>CM060366.1:143502440-143989940 GCA_030545235.1 Helianthus tuberosus
CGTCAATAAGCTCTCACGCTTTCCAATAAACTAAGGACACGTCAGGCCAACGCCTACGAGCGGGCCCGTCTCCCCATATCGGGCTCCCGCGCCGACGACCCTTCGGCACGGTAAACCGCGTTTAATCGAAAGCGCGCCTCCGGGCACCCCGTAGCCCCGTTCACCACATCAACGGCCACTCGGATGCTACGCCAAAGATACATCGACCGGTAAATAAAATAAACCAAACAACGAAAAAAAAGGGGTTGCAACACGAGGACTTCCCAGGGGGTCACCCATCCTAGTACTACTCTCGCCCAAGCACGCTTAACTGCGGAGTTCTGATGGGATCCGGTGCATTAGTGCTGGTATGATCGCAACCGAAAGAATACCACCTCCTTATTCCTTTATACCTTTCCACGCCTTGATCCCATGCCCACCTATGCTCCCATGTGTGGCCTTCGTTACGCGTCTCGGGCCCGCCGTGCGCGCGCGCGCCTTCGTCATAGCCTTCCTTTGACAAAAGCGGCCACTCCCGTCAATAAGCTCTCACGCTTTCCAATAAACTAAGGACACGTCAGGCCAACGCCTACGAGCGGGCCCGTCTCCCCATATCGGGCTCCCGCGCCGACGACCCTTCGGCACGGTAAACCGCGTTTAATCGAAAGCGCGCCTCCGGGCACCCCGTAGCCCCGTTCACCACATCAACGGCCACTCGGATGCTACGCCAAAGATACATCGACCGGTAAATAAAATAAACCAAACAACGAAAAAAAAGGGGTTGCAACACGAGGACTTCCCAGGGGGTCACCCATCCTAGTACTACTCTCGCCCAAGCACGCTTAACTGCGGAGTTCTGATGGGATCCGGTGCATTAGTGCTGGTATGATCGCAACCGAAAGAATACCACCTCCTTATTCCTTTATACCTTTCCACGCCTTGATCCCATGCCCACCTATGCTCCCATGTGTGGCCTTCGTTACGCGTCTCGGGCCCGCCGTGCGCGCGCGCGCGCCTTCGTCATAGCCTTCCTTTGACAAAAGCGGCCACTCCCGTCAATAAGCTCTCACGCTTTCCAATAAACTAAGTACACGTCAGGCCAACGCCTACGAGCGGGCCCGTCTCCCCATATCGGGCTCCCGCGCCGACGACCCTTCGGCACGGTAAACCGCGTTTAATCGAAAGCGCGCCTCCGGGCACCCCGTAGCCCCGTTCACCACATCAACGGCCACTCGGATGCTACGCCAAAGATACATCGACCGGTAAATAAAATAAACCAAACAACGAAAAAAAGGGGTTGCAACACGAGGACTTCCCAGGGGGTCACCCATCCTAGTACTACTCTCGCCCAAGCACGCTTAACTGCGGAGTTCTGATGGGATCCGGTGCATTAGTGCTGGTATGATCGCAACCGAAAGAATACCACCTCCTTATTCCTTTATACCTTTCCACGCCTTGATCCCATGCCCACCTATGCTCCCATGTGTGGCCTTCGTTACGCGTCTCGGGCCCGCCGTGCGCGCGCGCGCGCCTTCGTCATAGCCTTCCTTTGACAAAAGCGGCCACTCCCGTCAATAAGCTCTCACGCTTTCCAATAAACTAAGGACACGTCAGGCCAACGCCTACGAGCGGGCCCGTCTCCCCATATCGGGCTCCCGCGCCGACGACCCTTCGGCACGGTAAACCGCGTTTAATCGAAAGCGCGCCTCCGGGCACCCCGTAGCCCCGTTCACCACATCAACCGCCACTCGGATGCTACGCCAAAGATACATCGACCGGTAAATAAAATAAACCAAACAACGAAAAAAAAGGGGTTGCAACACGAGGACTTCCCAGGGGGTCACCCATCCTAGTACTACTCTCGCCCAAGCACGCTTAACTGCGGAGTTCTGATGCGATCCGGTGCATTAGTGCTGGTATGATCGCAACCGAAAGAATACCACCTCCTTATTCCTTTATACCTTTCCACGCCTTGATCCCATGCCCACCTATGCTCCCATGTGTGGCCTTCGTTACGCGTCTCGGGCCCGCCGTGCGCGCGCGCGCGCCTTCGTCATAGCCTTCCTTTGACAAAAGTGGCCACTCCCGTCAATAAGCTCTCACGCTTTCCAATAAACTAAGGACACGTCAGGCCAACGCCTACGAGCGGGCCCGTCTCCCGATATCGGGCTCCCGCGCCGACGACCCTTCGGCACGGTAAACCGCGTTTAATCGAAAGCGCGCCTCCGGGCACCCCGTAGCCCCGTTCACCACATCAACGGCCACTCGGATGCTACGCCAAAGATACATCGACCGGTAAATAAAATAAACCAAACAACGAAAAAAAAGGGGTTGCAACACGAGGACTTCCCAGGGGGTCACCCATCCTAGTACTACTCTCGCCCAAGCACGCTTAACTGCGGAGTTCTGATGGGATCCGGTGCATTAGTGCTGGTATGATCGCAACCGAAAGAATACCACCTCCTTATTCCTTTATACCTTTCCACGCCTTGATCCCATGCCCACCTATGCTCCCATGTGTGGCCTTCGTTACGCGTCTCGGGCCCGCCGTGCGCGCGCGCGCGCCTTCGTCATAGCCTTCCTTTGACAAAAGCGGCCACTCCCGTCAATAAGCTCTCACGCTTTCCAATAAACTAAGGACACGTCAGGCCAACGCCTACGAGCGGGCCCGTCTCCCCATATCGGGCTCCCGCGCCGACGACCCTTCGGCACGGTAAACCGCGTTTAATCGAAAGCGCGCCTCCGGGCACCCCGTAGCCCCGTTCACCACATCAACGGCCACTCGGATGCTACGCCAAAGATACATCGACCGGTAAATAAAATAAACCAAACAACGAAAAAAAAGGGGTTGCAACACGAGGACTTCCCAGGGGGTCACCCATCCTAGTACTACTCTCGCCCAAGCACGCTTAACTGCGGAGTTCTGATGCGATCCGGTGCATTAGTGCTGGTATGATCGCAACCGAAAGAATACCAACTCCTTATTCCTTTATACCTTTCCACGCCTTGATCCCATGCCCACCTATGCTCCCATGTGTGGCCTTCGTTACGCGTCTCGGGCCCGCCGTGCGCGCGCGCGCGCCTTCGTCATAGCCTTCCTTTGACAAAAGCGGCCACTCCCGTCAATAAGCTCTCACGCTTTCCAATAAACTAAGGACACGTCAGGCCAACGCCTACGAGCGGGCCCGTCTCCCCATATCGGGCTCCCGCGCCGACGACCCTTCGGCACGGTAAACCGCGTTTAATCGAAAGCGCGCCTCCGGGCACCCCGTAGCCCCGTTCACCACATCAACGGCCACTCGGATGCTACGCCAAAGATACATCGACCGGTAAATAAAATAAACCAAACAACGAAAAAAAAGGGGTTGCAACACGAGGACTTCCCAGGGGGTCACCCATCCTAGTACTACTCTCGCCCAAGCACGCTTAACTGCGGAGTTCTGATGGGATCCGGTGCATTAGTGCTGGTATGATCGCAACCGAAAGAATACCACCTCCTTATTCCTTTATACCTTTCCACGCCTTGATCCCATGCCCACCTATGCTCCCATGTGTGGCCTTCGTTACGCGTCTCGGGCCCGCCGTGCGCGCGCGCGCGCCTTCGTCATAGCCTTCCTTTGACAAAAGCGGCCACTCCCGTCAATAAGCTCTCACGCTTTCCAATAAACTAAGGACACGTCAGGCCAACGCCTACGAGCGGGCCCGTCTCCCCATATCGGGCTCCCGCGCCGACGACCCTTCGGCACGGTAAACCGCGTTTAATCGAAAGCGCGCCTCCGGGCACCCCGTAGCCCCGTTCACCACATCAACGGCCACTCGGATGCTACGCCAAAGATACATCGACCGGTAAATAAAATAAACCAAACAACGAAAAAAAAGGGGTTGCAACACGAGGACTTCCCAGGGGGTCACCCATCCTAGTACTACTCTCGCCCAAGCACGCTTAACTGCGGAGTTCTGATGGGATCCGGTGCATTAGTGCTGGTATGATCGCAACCGAAAGAATACCACCTCCTTATTCCTTTATACCTTTCGACGCCTTGATCCCATGCCCACCTATGCTCCCATGTGTGGCCTTCGTTACGCGTCTCGGGCCCGCCGTGCGCGCGCGCGCGCCTTCGTCATAGCCTTCCTTTGACAAAAGCGGCCACTCCCGTCAATAAGCTCTCACGCTTTCCAATAAACTAAGGACACGTCGGGCCAACGCCTACGAGCGGGCCCGTCTCCCCATATCGGGCTCCCGCGCCGACGACCCTTCGGCACGGTAAACCGCGTTTAATCGAAAGCGCGCCTCCGGGCACCCCGTAGCCCCGTTCACCACATCAACGGCCACTCGGATGCTACGCCAAAGATACATCGACCGGTAAATAAAATAAACCAAACAACGAAAAAAAAGGGGTTGCAACACGAGGACTTCCCAGGGGGTCACCCATCCTAGTACTACTCTCGCCCAAGCACGCTTAACTGCGGAGTTCTGATGGGATCCGGTGCATTAGTGCTGGTATGATCGCAACCGAAAGAATACCACCTCCTTATTCCTTTATACCTTTCCACGCCTTGATCCCATGCCCACCTATGCTCCCATGTGTGGCATTCGTTACGCGTCTCGGGCCCGCCGTGCGCGCGCGCGCGCCTTCGTCATAGCCTTCCTTTGACAAAAGCGGCCACTCCCGTCAATAAGCTCTCACGCTTTCCAATAAACTAAGGACACGTCAGGCCAACGCCTACGAGCGGGCCCGTCTCCCCATATCGGGCTCCCGCGCCGACGACCCTTCGGCACGGTAAACCGCGTTTAATCGAAAGCGCGCCTCCGGGCACCCCGTAGCCCCGTTCACCACATCAACGGCCACTCGGATGCTACGCCAAAGATACATCGACCGGTAAATAAAATAAACCAAACAACGAAAAAAATGGGGTTGCAACACGAGGACTTCCCAGGGGGTCACCCATCCTATTACTACTCTCGCCCAAGCACGCTTAACTGCGGAGTTCTGATGGGATCCGGTGCATTAGTGCTGGTATGATCGCAACCGAAAGAATACCACCTCCTTATTCCTTTATACCTTTCCACGCCTTGATCCCATGCCCACCTATCCTCCCATGTGTGGCCTTCGTTACGCGTCTCGGGCCCGCCGTGCGCGCGCGCGCGCCTTCGTCATAGCCTTCCTTTGACAAAAGCGGCCACTCCCGTCAATAAGCTCTCACGCTTTCCAATAAACTAAGGACACGTCGGGCCAACGCCTACGAGCGGGCCCGTCTCCCCATATCGGGCTCCCGCGCCGACGACCCTTCGGCACGGTAAACCGCGTTTAATCGAAAGCGCGCCTCCGGGCACCCCGTAGCCCCGTTCACCACATCAACGGCCACTCGGATGCTACGCCAAAGATACATCGACCGGTAAATAAAATAAACCAAACAACGAAAAAAAAGGGGTTGCAACACGAGGACTTCCCAGGGGGTCACCCATCCTAGTACTACTCTCGCCCAAGCACGCTTAACTGCGGAGTTCTGATGCGATCCGGTGCATTAGTGCTGGTATGATCGCAACCGAAAGAATACCACCTCCTTATTCCTTTATACCTTTCCACGCCTTGATCCCATGCCCACCTATGCTCCCATGTGTGGCCTTCGTTACGCGTCTCGGGCCCGCCGTGCGCGCGCGCGCGCCTTCGTCATAGCCTTCCTTTGACAAAAGCGGCCACTCCCGTCAATAAGCTCTCACGCTTTCCAATAAACTAAGGACACGTCAGGCCAACGCCTACGAGCGGGCCAGTCTCCCCATATCGGGCTCCCGCGCCGACGACCATTCGGCACGGTAAACCGCGTTTAATCGAAAGCGCGCCTCCGGGCACCCCGTAGCCCCGTTCACCACATCAACGGCCACTCGGATGCTACGCCAAAGATACATCGACCGGTAAATAAAATAAACCAAACAACGAAAAAAAGGGGTTGCAACACGAGGACTTCCCAGGGGGTCACCCATCCTAGTACTACTCTCGCCCACGCACGCTTAACTGCGGAGTTCTGATGGGATCCGGTGCATTAGTGCTGGTATGATCACAACCGAAAGAATACCACCTCCTTATTCCTTTATACCTTTCCACGCCTTGATCCCATGCCCACCTATGCTCCCATGTGTGGCCTTCATTACGCGTCTCGGGCCCGCCGTGCGCGCGCGCGCGCCTTCGTCATAGCCTTCCTTTGACAAAAGCGGCCACTCCCGTCAATAAGCTCTCACGCTTTCCAATAAACTAAGGACACGTCAGGCCAACGCCTACGAGCGGGCCCGTCTCCCCATATCGGGCTCCCGCGCCGACGACCCTTCGGCACGGTAAACCGCGTTTAATCGAAAGCGCGCCTCCGGGCACCCCGTAGCCCCGTTCACCACATCAACGGCCACTCGGATGCTACGCCAAAGATACATCGACCGGTAAATAAAATAAACCAAACAACGAAAAAAAAGGGGTTGCAACACGAGGACTTCCCAGGGGGTCACCCATCCTAGTACTACTCTCGCCCAAGCACGCTTAACTGCGGAGTTCTGATGGGATCCGGTGCATTAGTGCTGGTATGATCGCAACCGAAAGAATACCACCTCCTTGTTCCTATATACCTTTCCACGCCTTGATCCCATGCCCACCTATGCTCCCATGTGTGGCCTTCGTTACGCGTCTCGGGCCGGCCGTGCGCGCGCGCGCGCCTTCGTCATAGCCTTCCTTTGACAAAAGCGGCCACTCCCGTCAACAAGCTCTCACGTTATCCAATAAACTAAGGACACGTCAGGCCAACGCCTACGAGCGGGCCCGTCTCCCCATATCGGGCTCCCGCGCCGACGACCCTTCGGCACGGTAAACCGCGTTTAATCGAAAGCGCGCCTCCGGGCACCCCGTAGCCCCGTTCACCACATCAACGGCCACTCGGATGCTACGCCAAAGATACATCGACCGGTAAATAAAATAAACCAAACAACGAAAAAAAAGGGGTTGCAACACGAGGACTTCCCAGGGGGTCACCCATCCTAGTACTACTCTCGCCCAAGCACGCTTAACTGCGGAGTTCTGATGGGATCCGGTGCATTAGTGCTGGTATGATCGCAACCGAAAGAATACCACCTCCTTATTCCTTTATACCTTTCCACGCCTTGATCCCATGCCCACCTATGCTCCCATGTGTGGCCTTCGTTACGCGTCTCGGGCCCGCCGTGCGCGCGCGCGCGCCTTCGTCATAGCCTTCCTTTGACAAAAGCGGCCACTCCCGTCAATAAGCTCTCACGCTTTCCAATAAACTAAGGACACGTCAGGCCAACGCCTACGAGCGGGCCCGTCTCCCCATATCGGGCTCCCGCGCCGACGACCCTTCGGCACGGTAAACCGTGTTTAATCGAAAGCGCGCCTCCGGGCACCCCGTAGCCCCGTTCACCACATCAACGGCCACTCGGATGCTACGCCAAAGATACATCGACCGGTAAATAAAATAAACCAAACAACGAAAAAAAAGGGGTTGCAACACGAGGACTTCCCAGGGGGTCACCCATCCTAGTACTACTCTCGCCCAAGCACGCTTAACTGCGGAGTTCTGATGGGATCCGGTGCATTAGTGCTGGTATGATCGCAACCGAAAGAATACCACCTCCTTATTCCTTTATACCTTTCCACGCCTTGATCCCATGCCCACCTATGCTCCCATGTGTGGCCTTCGTTACGCGTCTCGGGCCCGCCGTGCGCGCGCGCGCGCGCCTTCGTCATCGCCTTCCTTTGACAAAAGCGGCCACTCCCGTCAATAAGCTCTCACGCTTTCCAATAAACTAAGGACACGTCAGGCCAACGCCTACGAGCGGGCCCGTCTCCCCATATCGGGCTCCCGCGCCGACGACCCTTCGGCACGGTAAACCGCGTTTAATCGAAAGCGCGCCTCCGGGCACCCCGTAGCCCCGTTCACCACATCAACGGCCACTCGGATGCTACGCCAAAGATACATCGACCGGTAAATAAAATAAACCAAACAACGAAAAAAAAGGGGTTGCAACACGAGGACTTCCCAGGGGGTCACCCATCCTAGTACTACTCTCGCCCAAGCACGCTTAACTGCGGAGTTCTGATGGGATCCGGTGCATTAGTGCTGGTATGATCGCAACCGAAAGAATACCACCTCCTTGTTCCTATATACCTTTCCACGCCTTGATCCCATGCCCACCTATGCTCCCATGTGTGGCCTTCGTTACGCGTCTCGGGCCGGCCGTGCGCGCGCGCGCGCCTTCGTCATAGCCTTCCTTTGACAAAAGCGGCCACTCCCGTCAACAAGCTCTCACGTTATCCAATAAACTAAGGACACGTCAGGCCAACGCCTACGAGCGGGCCCGTCTCCCCATATCGGGCTCCCGCGCCGACGACCCTTCGGCACGGTAAACCGCGTTTAATCGAAAGCGCGCCTCCGGGCACCCCGTAGCCCCGTTCACCACATCAACGGCCACTCGGATGCTACGCCAAAGATACATCGACCGGTAAATAAAATAAACCAAACAACGAAAAAAAAGGGGTTGCAACACGAGGACTTCCCAGGGGGTCACCCATCCTAGTACTACTCTCGCCCAAGCACGCTTAACTGCGGAGTTCTGATGGGATCCGGTGCATTAGTGCTGGTATGATCGCAACCGAAAGAATACCACCTCCTTATTCCTTTATACCTTTCCACGCCTTGATCCCATGCCCACCTATGCTCCCATGTGTGGCCTTCGTTACGCGTCTCGGGCCCGCCGTGCGCGCGCGCGCGCCTTCGTCATAGCCTTCCTTTGACAAAAGCGGCCACTCCCGTCAATAAGCTCTCACGCTTTCCAATAAACTAAGGACACGTCAGGCCAACGCCTACGAGCGGGCCCGTCTCCCCATATCGGGCTCCCGCGCCGACGACCCTTCGGCACGGTAAACCGTGTTTAATCGAAAGCGCGCCTCCGGGCACCCCGTAGCCCCGTTCACCACATCAACGGCCACTCGGATGCTACGCCAAAGATACATCGACCGGTAAATAAAATAAACCAAACAACGAAAAAAAAGGGGTTGCAACACGAGGACTTCCCAGGGGGTCACCCATCCTAGTACTACTCTCGCCCAAGCACGCTTAACTGCGGAGTTCTGATGGGATCCGGTGCATTAGTGCTGGTATGATCGCAACCGAAAGAATACCACCTCCTTATTCCTTTATACCTTTCCACGCCTTGATCCCATGCCCACCTATGCTCCCATGTGTGGCCTTCGTTACGCGTCTCGGGCCCGCCGTGCGCGCGCGCGCGCCTTCGTCATCGCCTTCCTTTGACAAAAGCGGCCACTCCCGTCAATAAGCTCTCACGCTTTCCAATAAACTAAGGACACGTCAGGCCAACGCCTACGAGCGGGCCCGTCTCCCCATATCGGGCTCCCGCGCCGACGACCCTTCGGCACGGTAAACCGCGTTTAATCGAAAGCGCGCCTCCGGGCACCCCGTAGCCCCGTTCACCACATCAACGGCCACTCGGATGCTACGCCAAAGATACATCGACCGGTAAATAAAATAAACCAAACAACGAAAAAAAAGGGGTTGCAACACGAGGACTTCCCAGGGGGTCACCCATCCTAGTACTACTCTCGCCCAAGCACGCTTAACTGCGGAGTTCTGATGGGATCCGGTGCATTAGTGCTGGTATGATCGCAACCGAAAGAATACCACCTCCTTGTTCCTTTATACCTTTCCACGCCTTGATCCCATGCCCACCTATGCTCCCATGTGTGGCCTTCGTTACGCGTCTCGGGCCCGCCGTGCGCGCGCGCGCGCCTTCGTCATAGCCTTCCTTTGACAAAAGCGGCCACTCCCGTCAACAAGCTCTCACGTTATCCAATAAACTAAGGACACGTCAGGCCAACGCCTACGAGCGGGCCCGTCTCCCCATATCGGGCTCCCGCGCCGACGACCCTTCGGCACGGTAAACCGCGTTTAATCGAAAGCGCGCCTCCGGGCACCCCGTAGCCCCGTTCACCACATCAACGGCCACTCGGATGCTACGCCAAAGATACATCGACCGGTAAATAAAATAAACCAAACAACGAAAAAAAAGGGGTTGCAACACGAGGACTTCCCAGGGGGTCACCCATCCTAGTACTACTCTCGCCCAAGCACGCTTAACTGCGGAGTTCTGATGGGATCCGGTGCATTAGTGCTGGTATGATCGCAACCGAAAGAATACCACCTCCTTATTCCTTTATACCTTTCCACGCCTTGATCCCATGCCCACCTATGCTCCCATGTGTGGCCTTCGTTACGCGTCTCGGGCCCGCCGTGCGCGCGCGCGCGCCTTCGTCATCGCCTTCCTTTGACAAAAGCGGCCACTCCCGTCAATAAGCTCTCACGCTTTCCAATAAACTAAGGACACGTCAGGCCAACGCCTACGAGCGGGCCCGTCTCCCCATATCGGGCTCCCGCGCCGACGACCCTTCGGCACGGTAAACCGCGTTTAATCGAAAGCGCGCCTCCGGGCACCCCGTAGCCCCGTTCACCACATCAACGGCCACTCGGATGCTACGCCAAAGATACATCGACCGGTAAATAAAATAAACCAAACAACGAAAAAAAAGGGGTTGCAACACGAGGACTTCCCAGGGGGTCACCCATCCTAGTACTACTCTCGCCCAAGCACGCTTAACTGCGGAGTTCTGATGGGATCCGGTGCATTAGTGCTGGTATGATCGCAACCGAAAGAATACCACCTCCTTGTTCCTTTATACCTTTCCACGCCTTGATCCCATGCCCACCTATGCTCCCATGTGTGGCCTTCGTTACGCGTCTCGGGCCCGCCGTGCGCGCGCGCGCGCCTTCGTCATAGCCTTCCTTTGACAAAAGCGGCCACTCCCGTCAACAAGCTCTCACGTTATCCAATAAACTAAGGACACGTCAGGCCAACGCCTACGAGCGGGCCCGTCTCCCCATATCGGGCTCCCGCGCCGACGACCCTTCGGCACGGTAAACCGCGTTTAATCGAAAGCGCGCCTCCGGGCACCCCGTAGCCCCGTTCACCACATCAACGGCCACTCGGATGCTACGCCAAAGATACATCGACCGGTAAATAAAATAAACCAAACAACGAAAAAAAAGGGGTTGCAACACGAGGACTTCCCAGGGGGTCACCCATCCTAGTACTACTCTCGCCCAAGCACGCTTAACTGCGGAGTTCTGATGGGATCCGGTGCATTAGTGCTGGTATGATCGCAACCGAAAGAATACCACCTCCTTATTCCTTTATACCTTTCCACGCCTTGATCCCATGCCCACCTATGCTCCCATGTGTGGCCTTCGTTACGCGTCTCGGGCCCGCCGTGCGCGCGCCTTCGTCATCGCCTTCCTTTGACAAAAGCGGCCACTCCCGTCAATAAGCTCTCACGCTTTCCAATAAACTAAGGACACGTCAGGCCAACGCCTACGAGCGGGCCCGTCTCCCCATATCGGGCTCCCGCGCCGACGACCCTTCGGCACGGTAAACCGCGTTTAATCGAAAGCGCGCCTCCGGGCACCCCGTAGCCCCGTTCACCACATCAACGGCCACTCGGATGCTACGCCAAAGATACATCGACCGGTAAATAAAATAAACCAAACAACGAAAAAAAAGGGGTTGCAACACGAGGACTTCCCAGGGGGTCACCCATCCTAGTACTACTCTCGCCCAAGCACGCTTAACTGCGGAGTTCTGATGGGATCCGGTGCATTAGTGCTGGTATGATCGCAACCGAAAGAATACCACCTCCTTGTTCCTTTATACCTTTCCACGCCTTGATCCCATGCCCACCTATGCTCCCATGTGTGGCCTTCGTTACGCGTCTCGGGCCCGCCGTGCGCGCGCGCGCGCCTTCGTCATAGCCTTCCTTTGACAAAAGCGGCCACTCCCGTCAACAAGCTCTCACGTTATCCAATAAACTAAGGACACGTCAGGCCAACGCCTACGAGCGGGCCCGTCTCCCCATATCGGGCTCCCGCGCCGACGACCCTTCGGCACGGTAAACCGCGTTTAATCGAAAGCGCGCCTCCGGGCACCCCGTAGCCCCGTTCACCACATCAACGGCCACTCGGATGCTACGCCAAAGATACATCGACCGGTAAATAAAATAAACCAAACAACGAAAAAAAAGGGGTTGCAACACGAGGACTTCCCAGGGGGTCACCCATCCTAGTACTACTCTCGCCCAAGCACGCTTAACTGCGGAGTTCTGATGGGATCCGGTGCATTAGTGCTGGTATGATCGCAACCGAAAGAATACCACCTCCTTATTCCTTTATACCTTTCCACGCCTTGATCCCATGCCCACCTATGCTCCCATGTGTGGCCTTCGTTACGCGTCTCGGGCCCGCCGTGCGCGCGCGCGCGCCTTCGTCATAGCCTTCCTTTGACAAAAGCGGCCACTCCCGTCAATAAGCTCTCACGCTTTCCAATAAACTAAGGACACGTCAGGCCAACGCCTACGAGCGGGCCAGTCTCCCCATATCGGGCTCCCGCGCCGACGACCATTCGGCACGGTAAACCGCGTTTAATCGAAAGCGCGCCTCCGGGCACCCCGTAGCCCCGTTCACCACATCAACGGCCACTCGGATGCTACGCCAAAGATACATCGACCGGTAAATAAAATAAACCAAACAACGAAAAAAAAGGGGTTGCAACACGAGGACTTCCCAGGGGGTCACCCATCCTAGTACTACTCTCGCCCAAGCACGCTTAACTGCGGAGTTCTGATGGGATCCGGTGCATTAGTGCTGGTATGATCACAACCGAAAGAATACCACCTCCTTATTCCTTTATACCTTTCCACGCCTTGATCCCATGCCCACCTATGCTCCCATGTGTGGCCTTCATTACGCGTCTCGGGCCCGCCGTGCGCGCGCGCGCGCCTTCGTCATAGCCTTCCTTTGACAAAAGCGGCCACTCCCGTCAATAAGCTCTCACGCTTTCCAATAAACTAAGGACACGTCAGGCCAACGCCTACGAGCGGGCCCGTCTCCCCATATCGGGCTCCCGCGCCGACGACCCTTCGGCACGGTAAACCGCGTTTAATCGAAAGCGCGCCTCCGGGCACCCCGTAGCCCCGTTCACCACATCAACGGCCACTCGGATGCTACGCCAAAGATACATCGACCGGTAAATAAAATAAACCAAACAACGAAAAAAAAGGGGTTGCAACACGAGGACTTCCCAGGGGGTCACCCATCCTAGTACTACTCTCGCCCAAGCACGCTTAACTGCGGAGTTCTGATGGGATCCGGTGCATTAGTGCTGGTATGATCGCAACCGAAAGAATACCACCTCCTTATTCCATTATACCTTTCCACGCCTTGATCCCATGCCCACCTATGCTCCCATGTGTGGCCTTCGTTACGCGTCTCGGGCCCGCCGTGCGCGCGCGCGCGCCTTCGTCATAGCCTTCCTTTGACAAAAGCGGCCACTCCCGTCAATAAGCTCTCACGCTTTCCAATAAACTAAGGACACGTCAGGCCAACGCCTACGAGCGGGTCCGTCTCCCCATATCGGGCTCCCGCGCCGACGACCCTTCGGCACGGTAAACCGCGTTTAATCGAAAGCGCGCCTCCGGGCACCCCGTAGCCCCGTTCACCACATCAACGGCCACTCGGATGCTACGCCAAAGATACATCGACCGGTAAATAAAATAAACCAAACAACGAAAAAAAAGGGGTTGCAACACGAGGACTTCCCAGGGGGTCACCCATCCTAGTACTACTCTCGCCCAAGCACGCTTAACTGCGGAGTTCTGATGGGATCCGGTGCATTAGTGCTGGTATGATCGCAACCGAAAGAATACCACCTCCTTATTCCTTTATACCTTTCCACGCCTTGATCCCATGCCCACCTATGCTCCCATGTGTGGCCTTCGTTACGCGTCTCGGGCCCGCCGTGCGCGCGCGCGCGCCTTCGTCATAGCCTTCCTTTGACAAAAGCGGCCACTCCCGTCAATAAGCTCTCACGCTTTCCAATAAACTAAGGACACGTCAGGCCAACGCCTACGAGCGGGTCCGTCTCCCCATATCGGGCTCCCGCGCCGACGACCCTTCGGCACGGTAAACCGCGTTTAATCGAAAGCGCGCCTCCGGGCACCCCGTAGCCCCGTTCACCACATCAACGGCCACTCGGATGCTACGCCAAAGATACATCGACCGGTAAATAAAATAAACCAAACAACGAAAAAAAAGTGGTTGCAACACGAGGACTTCCCAGGGGGTCACCCATCCTAGTACTACTCTCGCCCAAGCACGCTTAACTGCGGAGTTCTGATGGGATCCGGTGCATTAGTGCTGGTATGATCGCAACCGAAAGAATACCACCTCCTTATTCCTTTATACCTTTCCACGCCTTGATCCCATGCCCACCTATGCTCCCATGTGTGGCCTTCGTTACGCGTCTCGGGCCCGCCGTGCGCGCGCGCGCGCCTTCGTCATAGCCTTCCTTTGACAAAAGCGGCCACTCCCGTCAATAAGCTCTCACGCTTTCCAATAAACTAAGGACACGTCAGGCCAACGCCTACGAGCGGGCCCGTCTCCCCATATCGGGCTCCCGCGCCGACGACCCTTCGGCACGGTAAACCGCGTTTAATCGAAAGCGCGCCTCCGGGCACCCCGTAGCCCCGTTCACCACATCAACCGCCACTCGGATGCTACGCCAAAGATACATCGACCGGTAAATAAAATAAACCAAACAACGAAAAAAAAGGGGTTGCAACACGAGGACTTCCCAGGGGGTCACCCATCCTAGTACTACTCTCGCCCAAGCACGCTTAACTGCGGAGTTCTGATGGGATCCGGTGCATTAGTGCTGGTATGATCGCAACCGAAAGAATACCACCTCCTTATTCCTTTATACCTTTCCACGCCTTGATCCCATGCCCACCTATGCTCCCATGTGTGGCCTTCGTTACGCGTCTCGGGCCCGCCGTGCGCGCGTGCGCGCCTTCGTCATAGCCTTCCTTTGACAAAAGCGGCCACTCCCGTCAATAAGCTCTCACGCTTTCCAATAAACTAAGGACACCTCAGGCCAACGCCTACGAGCGGGCCCGTCTCCCCATATCGGGCTCCGGCGCCGACGACCCTTCGGCACGGTAAACCGCGTTTAATCGAAAGCGCGCCTCCGGGCACCCCGTAGCCCCGTTCACCACATCAACGGCCACTCGGATGCTACGCCAAAGATACATCGACCGGTAAATAAAATAAACCAAACAACGAAAAAAAAGGGGTTGCAACACGAGGACTTCCCAGGGGGTCACCCATCCTAGTACTACTCTCGCCCAAGCACGCTTAACTGCGGAGTTCTGATGGGATCCGGTGCATTAGTGCTGGTATGATCGCAACCGAAAGAATACCACCTCCTTATTCCTTTATACCTTTCCACGCCTTGATCCCATGCCCACCTATGCTCCCATGTGTGGCCTTCGTTACGCGTCTCGGGCCCGCCGTGCGCGCGCGCGCGCCTTCGTCATAGCCTTCCTTTGACAAAAGCGGCCACTCCCGTCAATAAGCTCTCACGCTTTCCAATAAACTAAGGACACGTCAGGCCAACGCCTACGAGCGGGCCCGTCTCCCCATATCGGGCTCCCGCGCCGACGACCCTTCGGCACGGTAAACCGCGTTTAATCGAAAGCGCGCCTCCGGGCACCCCGTAGCCCCGTTCACCACATCAACGGCCACTCGGATGCTACGCCAAAGATACATCGACCGGTAAATAAAATAAACCAAACAACGAAAAAAAAGGGGTTGCAACACGAGGACTTCCCAGGGGGTCACCCATCCTAGTACTACTCTCGCTCAAGCACGCTTAACTGCGGAGTTCTGATGCGATCCGGTGCATTAGTGCTGGTATGATCGCAACCGAAAGAATACCACCTCCTTATTCCTTTATACCTTTCCACGCCTTGATCCCATGCCCACCTATGCTCCCATGTGTGGCCTTCGTTACGCGTCTCGGGCCCGCCGTGCGCGCGCGCGCGCCTTCGTCATAGCCTTCCTTTGACAAAAGCGGCCACTCCCGTCAATAAGCTCTCACGCTTTCCAATAAACTAAGGACACGTCAGGCCAACGCCTACGAGCGGGCCCGTCTCCCCATATCGGGCTCCCGCGCCGACGACCCTTCGGCACGGTAAACCGCGTTTAATCGAAAGCGCGCCTCCGGGCACCCCGTAGCATTACTAATAACCTAATTCCCTATAACCATTGGCTCTGATACCATCTTTTCTGTCACACCCCGACCACGTGGAACATACAAAACGTGGCGGAAACATCGGGGAGTGTTGTAACAGAATTAATTGTTTCAAATCCATGGCAATTGAAGTTTCGTTTTATTGATTAAAGTGTTACAATGTCTTAACAAACAAGGAAAAACAACATAAATAACTAGTCTTGCATCTTTTATTGTCACTAAAGCCCAAGTCTGCCTATATGTATCTTGATCATCTTATGCAACAGTTCCTGAAAAACACATGTGAAAATAGGTACGTCAGCATAAAAATGCCTGTGAGATACATAGGTTTTGTGAAAATAGGTTTCATGACTTATGTTTGAGAAAATGTTTAGTCATGAACCTTGTTATTTGCTTTGTTTTGTAAATCATTTGAAAAACAATGAGTTCAGATGATATGTATAAATAAGTGAATAATGTATGGTTAAATGAATAACCATGTAACAGAGTTTGTATAAGATAAGTTGTTTGTAAAACAATGTCTTGTGAAAAATAAGTTATTTGTATAAAATGTTATATGTATCAAACTGAAATGATTCAAATAACGCTACGATATGTAATACCATACAAACACTTATATATAGGAAGTACCAGCGGCGTATCCACCATGCTTGTATCATATTACACACGCATCGTTACTTAATCACTTAATCAAACCAAACCAAACAATGTAAAATGTCTACGTCAAAGTATCCATGTAAAGATGTAAATCATGTCAAAATGTCTATGTCAAATAACCATGTCAAATGTCTATGTCAAATATCCATGTATGGCAAGTGAAATGTCTCAACTAAACCATATGCACAAAAACAAAGTATTGAAGTAAAACTTGGTTTAAATCAAAGTTATGTTTTGTGGGAAATGCATGATCAATGTCAATCATGTTAAAATGTCTATGTCGAAATGTCATGTAAAACGATGTACTAAGTAATGCACACAATGGCAATACATAGCATGAAATGTAATGAAATCATGTACTATAATGTACTAACGAACATAGCAGTATATGATGTGAAAACAGGAAAGCAGGAAAGTAACAAGTAGGCACATGTGTTCCACCCCAAAACAGTTTGGAAAACAGTAAAAGAGGGGTCTATGTACTCACCTGAGATTGCTCAGTAGTTCTGGAGTGACAACTAAATAATGCTAGAGATCGCGGATATCAAACGGCACCTAGTATAGGTAGCTACATTAATAAACCGGACCTGAATCGGAAGATCGGGTAGTATTAGGGTTTGTAAACCAAACGAGTGTAGAGACTCGTGTCTTTTGGTTTAACAAAGCCTACATACTAAATGAAACTTAACCTAAGTCTTATTGACCCATTAGGATCCGTTTAGGTAGCTTATGCTACTTTAACACATCTTGCGCGTGAAACGCGTTCGGACCGTCTAACTAGCCCTATGACAAGTATTATATGCCTAAACATGTTACATAATCAGTTACGTGACAAACGTTTAGGTTACATATGCTTAATTACCAATTATACATGAAAAGGGTATTTTGGTAATTTACCTAAGGCATATAAACTACCTATCATACAACTACTTAAACGAAGCGACCATAGGGTATAACCTCGGAAGGTTATTCCCTACCTACTATGGTCACCTAATGTATTTGGTCGGATCCTAATGATCGACCAAACTGGGTCGGGTTCGAAGGTATAGGCGATTTATTAGATCGCCTACCCTACGACCCTAGACAACGTGGTAATCAGTAGGCATAGTCCCAAGGAACTATGACCATCGTGATTACAATCACGTTGCGAAGTTCAAACGAACTTCGCATTGACCATTACTGGTCAACGCAGAAAGTCAAACAAAGTTTGACTTTCAGACTCGATAAAACAATATAATAAGGAAAAGAACGAAAGAATACTTACGAAGGGTCCCCGAATGCTAACCCAGATCAAAATAGCTCAGGTATGAAACGAAGGTTCCAACTTAGAGCTTCCTTAATCAGATTTGTGGGTTTTGGGGTTGTGGGTGGATGGGTATTTATAGAAAGGGTAGAGCCGTTAGGATCGTTTGTCGAAAATCGTGCCTTGATCTCACCCGTACAAGTGTCGGAAGCTTATGGTGGCTCATTTGCCACTCACCATAAGAAATCAACACTTGGCATAGGATTAGGGAGTGGATTGCAGCTGTTAACAGCTGTAGATACGTCGAATCTGGTCCCGAAAATGCGAAAAATGAGTTTCTGCATGTTTCTGCCCCAGACTAGGCAGTCGCGTAGCGCGACGGTGAGAGCCTTAGGGCTCGCGCTACGCTAGCACCTCATCTGATCAGAAAAGTTTCAAAAAATGGCAGGTTTAGTCCCTGCAGCCCGTTTAAGCGATTTTTGATGCGTTTGAACCCCGTTAACCTCATTTCAAGGCTCTAAAATGAAGTTAAAGTATAGGGAACTCAAAACATACTCAAAAATATGCCGGATGATGGTTCGTTTGGTCGTACGAACGCGATGTTCGCTTAATTACGACGGAATGCGCATAAGCGCGAAAAACGAACCAAATGACGCGACGAATGGATTTTTCTTAAGGCGAACACTAAAATATAATGTAGTCATGCTTACATAAATTTTTGGATGTCCAGATGTATTCAGAACGTAAGTTACGCGTAAAAATGCAAACTTGTGCACTTTTTGACGCTTTTAGTCCCTGAATGACACAAAAGTTTATTTTAGCATACCGAACACCTCAAAGCCTATTTCTAAGCTATGTAAAGGATATTTATGGTATGTTTAACTTATGTTCATGTCCCGGAAGGTCTGTTACAGTTCAAATTGGCATACTTTCGCAGTTTGTCAACTTTAGTCCCTGTAAGCGATTAAACTTTGATTTCACCACACCAAACCTTCCAAAACTTATATCTAAGCTATGTAAAGGTTATTTAAGGTATGTTAAGCCTATTTCACTATTCCGGAGTGTTCATTGCATTAAACTGGTTATATTTACGCATCAGTGCGCGTATAACCTTCCAGAAAGCGATTTAGAGCTTGAAATCGAACAAGAGTTGATATGTGCAAAAGATACACATATTTATGAAAGTCCAAAGTATGAAATACAATATTTCATTGGTTTGGCATTTGTTTGATGGTCGAAATGACACGGGTGTTACATGCAACACGAGGACTTCCCAGGGGGTCACCCATCCTAGTACTACTCTCGCCCAAGCACGCTTAACTGCGGAGTTCTGATGGGATCCGGTGCATTAGTGCTGGTATGATCGCAACCGAAAGAATACCACCTCCTTATTCCTTTATACCTTTCCACGCCTTGATCCCATGCCCACCTATGCTCCCATGTGTGGCCTTCGTTACGCGTCTCGGGCCCGCCGTGCGCGCGCGCGCGCCTTCGTCATAGCCTTCCTTTGACAAAAGCGGCCACTCCCGTCAATAAGCTCTCACGCTTTCCAATAAACTAAGGACACGTCAGGCCAACGCCTACGAGCGGGCCCGTCTCCCCATATCGGGCTCCCGCGCCGACGACCCTTCGGCACGGTAAACCGCGTTTAATTGAAAGCGCGCCTCCGGGCACCCCGTAGCCCCGTTCACCACATCAACGGCCACTCGGATGCTACGCCAAAGATACATCGACCGGTAAATAAAATAAACCAAACAACGAAAAAAAAGGGGTTGCAACACGAGGACTTCCCAGGGGGTCACCCATCCTAGTACTACTCTCGCCCAAGCACGCTTAACTGCGGAGTTCTGATGGGATCCGGTGCATTAGTGCTGGTATGATCGCAACCGAAAGAATACCACCTCCTTATTCCTTTATACCTTTCCACGCCTTGATCCCATGCCCACCTATGCTCCCATGTATGGCCTTCGTTACGCGTCTCGGGCCCGCCGTGCGCGCGCGCGCGCCTTCGTCATAGCCTTCCTTTGACAAAAGCGGCCACTCCCGTCAATAATCTCTCACACTTTCCAATAAACTAAGTACACGTCAGGCCAACGCCTACGAGCGGGCCCGTCTCCCCATATCGGGCTCCCGCGCCGACGACCCTTCGGCACGGTAAACCGCGTTTAATCGAAAGCGCGCCTCCGGGCACCCCGTAGCCCCGTTCACCACATCAACGGCCACTCGGATGCTACGCCAAAGATACATCGACCGGTAAATAAAATAAACCAAACAACGAAAAAAAGGGGTTGCAACACGAGGACTTCCCATGGGGTCACCCATCCTAGTACTACTCTCGCCCAAGCACGCTTAACTGCGGAGTTCTGATGGGATCCGGTGCATTAGTGCTGGTATGATCGCAACCGAAAGAATACCACCTCCTTATTCCTTTATACCTTTCCACGCCTTGATCCCATGCCCACCTATGCTCCCATGTGTGGCCTTCGTTACGCGTCTCGGGCCCGCCGTGCGCGCGCGCGCGCCTTCGTCATAGCCTTCCTTTGACAAAAGCGGCCACTCCCGTCAATAAGCTCTCACGCTTTCCAATAAACTAAGGACACGTCAGGCCAACGCCTACGAGCGGGCCCGTCTCCCCATATCGGGCTCCCGCGCCGACGACCCTTCGGCACGGTAAACCGCGTTTAATCGAAAGCGCGCCTCCGGGCACCCCGTAGCCCCGTTCACCACATCAACGGCCACTCGGATGCTACGCCAAAGATACATCGACCGGTAAATAAAATAAACCAAACAACGAAAAAAAAGGGGTTGCAACACGAGGACTTCCCAGGGGGTCACCCATCCTAGTACTACTCTCGCCCAAGCACGCTTAACTGCGGAGTTCTGATGGGATCCGGTGCATTAGTGCTGGTATGATCGCAACCGAAAGAATACCACCTCCTTATTCCTTTATACCTTTCCACGCCTTGATCCCATGCCCACCTATGATCCCATGTGTGGCCTTCGTTACGCGTCTCGGGCCCGCCGTGCGCGCGCGCGCGCCTTCGTCATAGCCTTCCTTTGACAAAAGCGGCCACTCCCGTCAATAAGCTCTCACGCTTTCCAATAAACTAAGGACACGTCAGGCCAACGCCTACGAGCGGGCCCGTCTCCCCATATCGGGCTCCCGCGCCGACGACCCTTCGGCACGGTAAACCGCGTTTAATCGAAAGCGCGCCTCCGGGCACCCCGTAGCCCCGTTCACCACATCAACGGCCACTCGGATGCTACGCCAAAGATACATCGACCGGTAAATAAAATAAACCAAACAACGAAAAAAAAGGGGTTGCAACACGAGGACTTCCCAGGGGGTCACCCATCCTAGTACTACTCTCGCCCAAGCACGCTTAACTGCGGAGTTCTGATGGGATCCGGTGCATTAGTGCTGGTATGATCGCAACCGAAAGAATACCACCTCCTTATTCCTTTATACCTTTCCACGCCTTGATCCCATGCCCACCTATGCTCCCATGTGTGGCCTTCGTTACGCGTCTCGGGCCCGCCGTGCGCGCGCGCGCGCCTTCGTCATAGCCTTCCTTTGACAAAAGCGGCCACTCCCGTCAATAAGCTCTCACGCTTTCCAATAAACTAAGGACACGTCAGGCCAACGCCTACGAGCGGGCCCGTCTCCCCATTTCGGGCTCCCGCGCCGACGACCCTTCGGCACGGTAAACCGCGTTTAATCGAAAGCGCGCCTCCGGGCACCCCGTAGCCCCGTTCACCACATCAACGGCCACTCGGATGCTACGCCAAAGATACATCGACCGGTAAATAAAATAAACCAAACAACGAAAAAAAAGGGGTTGCAACACGAGGACTTCCCAGGGGGTCACCCATCCTAGTACTACTCTCGCCCAAGCACGCTTAACTGTGGAGTTCTGATGCGATCCGGTGCATTAGTGCTGGTATGATCGCAACCGAAAGAATACCACCTCCTTATTCCTTTATACCTTTCCACGCCTTGATCCCATGCCCACCTATGCTCCCATGTGTGGCCTTCGTTACGCGTCTCGGGCCCGCCGTGCGCGCGCGCGCGCCTTCGTCATAGCCTTCCTTTGACAAAAGCGGCCACTCCCGTCAATAAGCTCTCACACTTTCCAATAAACTAAGTACACGTCAGGCCAACGCCTACGAGCGGGCCCGTCTCCCCATATCGGGCTCCCGCGCCGACGACCCTTCGGCACGGTAAACCGCGTTTAATCGAAAGCGCGCCTCCGGGCACCCCGTAGCCCCGTTCACCACATCAACGGCCACTCGGATGCTACGCCAAAGATACATCGACCGGTAAATAAAATAAACCAAACAACGAAAAAAAGGGGTTGCAACACGAGGACTTCCCATGGGGTCACCCATCCTAGTACTACTCTCGCCCAAGCACGCTTAACTGCGGAGTTCTGATGGGATCCGGTGCATTAGTGCTGGTATGATCGCAACCGAAAGAATACCACCTCCTTATTCCTTTATACCTTTCCACGCCTTGATCCCATGCCCACCTATGCTCCCATGTGTGGCCTTCGTTACGCGTCTCGGGCCCGCCGTGCGCGCGCGCGCGCCTTCGTCATAGCCTTCCTTTGACAAAAGCGGCCACTCCCGTCAATAAGCTCTCACGCTTTCCAATAAACTAAGGACACGTCAGGCCAACGCCTACGAGCGGGCCCGTCTCCCCATATCGGGCTCCCGCGCCGACGACCCTTCGGCACGGTAAACCGCGTTTAATCGAAAGCGCGCCTCCGGGCACCCCGTAGCCCCGTTCACCACATCAACGGCCACTCGGATGCTACGCCAAAGATACATCGACCGGTAAATAAAATAAACCAAACAACGAAAAAAAAGGGGTTGCAACACGAGGACTTCCCAGGGGGTCACCCATCCTAGTACTACTCTCGCCCAAGCACGCTTAACTGCGGAGTTCTGATGGGATCCGGTGCATTAGTGCTGGTATGATCGCAACCGAAAGAATACCACCTCCTTATTCCTTTATACCTTTCCACGCCTTGATCCCATGCCCACCTATGATCCCATGTGTGGCCTTCGTTACGCGTCTCGGGCCCGCCGTGCGCGCGCGCGCGCCTTCGTCATAGCCTTCCTTTGACAAAAGCGGCCACTCCCGTCAATAAGCTCTCACGCTTTCCAATAAACTAAGGACACGTCAGGCCAACGCCTACGAGCGGGCCCGTCTCCCCATATCGGGCTCCCGCGCCGACGACCCTTCGGCACGGTAAACCGCGTTTAATCGAAAGCGCGCCTCCGGGCACCCCGTAGCCCCGTTCACCACATCAACGGCCACTCGGATGCTACGCCAAAGATACATCGACCGGTAAATAAAATAAACCAAACAACGAAAAAAAAGGGGTTGCAACACGAGGACTTCCCAGGGGGTCACCCATCCTAGTACTACTCTCGCCCAAGCACGCTTAACTGCGGAGTTCTGATGGGATCCGGTGCATTAGTGCTGGTATGATCGCAACCGAAAGAATACCACCTCCTTATTCCTTTATACCTTTCCACGCCTTGATCCCATGCCCACCTATGCTCCCATGTGTGGCCTTCGTTACGCGTCTCGGGCCCGCCGTGCGCGCGCGCGCGCCTTCGTCATAGCCTTCCTTTGACAAAAGCGGCCACTCCCGTCAATAAGCTCTCACGCTTTCCAATAAACTAAGGACACGTCAGGCCAACGCCTACGAGCGGGCCCGTCTCCCCATTTCGGGCTCCCGCGCCGACGACCCTTCGGCACGGTAAACCGCGTTTAATCGAAAGCGCGCCTCCGGGCACCCCGTAGCCCCGTTCACCACATCAACGGCCACTCGGATGCTACGCCAAAGATACATCGACCGGTAAATAAAATAAACCAAACAACGAAAAAAAAGGGTTTGCAACACGAGGACTTCCCAGGGGGTCACCCATCCTAGAACTACTCTCGCCCAAGCACGCTTAACTGCGGAGTTCTGATGCGATCCGGTGCATTAGTGCTGGTATGATCGCAACCGAAAGAATACCACCTCCTTATTCCTTTATACCTTTCCACGCCTTGATCCCATGCCCACCTATGCTCCCATGTGTGGCCTTCGTTACGCGTCTCGGGCCCGCCGTGCGCGCGCGCGCGCGCCTTCGTCATAGCCATCCTTTGACAAAAGCGGCCACTCCCGTCAATAAGCTCTCACGCTTTCCAATAAACTAAGGACACGTCAGGCCAACGCCTACGAGCGGGCCCGTCTCCCCATATCGGGCTCCCGCGCCGACGACCCTTCGGCACGGTAAACCGCGTTTAATCGAAAGCGCGCCTCCGGGCACCCCGTAGCCCCGTTCACCACATCAACGGCCACTCGGATGCTACGCCAAAGATACATCGACCGGTAAATAAAATAAACCAAACAACGAAAAAAAAGGGGTTGCAACACGAGGACTTCCCAGGGGGTCACCCATCCTAGTACTACTCTCGCCCAAGCACGCTTAACTGCGGAGTTCTGATGGGATCCGGTGCATTAGTGCTGGTATGATCGCAACCGAAAGAATACCACCTCCTTATTCCTTTATACCTTTCCACGCCTTGATCCCATGCCCACCTATGCTCCCATGTGTGGCCTTCGTTACGCGTCTCGGGCCCGCCGTGCGCGCGCGCGCGCCTTCGTCATAGCCTTCCTTTGACAAAAGCGGCCACTCCCGTCAATAAGCTCTCACGCTTTCCAATAAACTAAGGACACGTCAGGCCAACGCCTACGAGCGGGCCCGTCTCCCCATATCGGGCTCCCGCGCCGACGACCCTTCGGCACGGTAAACCGCGTTATATCGAAAGCGCGCCTCCGGGCACCCCGTAGCCACGTTCACCACATCAACGGCCACTCGGATGCTACGCCAAAGATACATCGACCGGTAAATAAAATAAACCAAACAACGAAAAAAAAGGGGTTGCAACACGAGGACTTCCCAGGGGGTCACCCATCCTAGTACTACTCTCGCCCAAGCACGCTTAACTGCGGAGTTCTGATGCGATCCGGTGCATTAGTGCTGGTATGATCGCAACCGAAAGAATACCACCTCCTTATTCCTTTATACCTTTCCACGCCTTGATCCCATGCCCACCTATGCTCCCATGTGTGGCCTTCGTTACGCGTCTCGGGCCCGCCGTGCGCGCGCGCGCGCCTTCGTCATAGCCTTCCTTTGACAAAAGCGGCCACTCCCGTCAATAAGCTCTCACGCTTTCCAATAAACAAAGGACACGTCAGGCCAACGCCTACGAGCGGGCCCGTCTCCCCATATCGGGCTCCCGCGCCGACGACCCTTCGGCACGGTAAACCGCGTTTAATCGAAAGCGCGCCTCCGGGCACCCCGTAGCCCCGTTCACCACATCAACGGCCACTCGGATGCTACGCCAAAGATACATCGACCGGTAAATAAAATAAACCAAACAACGAAAAAAAAGGGGTTGCAACACGAGGACTTCCCAGGGGGTCACCCATCCTAGTACTACTCTCGCCCAATCACGCTTAACTGCGGAGTTCTGATGGGATCCGGTGCATTAGTGCTGGTATGATCGCAACCGAAAGAATACCACCTCCTTATTCCTTTATACTTTTCCACGCCTTGATCCCATGCCCACCTATGCTCCCATGTGTGGCCTTCGTTACGCGTCTCGGGCCCGCCGTGCGCGCGCGCGCGCCTTCGTCATAGCCTTCCTTTGACAAAAGCGGCCACTCCCGTCAATAAGCTCTCACGCTTTCCAATAAACTAAGGACACGTCAGGCCAACGCCTACGAGCGGGCCCGTCTCCCCATATCGGGCTCCCGCGCCGACGAACCTTCGGCACGGTAAACCGCGTTTAATCGAAAGCGCGCCTCCGGGCACCCCGTAGCCCCGTTCACCACATCAACGGCCACTCGGATGCTACGCCAAAGATACATCGACCGGTAAATAAAATAAACCAAACAACGAAAAAAATGGGGTTGCAACACGAGGACTTCCCAGGGGGTCACCCATCCTAGTACTACTCTCGCCCAAGCACGCTTAACTGCGGAGTTCTGATGGGATCCGGTGCATTAGTGCTGGTATGATCGCAACCGAAAGAATACCACCTCCTTATTCCTTTATACCTTTCCACGCCTTGATCCCATGCCCACCTATGCTCCCATGTGTGGCCTTCGTTACGCGTCTCGGGCCCGCCGTGCGCGCGCGCGCGCCTTCTTCATAGCCTTCCTTTGACAAAAGCGGCCACTCCCGTCAATAAGCTCTCACGCTTTCCAATAAACTAAGGACACGTCAGGCCAACGCCTACGAGCGGGCCCGTCTCCCCATATCGGGCTCCCGCGCCGACGACCCTTCGGCACGGTAAACCGCGTTTAATCGAAAACGCGCCTCCGGGCACCCCGTAGCCCCGTTCACCACATCAACGGCCACTCGGATGCTACGCCAAAGATACATCGACCGGTAAATAACATAAACCAAACAACGAAAAAAAAGGGGTTGCAACACGAGGACTTCCCAGGGGGTCACCCATCCTAGTACTACTCTCGCTCAAGCACGCTTAACTGCGGAGTTCTGATGCGATCCGGTGCATTAGTGCTGGTATGATCGCAACCGAAAGAATACCACCTCCTTATTCCTTTATACCTTTCCACGCCTTGATCCCATGCCCACCTATGCTCCCATGTGTGGCCTTCGTTACGCGTCTCGGGCCCGCCGTGCGCGCCGCGCGCGCCTTCGTCATAGCCTTCCTTTGACAAAAGCGGCCACTCCCGTCAATAAGCTCTCACGCTTTCCAATAAACTAAGGACACGTCAGGCCAACGCCTACGAGCGGGCCCGTCTCCCCATATCGGGCTCCCGCGCCGACGACCCTTCGGCACGGTAAACCGCGTTTAATCGAAAGCGCGCCTCCGGGCACCCCGTAGCCCCGTTCACCACATCAACGGCCACTCGGATGCTACGCCAAAGATACATCGACCGGTAAATAAAATAAACCAAACAACGAAAAAAAAGGGGTTGCAACACGAGGACTTCCCAGGGGGTCACCCATCCTAGTACTACTCTCGCCCAAGCACGCTTAACTGCGGAGTTCCGATGGGATCCGGTGCATTAGTGCTGGTATGATCGCAACCGAAAGAATACCACCTCCTTATTCCTTTATACCTTTCCACGCCTTGATCCCATGCCCACCTATGCTCCCATGTGTGGCCTTCGTTACGCGTCTCGGGCCCGCCGTGCGCGCGCGCGCGCCTTCGTCATAGCCTTCCTTTGACAAAAGCGGCCACTCCCGTCAATAAGCTCTCACGCTTTCCAATAAACTAAGGACACGTCAGGCCAACGCCTACGAGCGGGCCAGTCTCCCCATATCGGGCTCCCGCGCCGACGACCATTCGGCACGGTAAACCGCGTTTAATCGAAAGCGCGCCTCCGGGCACCCCGTAGCCCCGTTCACCACATCAACGGCCACTCGGATGCTACGCCAAAGATACATCGACCGGTAAATAAAATAAACCAAACAACGAAAAAAAAGGGGTTGCAACACGAGGACTTCCCAGGGGGTCACCCATCCTAGTACTACTCTCGCCCAAGCACGCTTAACTGCGGAGTTCTGATGGGATCCGGTGCATTAGTGCTGGTATGATCACAACCGAAAGAATACCACCTCCTTATTCCTTTATACCTTTCCACGCCTTGATCCCATGCCCACCTATGCTCCCATGTGCGGCCTTCGTTACGCGTCTCGGGCCCGCCGTGCGCGCGCGCGCGCATTCGTCATAGCCTTCCTTTGACAAAAGCGGCCACTCCCGTCAATAAGCTCTCACGCTTTCCAATAAACTAAGGACACGTCAGGCCAACGCCTACGAGCGGGCCCGTCTCCCCATATCGGGCTCCCGTGCCGACGACCCTTCGGCACGGTAAACCGCGTTTAATCGAAAGCGCGCCTCCGGGCACCCCGTAGCCCCGTTCACCACATCAACGGCCACTCGGATGCTACGCCAAAGATACATCGACCGGTAAATAAAATAAACCAAACAACGAAAAAAAAGGGGTTGCAACACGAGGACTTCCCAGGGGGTCACCCATCCTAGTACTACTCTCGCCCAAGCACGCTTAACTGCGGAGTTCTGATGCGATCCGGTGCATTAGTGCTGGTATGATCGCAACCGAAAGAATACCACCTCCTTATTCCTTTATACCTTTCCACGCCTTGATCCCATGCCCACCTATGCTCCCATGTGTGGCCTTCGTTACGCGTCTCGGGCCCGCCGTGCGCGCGCGCGCGCCTTCGTCATAGCCTTCCTTTGACAAAAGCGGCCACTCCCGTCAATAAGCTCTCACGCTTTCCAATAAACTAAGGACACGTCAGGCCAACGCCTACGAGCGGGCCCGTCTCCCCATATCGGGCTCCCGCGCCGACGACCCTTCGGCACGGTAAACCGCGTTTAATCGAAAGCGCGCCTCCGGGCACCCCGTAGCCCCGTTCACCACATCAACGGCCACTCGGATGCTACGCCAAAGATACATCGACCGGTAAATAAAATAAACCAAACAACGAAAAAAAAGGGGTTGCAACACGAGGACTTCCCAGGGGGTCACCCATCCTAGTACTACTCTCGCCCAAGCACGCTTAACTGCGGAGTTCTGATGGGATCCGGTGCATTAGTGCTGGTATGATCGCAACCGAAAGAATACCACCTCCTTATTCCTTTATACCTTTCCACGCCTTGATCCCATGCCCACCTATGCTCCCATGTGTGGCCTTCGTTACGCGTCTCAGGCCCGCCGTGCGCGCGCGCGCGCCTTCGTCATAGCCTTCCTTTGACAAAAGCGGCCACTCCCGTCAATAAGCTCTCACGCTTTCCAATAAACTAAGGACACGTCAGGCCAACGCCTACGAGCGGGCCCGTCTCCCCATATCGGGCTCCCGCGCCGACGACCCTTCGGCACGGTAAACCGCGTTTAATCGAAAGCGCGCCTCCGGGCACCCCGTAGCCCCGTTCACCACATCAACGGCCACTCGGATGCTACGCCAAAGATACATCGACCGGTAAATAAAATAAACCAAACAACGAAAAAAAAGGGGTTGCAACACGAGGACTTCCCAGGGGGTCACCCATCCTAGTACTACTCTCGCCCAAGCACGCTTAACTGCGGAGTTCTGATGGGATCCGGTGCATTAGTGCTGGTATGATCGCAACCGAAAGAATACCACCTCCTTATTCCTTTATACCTTTCCACGCCTTGATCCCATGCCCACCTATGCTCCCATGTGTGGCCTTCGTTACGCGTCTCGGGCCCGCCGTGCGCGCGCGCGCGCCTTCGTCATAGCCTTCCTTTGACAAAAGCGGCCACTCCCGTCAATAAGCTCTCACGCTTTCCAATAAACTAAGGACACGTCAGGCCAACGCCTACGAGCGGGCCAGTCTCCCCATATCGGGCTCCCGCGCCGACGACCATTCGGCACGGTAAACCGCGTTTAATCGAAAGCGCGCCTCCGGGCACCCCGTAGCCCCGTTCACCACATCAACGGCCACTCGGATGCTACGCCAAAGATACATCGACCGGTAAATAAAATAAACCAAACAACGAAAAAAAAGGGGTTGCAACACGAGGACTTCCCAGGGGGTCACCCATCCTAGTACTACTCTCGCCCAAGCACGCTTAACTGCGGAGTTCTGATGGGATCCGGTGCATTAGTGCTGGTATGATCACAACCGAAAGAATACCACCTCCTTATTCCTTTATACCTTTCCACGCCTTGATCCCATGCCCACCTATGCTCCCATGTGTGGCCTTTGTTACGCGTCTCGGGCCCGCCGTGCGCGCGCGCGCGCCTTCGTCATAGCCTTCCTTTGACAAAAGCGGCCACTCCCGTCAATAAGCTCTCACGCTTTCCAATAAACTAAGGACACGTCGGGCCAACGCCTACGAGCGGGCCCGTCTCCCCATATCGGGCTCCCGCGCCGACGACCCTTCGGCACGGTAAACCGCGTTTAATCGAAAGCGCGCCTCCGGGCACCCCGTAGCCCCGTTCACCACATCAACGGCCACTCGGATGCTACGCCAAAGATACATCGACCGGTAAATAAAATAAACCAAACAACGAAAAAAAAGGGGTTGCAAAACGAGGACTTCCCAGGGGGTCACCCATCCTAGTACTACTCTCGCCCAAGCACGCTTAACTGCGGAGTTCTGATGGGATCCGGTGCATTAGTGCTGGTATGATCGCAACCGAAAGAATACCACCTCCTTATTCCTTTATACCTTTCCACGCCTTGATCCCATGCCCACCTATGCTCCCATGTGTGGCCTTCGTTACGCGTCTCAGGCCCGCCGTGCGCGCGCGCGCGCCTTCGTCATAGCCTTCCTTTGACAAAAGCGGCCACTCCCGTCAATAAGCTCTCACGCTTTCCAATAAACTAAGGACACGTCAGGACAACGCCTACGAGCGGGCCCGTCTCCCCATATCGGGCTCCCGCGCCGACGACCCTTCGGCACGGTAAACCGCGTTTAATCGAAAGCGCGCCTCCGGGCACCCCGTAGCCCCGTTCACCACATCAACGGCCACTCGGATGCTACGCCAAAGATACATCGACCGGTAAATAAAATAAACCAAACAACGAAAAAAAAGGGGTTGCAACACGAGGACTTCCCAGGGGGTCACCCATCCTAGTACTACTCTCGCCCAAGCACGCTTAACTGCGGAGTTCTGATGGGATCCGGTGCATTAGTGCTGGTATGATCGCAACCGAAAGAATACCACCTCCTTATTCCTTTATACCTTTCCACGCCTTGATCCCATGCCCACCTATGCTCCCATGTGTGGCCTTCGTTACGCGTCTCGGGCCCGCCGTGCGCGCGCGCGCGCCTTCGTCATAGCCTTCCTTTGACAAAAGCGGCCACTCCCGTCAATAAGCTCTCACGCTTTCCAATAAACTAAGGACACGTCAGGCCAACGCCTACGAGCGGGCCAGTCTCCCCATATCGGGCTCCCGCGCCGACGACCATTCGGCACGGTAAACCGCGTTTAATCGAAAGCGCGCCTCCGGGCACCCCGTAGCCCCGTTCACCACATCAACGGCCACTCGGATGCTACGCCAAAGATACATCGACCGGTAAATAAAATAAACCAAACAACGAAAAAAAAGGGGTTGCAACACGAGGACTTCCCAGGGGGTCACCCATCCTAGTACTACTCTCGCCCAAGCACGCTTAACTGCGGAGTTCTGATGGGATCCGGTGCATTAGTGCTGGTATGATCACAACCGAAAGAATACCACCTCCTTATTCCTTTATACCTTTCCACGCCTTGATCCCATGCCCACCTATGCTCCCATGTGTGGCCTTCGTTACGCGTCTCGGGCCCGCCGTGCGCGCGCGCGCGCCTTCGTCATAGCCTTCCTTTGACAAAAGCGGCCACTCCCGTCAATAAGCTCTCACGCTTTCCAATAAACTAAGGACACGTCAGGCCAACGCCTACGAGCGGGCCCGTCTCCCCATATCGGGCTCCCGCGCCGACGACCCTTCGGCACGGTAAACCGCGTTTAATCGAAAGCGCGCCTCCGGGCACCCCGTAGCCCCGTTCACCACATCAACGGCCACTCGGATGCTACGCCAAAGATACATCGACCGGTAAATAAAATAAACCAAACAACGAAAAAAAAGGGGTTGCAACACGAGGACTTCCCAGGGGGTCACCCATCCTAGTACTACTCTCGCCCAAGCACGCTTAACTGCGGAGTTCTGATGCGATCCGGTGCATTAGTGCTGGTATGATCGCAACCGAAAGAATACCACCTCCTTATTCCTTTATACCTTTCCACGCCTTGATCCCATGCCCACCTATGCTCCCATGTGTGGCCTTCGTTACGCGTCTCGGGCCCGCCGTGCGCGCGCGCGCGCCTTCGTCATAGCCTTCCTTTGACAGAAGCGGCCACTCCCGTCAATAAGCTCTCACGCTTTCCAATAAACTAAGGACACGTCAGGCCAACGCCTACGAGCGGGCCAGTCTCCCCATATCGGGCTCCCGCGCCGACGACCATTCGGCACGGTAAACCGCGTTTAATCGAAAGCGCGCCTCCGGGCACCCCGTAGCCCCGTTCACCACATCAACGGCCACTCGGATGCTACGCCAAAGATACATCGACCGGTAAATAAAATAAACCAAACAACGAAAAAAAAGGGGTTGCAACACGAGGACTTCCCAGGGGGTCACCCATCCTAGTACTACTCTCGCCCAATCACGCTTAACTGCGGAGTTCTGATGGGATCCGGTGCATTAGTGCTGGTATGATCGCAACCGAAAGAATACCACCTCCTTATTCCTTTATACCTTTCCACGCCTTGATCCCATGCCCACCTATGCTCCCATGTGTGGCCTTCGTTACGCGTCTCGGGCCCGCCGTGCGCGCGCGCGCGCCTTCGTCATAGCCTTCCTTTGACAAAAGCGGCCACTCCCGTCAATAAGCTCTCACGCTTTCCAATAAACTAAGGACACGTCAGGCCAACGCCTACGAGCGGGCCCGTCTCCCCATATCGGGCTCCCGCGCCGACGACCCTTCGGCACGGAAAACCGCGTTTAATCGAAAGCGCGCCTCCGGGCACCCCGTAGCCCCGTTCACCACATCAACGGCCACTCGGATGCTACGCCAAAGATACATCGACCGGTAAATAAAATAAACCAAACAACGAAAAAAATGGGGTTGCAACACGAGGACTTCCCAGGGGGTCACCCATCCTAGTACTACTCTCGCCCAAGCACGCTTAACTGCGGAGTTCTGATGGGATCCGGTGCATTAGTGCTGGTATGATCGCAACCGAAAGAATACCACCTCCTTATTCCTTTATACCTTTCCACGCCTTGATCCCATGCCCACCTATGCTCCCATGTGTGGCCTTCGTTACGCGTCTCGGGCCCGCCGTGCGCGCGCGCGCGCCTTCGTCATAGCCTTCCTTTGACAAAAGCGGCCACTCCCGTCAATAAGCTCTCACGCTTTCCAATAAACTAAGGACACGTCAGGCCAACGCCTACGAGCGGGTCCGTCTCCCCATATCGGGCTCCCGCGCCGACGACCCTTCGGCACGGTAAACCGCGTTTAATCGAAAGCGCGCCTCCGGGCACCCCGTAGCCCCGTTCACCACATCAACGGCCACTCGGATGCTACGCCAAAGATACATCGACCGGTAAATAAAATAAACCAAACAACGAAAAAAAAGGGGTTGCAACACGAGGACTTCCCAGGGGGTCACCCATCCTAGTACTACTCTCGCCCAAGCACGCTTAACTGCGGAGTTCTGATGGGATCCGGTGCATTAGTGCTGGTATGATCGCAACCGAAAGAATACCACCTCCTTATTCCTTTATACCTTTCCACGCCTTGATCCCATGCCCACCTATGCTCCCATGTGTGGCCTTCGTTACGCGTCTCGGGCCCGCCGTGCGCGCGCGCGCGCCTTCGTCATAGCCTTCCTTTGACAAAAGCGGCCACTCCCGTCAATAAGCTCTCACGCTTTCCAATAAACTAAGGACACGTCAGGCCAACGCCTACGAGCGGGCCCGTCTCCCCATATCGGGCTCCCGCGCCGACGACCCTTCGGCACGGTAAACCGCGTTTAATCGAAAGCGCGCCTCCGGGCACCCCGTAGCCCCGTTCACCACATCAACGGCCACTCGGATGCTACGCCAAAGATACATCGACCGGTAAATAAAATAAACCAAACAACGAAAAAAAAGGGTTTGCAACACGAGGACTTCCCAGGGGGTCACCCATCCTAGTACTACTCTCGCCCAAGCACGCTTAACTGCGGAGTTCTGATGGGATCCGGTGCATTAGTGCTGGTATGATCGCAACCGAAAGAATACCACCTCCTTATTCCTTTATACCTTTCCACGCCTTGATCCCATGCCCACCTATGCTCCCATGTGTGGCCTTCGTTACGCGTCTCGGGCCCGCCGTGCGCGCGCGCGCGCCTTCGTCATAGCCTTCCTTTGACAAAAGCGGCCACTCCCGTCAATAAGCTCTCACGCTTTCCAATAAACTAAGGACACGTCAGGCCAACGCCTACGAGCGGGTCCGTCTCCCCATATCGGGCTCCCGCGCCGACGACCCTTCGGCACGGTAAACCGCGTTTAATCGAAAGCGCGCCTCCGGGCACCCCGTAGCCCCGTTCACCACATCAACGGCCACTCGGATGCTACGCCAAAGATACATCGACCGGTAAATAAAATAAACCAAACAACGAAAAAAAAGGGGTTGCAACACGAGGACTTCCCAGGGGGTCACCCATCCTAGTACTACTCTCGCCCAAGCACGCTTAACTGCGGAGTTCTGATGGGATCCGGTGCATTAGTGCTGGTATGATCGCAACCGAAAGAATACCACCTCCTTATTCCTTTATACCTTTCCACTCCTTGATCCCATGCCCACCTATGCTCCCATGTGTGGCCTTCGTTACGCGTCTCGGGCCCGCAGTGCGCGCGCGCGCGCCTTCGTCATAGCCTTCCTTTGACAAAAGCCGCCACTCCCGTCAATAAGCTCTCACGCTTTCCAATAAACTAAGGACACGTCAGGCCAACGCCTACGAGCGGGCCCGTCTCCCCATATCGGGCTCCCGCGCCGACGACCCTTCGGCACGGTAAACCGCGTTTAATCGAAAGCGCGCCTCCGGGCACCCCGTAGCCCCGTTCACCACATCAACGGCCACTCGGATGCTACGCCAAAGATACATCGACCGGTAAATAAAATAAACCAAACAACGAAAAAAAAGGGGTTGCAACACGAGGACTTCCCAGGGGGTCACCCATCCTAGTACTACTCTCGCCCAAGCACGCTTAACTGCGGAGTTCTGATGCGATCCGGTGCATTAGTGCTGGTATGATCGCAACCGAAAGAATACCACCTCCTTATTCCTTTATACCTTTCCACGCCTTGATCCCATGCCCACCTATGCTCCCATGTGTGGCCTTCGTTACGCGTCTCGGGCCCGCCGTGCTCGCGCGCGCGCCTTCGTCATAGCCTTCCTTTGACAAAAGCGGCCACTCCCGTCAATAAGCTCTCACGCTTTCCAATAAACTAAGGACACGTCAGGCCAACGCCTACGAGCGGGCCCGTCTCCCCATATCGGGCTCCCGCGCCGACGACCCTTGATGTTCGATAAAGTGTCGTATATTTTAGGTGTATATTTTAAGCCCTTTTTAACACTTATTTTAGCCAAGTTTTAAATTTATAAAACACGATATTTCACTAACACTAAACACACATATGGGCAAGTGCACCCATCGTTGAGTGTAGTATAGCGTTGGTAAGATACCGAGGTCGTCCAAGGACACAAGAGCTTTTAGTACCGGTTTATCCTCAACGTCTAACCAAAATAAAAGTTTGGAAAAATGTTTTAAACTAAGAAAAATAAAAACTAACTAAAATGCTGAAAATAAAAATAAAATAAAAACAGATAGACAAGATGAATCACTTGGTTCCGACTCGTATCTAGTATAACCTTTGATTATTTCCGCACTTTTGCACATAATTAAGAGATTATCTTAGTTATTGTAGTAGGCCCCTCTTTTGAAGGTGACGTTACCCTCACCCCAGTAGTTTGAGTCAGCAGGGATACAATCCTAAAGGGGTGGATTATTGGAAGATAATGAATTAAGTTATTAATGCAGTATTGTGGTAGGCCCCGCTTTTGGCGGTGACGTTACCCTCGACTAAGTAGTCTGAGTCAGCAGGGATACAGTCCTAAATAGCCGGGTTATAGTATTAATAGTAGTTAACTTATGAGGGGATCAAAGAGTTTGGACCCCCGCCATCCAATACCGTGAAGTATTGAAGGAGGTCCTACTAAATTTGACCCAGGTCCATTGCAGGACCTCTAAACGCTGAACAATGGCAAGACCTTTACCAAACCGTTCCCTTAACCCCCTACCAGGTAGCCAACATACCTCCATATAGACCGTGGAGATATGAATGGTGAAAATCCTTTATTTTATATAGACAGTAAAATAATGCCAAGACACCACGGACAAACGATAAGGAAAGATCACCTTCAACATAAGTAACTAGTTATTAAAGTCATTAATACAAAACCAAATAAAAAGTGCAAAAGATTAGAAATAAAAAGGATTATACTAGACACTTTGTCTTCACCAAGTGATGTAAGAGACTTAGGCAAACATGGCCTTGATTGTCAAGAACTCTTACGATCAATCTTGGATCCCGAGACGACTCACACACTCTATGATGGACAATGGATGATGGTGGTGGATGATGGTGTTGTGATGGTGGTGGGTGGTGGATGAAGTGTGAGAGAGGTGGTGTGCCAAGGGATGAGTTGCAATGAAACCAAGCACTCCTATTTATAGGCTGAACAGAGGCCTGGGCACGGCCCCGTGTCCGCTGGGCACGGCCCCGTGTCTGTCTGACACTCTCTCTCTTCATTAATTGTAATTCGCAATTACAATTAATGCGCCTGCAGTACTTTCGGCACGCCCCCCGTGTCCGCTGAGCACGGCCCGTGGTGGGCAATAGAAGCTTCTATAGGTTTGTCTTTTCTGCTGCTTCTTGGGCACGACCCCGTGCTGGCTGAGCACGGGGCGTGTTCAGCCTTCTGTTTTCTCTATTTTGCTTTGGAAGGTGCCGTTGAGGGTTCGGGCAATCCACTAATGTTCCTTTTCTTGTATTTATGTTGGATTTAGCTGTCTTTTTGCTTCTTTTGCGTTTTTGAGCTCATTTAATCCTGAAAATACAAAAGGAAGACAAAAACACTCTTTTTCCAATATTAGTACTAAAAAAGGGTTAGTTTTATGCCTCATTTGATGTAATTTATATGTTGCATTTTACACACATCAAATACCCCCACACTTGAACTTTTGCTTGTCCTCAAGCAAAACTCTTTAATATTTGGCTTACACTCCCAAATGGAATAGGTAGAAGAGAAGGTTTTGGGCTTGTCATAGAGTGTCGGGATTTCCAAGATCTTTTTAGGGTTTTATTTTTATTTATTTACACTCCTATTCGTAATGATTTATTTAGAACTGTTCATAAAAGAAATTACTTATTTGGGCATAACATGCCTTTTTAAAATTCTATTTATATACAAGTTCACATACCTCGCGGGGAAATCACTCACACTCGGCCGAAGGTGTGTTTTTAGTGAATCACTCGAGAGCGGCATGGAACTTACTCCTACCATAGGCTTGCCAAGAAATCAATCCTCCTCCTTTTTAACTTTTATACCTTTGTAGATATCAAGAGGACTTTGTGGGTTAAGGGTTGGCTAGGGTTAAAGGTAGGTGGTTGGGTTAGTGGTTAGTAGAAAAAGGGCTAAAAAAACGTAACAAGTGTCGGTTTTCGTATTTTTGCAACCTTTTATTTTTGATGAAGCTTTTATTCAAACAAAGTTATTTTTGATTACTTTGTTTGTTTATTTTCTTTTTGCTTCACATAAATTTTTTTTTTTTTTTTTTTTTCGAAGAACCGAACTTGTTACTAAAATAAAGGGTAAAAATGAAAAAGGTTTTGGTGGGTGAAATGGTTTTTGTTTTGGGTGATGAAACGAAAAGGTTTAGGCTCAAAGGGGCTAACTAGGGGGATTTTTGGGTAGGTGGTAAAAGAAAAAGAAAAATAATGGTGTGGAAATGAAAAATGTTAGTCCTAATGCCTCTATCATTTACTTACTCGGGTTTAAGTTGATAAGGACCGGGAATGTATTGTCATGGCAAGTTCTAGAGTCGTAAGAACCAAGCGGCTATTCACACAAGAAAAGAAAAATGAGCATTTAGTCAAATGGTATGAAATTGAGTGCTCAATAAAGGCTCAAAACTCACTTTTGTGGGAATGGGTTTTTATGTGATCAAGTATATATAATCAAATTTTAAATAAGTTTGTCATGCCTTTTCATAATTTTCTTATGTTGGTTCTTTTTATCACTACGCTATCGGTTGTAAATTTGTAAAAAATATAACCTTTTTGAGAGCTTGAATTTCCCGAGTTAAACCTAGACAAGTAAAAAAAATTTGAAATTTTTGAAAAAATTTGGGGTGATTAGCGGTTCCAATAGAGTTTTGTGTAAGGCTTGTATTTAGGACTTGCAAAATTCAAGGTTTTAGCATCCCCCCCACACTTAAATTACACATTGTCCTCAATGTGTCCCAAAAATAAATTTTTAGGTTGATTAGATGTGTAAAATAGTGTTTAAAAAGCAAAAATTTGTGTTACTGGGCACTGAGCACGGCCCCGTGTTATCCGGGCACGGCCCCGTGTTCAAGTGCCAGTAACAAAATTGAAATAAGAGAAACAGAAGTCTGGACACGGGGGCGTGTTGGGTGAACACGGCTCGTGTCCAGTTACCTGTACTGGGCGTTTTCTGCAGGTGGTTCAACACGGGGCCGTGTTGGTTGGGCACGGCCCGTGTTGAACCTTCTGAAAGGGAGAAAATTGTCGGGTTGCCTTGTTCTTGTGCATGGGATCATTTTTCTCGTTCCCCTTTTCATCCTTTACCACCATGAGTGTGTTTTATTCCTGAAAATTAAACTAACTAGAAAACATAAAAATTAATCTAAATTAAACTAAGGATAGTTCCGTGGAATGCCTCCATGGTGCGCCACGTTTATAAGGGTCCTTGGCTAGACCCAAAGCCTGGTCATATGCTTCCCAAGTGGGACGTGTTGCATCCCATGTTACACCGTCGGAGAGCGTCATCCAAACTTGAGTCTATGACCTTCATGTAGTTGACCGGATCTTCTTCCTCTACTCGCCTTCCACATTCAAATTTCACCTCCTCATTCCCAAACTTCAATGTTAGAGTTCCCTCATTCATATCCACCAATGCTTGGGCGGTGGCTAGGAATGGCCTCCCGAGGATGAGGGGGACCTCGGTGTCTTCTTCCATGTCTAGGATGACAAAGTCGGTTGGAAAGACGAATTTGTCAACCTTGACTAGCAGATTTTCGGCGACACCATGTGGGAACTTGACGGACCTGTCGGCGAGTTGTATGCTCATCTTTGTGGGGCTTGTTGTTCCTAGGCCGAGTCGCTTGAACATTGATGTGGGCATGAGGTTGATGCTAGCTCCAAGATCGGCTAAAGCATTTCGGACGGGGGACTTCCCAATCGAACAAGGGATTGTGAAGCTCCCGGGATCGATTTTCTTTTGTGGAAGTTTGTTGAGTACTAGAGCTGAGCATTCTTCGCCTAAGTTAACTAATTGCAATGATTCAATTTTCTTTTTGTGAGTGAGGAAATCCCTCATGAATTTTGCATATTTAGGCATTTGGGTTAGGACCTCAATAAAAGGAATATTGACATGCAATTGTTTTAGTAAGCTTTCGAACTTTGCGAATTGCTCATCGGTCTTTTGACGATTTAACCTACCGGGGTACGGGATTGGAGGAGTCTTGGTGGGCCCTTGATTTGGTGAAGAAGCTTTTTCTGGTGCAGGAGGAGTTACAGGCTGACTAGAATGGCTTCTTTCACATGGCGTCAATGGAGCATCCTCGGGACCCACGGTTCGATTTCTTAATGTGATGAGATGTACTTGTGCCTTTGGGTTCGTTTCGGTATTACTGGGTAATGCGCCTTGCGGTCTCTCGGAGAAATTTTGAGCTAGCTGATTTAATTGTTTTTCAACGTTTTGAATGCTAGCTTGTTGGTTTCTGAAATTTGATTCCAATTGTTGAAATCGATCCGCGTTTTTCTTTTCAGTGTCAGAGATGAGGCGAGATACAGTATCTTCAAGCCTTTCTCTTCCACCTTGTTGTTGAGGAAAATTTTGCGGTTGTTGAAAATTAGTTCGTTGATTTTGTTGGTTACTACTATTGCCGGGATCTCTCCAACCAAGATTTGGGTGGTTACGCCATCCTTGGTTGTAGGTACCCGTTGGAGGACCCGACGGCCTAGGTCTATTATCCATGTAGTTTACCGTTTCAGTTTGTTCATCTACTTCTTTCATACAACTCCAATTTTCATGTGACCCACCACACCCTTCACAAGCCATAACCGAGGCCGTTTTTGTCATTTCTAGCCTTTTGATTTTTGAAGAGAGGGCCTCGATTTGGGCTTGTAAAGAGGTGCTTTCATCAACCTTATGGGCGCCCGGGGCAATAGATTTATTACCTCGGGGAGTGTGCCATTGAAAATTGGTTTGAGCAATTTCCTCAATTTGGTTATATATTTCATTTGGGCGACGATTACCTAAGAGTCCCCCGGAGCTTGAATCAAGTGTTTGTCTTGTGTGTGGCAACAATCCATTGTAGAAAGTGGATACTTGTTGCCATACCGCTAGACCATGGTGAGGACACTTTCTTAGAAGCTCCTTGAACCTTTCCCAAGTTTCATATAAGGATTCCCCATCCTCTTGTGAGTATGTATTAATTTCAGTCATTAATTTAGCCGTTTTAGCAGGAGGGAAATACTTATACAAAAACTTTTGGGCGAGTTCATCCCAGGTGTTTACCGATCCAACTGGGAGGGTGTTAAGCCAAGCCTTGGCTCGGTCTTTCAGTGAGAAAGGAAACATTCGAAGGCGGATGGCGTCATTTGATGCTCCATTGATCCGAAAGGTATCACATATTTCTAAAAAGTTAGTAATATGTAGATGGGGATCCTCGTCCGCAAGCCCGTGGAAGGTTGCGGAGTTTTGGAGCATTTGTATCAAATGCGGCCGAAGTTCGAAGTTGTTGGCCTCGACATTCGGTGCATTGATAGCAGCGCCAAGATTGCCTACGGTAGGCCGTAGGTAATCCATGAGGGTACGTTGGTCCGCCATTGGAAGTGGGTCCCCCGAAGCTTTCTCTTGATTTTTAGCTTTTAGTCTTTTTCTGAGAAAGCGCTCGGGTTCTTCTAGGGGTTCTTTTATGTCTCTACTAGAACTGGAGCTCATGCACTACGTAGGAGGTTCAAATGTGGCGCCTGGGTTCCGAGTCCTGCAACAAAAACAGAAAAGAACACTGGTCAGAATGTTTACCACGGCCCCGTGCTCAGTGAGCACGGCCCGTGTTGAGAGATACAGTAATTGTTTTCTGGATTCCCAGTTACTGGGAGTTGGACACGACCCCGTGTTGCACCGACACGGCCCCGTGTTCAGCTCTCTGTAACTCAGAAAATAAAAACTGCCAGTGATGATGCTGGGCACGGCCCGTGTCTGACCGGGCACGGCCCGTGCTGAGCTCTGCAGAAGCTGAAAAACTAAGAAAATCCTAAAAAAATAAAAAAGAAAAATAAAAGATGATTAGGCCGTTGATTCCTAACTTTCTTAAAATCCTTGTGTCCCCGGCAACGGCGCCAAAAACTTGATGTGCGATAAAGTGTCGTATATTTTAGGTGTATATTTTAAGCCCTTTTTAACACTTATTTTAGCCAAGTTTTAAATTTATAAAACACGATATTTCACTAACACTAAACACACATATGGGCAAGTGCACCCATCGTTGAGTGTAGTATAGCGTTAGTAAGATACCGAGGTCGTCCAAGGACACAAGAGCTTTTAGTACCGGTTTATCCTCAACGTCTAACCAAAATAAAAGTTTGGAAAAATGTTTTAAACTAAGAAAAATAAAAACTAACTAAAATGCTGAAAATAAAAATAAAATAAAAACAGATAGACAAGATGAATCACTTGGTTCCGACTCGTATCTAGTATAACCTTTGATTATTTCCGCACTTTTGCACATAATTAAGAGATTATCTTAGTTATTGTAGTAGGCCCCTCTTTTGAAGGTGACGTTACCCTCACCCCAGTAGTTTGAGTCAGCAGGGATACAATCCTAAAGGGGTGGATTATTGGAAGATAATGAATTAAGTTATTAATGCAGTATTGTGGTAGGCCCCGCTTTTGGCGGTGACGTTACCCTCGACTAAGTAGTCTGAGTCAGCAGGGATACAGTCCTAAATAGCCGGGTTATAGTATTAATAGTAGTTAACTTATGAGGGGATCAAAGAGTTTGGACCCCCGCCATCCAATACCGTGAAGTATTGAAGGAGGTCCTACTAAATTTGACCCAGGTCCATTGCAGGACCTCTAAACGCTGAACAATGGCAAGACCTTTACCAAACCGTTCCCTTAACCCCCTACCAGGTAGCCAACATACCCCCATATAGACCGTGGAGATATGAATGGTGAAAATCCTTTATTTTATATAGACAGTAAAATAATGCCAAGACACCACGGACAAACGATAAGGAAAGATCACCTTCAACATAAGTAACTAGTTATTAAAGTCATTAATACAAAACCAAATAAAAAGTGCAAAAGATTAGAAATAAAAAGTATTATACTAGACACTTTGTCTTCACCAAGTGATGTAAGAGACTTAGGCAAACATGGCCTTGATTGTCAAGAACTCTTACGATCAATCTTGGATCCCGAGACGACTCACACACTCTATGATGGACAATGGATGATGGTGGTGGATGATGGTGTTGTGATGGTGGTGGGTGGTGGATGAAGTGTGAGAGAGGTGGTGTGCCAAGGGATGAGTTGCAATGAAACCAAGCACTCCTATTTATAGGCTGAACAGAGGCCTGGGCACGGCCCCGTGTCCGCTGGGCACGGCCCCGTGTCTGTCTGACACTCTCTCTCTTCATTAATTGTAATTCGCAATTACAATTAATGCGCCTGCAGTACTTTCGGCACGCCCCCCGTGTCCGCTGAGCACGGCCCGTGGTGGGCAATAGAAGCTTCTATAGGTTTGTCTTTTCTGCTGCTTCTTGGGCACGACCCCGTGCTGGCTGAGCACGGGGCGTGTTCAGCCTTCTGTTTTCTCTATTTTGCTTTGGAAGGTGCCGTTGAGGGTTCGGGCAATCCACTAATGTTCCTTTTCTTGTATTTATGTTGGATTTAGCTGTCTTTTTGCTTCTTTTGCGTTTTTGAGCTCATTTAATCCTGAAAATACAAAAGGAAGACAAAAACACTCTTTTTCCAATATTAGTACTAAAAAAGGGTTAGTTTTATGCCTCATTTGATGTAATTTATATGTTGCATTTTACACACATCAACCCTTCGGCACGGTAAACCGCGTTTAATCGAAAGCGCGCCTCCGGGCACCCCGTAGCCCCGTTCACCACATCAACGGCCACTCGGATGCTACGCCAAAGATACATCGATCGGTAAATAAAATAAACCAAACAACGAAAAAAAAGGGGTTGCAACACGAGGACTTCCCAGGGGGTCACCCATCCTAGTACTACTCTCGCCCAAGCACGCTTAACTGCGGAGTTCTGATGCGATCCGGTGCATTAGTGCTGGTATGATCGCAACCGAAAGAATACCAACTCCTTATTCCTTTATACCTTTCCACGCCTTGATCCCATGCCCACCTATGCTCCCATGTGTGGCCTTCGTTACGCGTCTCGGGCCCGCCGTGCGCGCGCGCGCGCCTTCGTCATAGCCTTCCTTTGACAAAAGCGGCCACTCCCGTCAATAAGCTCTCACGCTTTCCAATAAACTAAGGACACGTCAGGCCAACGCCTACGAGCGGGCCCGTCTCCCCATATCGGGCTCCCGCGCCGACGACCCTTCGGCACGGTAAACCGCGTTTAATCGAAAGCGCGCCTCCGGGCACCCCGTAGCCCCGTTCACCACATCAACGGCCACTCGGATGCTACGCCAAAGATACATCGACCGGTAAATAAAATAAACCAAACAACGAAAAAAAAGGGGTTGCAACACGAGGACTTCCCAGGGGGTCACCCATCCTAGTACTACTCTCGCCCAAGCACGCTTAACTGCGGAGTTCTGATGGGATCCGGTGCATTAGTGCTGGTATGATCGCAACCGAAAGAATACCACCTCCTTATTCCTTTATACCTTTCCACGCCTTGATCCCATGCCCACCTATGCTCCCATGTGTGGCCTTCGTTACGCGTCTCGGGCCCGCCGTGCGCGCGCGCGCGCCTTCGCCATAGCCTTCCTTTGACAAAAGCGGCCACTCCCGTCAATAAGCTCTCACGCTTTCCAATAAACTAAGGACACGTCAGGCCAACGCCTACGAGCGGGCCCGTCTCCCCATATCGGGCTCCCGCGCCGACGACCCTTCGGCACGGTAAACCGCGTTTAATCGAAAGCGCGCCTCCGGGCACCCCGTAGCCCCGTTCACCACATCAACGGCCACTCGGATGCTACGCCAAAGATACATCGACCGGTAAATAAAATAAACCAAACAACGAAAAAAAAGGGGTTGCAACACGAGGACTTCCCAGGGGGTCACCCATCCTAGTACTACTCTCGCCCAAGCACGCTTAACTGCGGAGTTCTGATGGGATCCGGTGCATTAGTGCTGGTATGATCGCAACCGAAAGAATACCACCTCCTTATTCCTTTATACCTTTCGACGCCTTGATCCCATGCCCACCTATGCTCCCATGTGTGGCCTTCGTTACGCGTCTCGGGCCCGCCGTGCGCGCGCCTTCGTCATAGCCTTCCTTTGACAAAAGCGGCCACTCCCGTCAATAAGCTCTCACGCTTTCCAATAAACTAAGGACACGTCGGGCCAACGCCTACGAGCGGGCCCGTCTCCCCATATCGGGCTCCCGCGCCGACGACCCTTCGGCACGGTAAACCGCGTTTAATCGAAAGCGCGCCTCCGGGCACCCCGTAGCCCCGTTCACCACATCAACGGCCACTCGGATGCTACGCCAAAGATACATCGACCGGTAAATAAAATAAACCAAACAACGAAAAAAAAGGGGTTGCAACACGAGGACTTCCCAGGGGGTCACCCATCCTAGTACTACTCTCGCCCAAGCACGCTTAACTGCGGAGTTCTGATGGGATCCGGTGCATTAGTGCTGGTATGATCGCAACCGAAAGAATACCACCTCCTTATTCCTTTATACCTTTCCACGCCTTGATCCCATGCCCACCTATGCTCCCATGTGTGGCCTTCGTTACGCGTCTCGGGCCCGCCGTGCGCGCGCGCGCGCCTTCGTCATAGCCTTCCTTTGACAAAAGCGGCCACTCCCGTCAATAAGCTCTCACGCTTTCCAATAAACTAAGGACACGTCAGGCCAACGCCTACGAGCGGGCCCGTCTCCCCATATCGGGCTCCCGCGCCGACGACCCTTCGGCACGGTAAACCGCGTTTAATCGAAAGCGCGCCTCCGGGCACCCCGTAGCCCCGTTCACCACATCAACGGCCACTCGGATGCTACGCCAAAGATACATCGACCGGTAAATAAAATAAACCAAACAACGAAAAAAATGGGGTTGCAACACGAGGACTTCCCAGGGGGTCACCCATCCTATTACTACTCTCGCCCAAGCACGCTTAACTGCGGAGTTCTGATGGGATCCGGTGCATTAGTGCTGGTATGATCGCAACCGAAAGAATACCACCTCCTTATTCCTTTATACCTTTCCACGCCTTGATCCCATGCCCACCTATCCTCCCATGTGTGGCCTTCGTTACGCGTCTCGGGCCCGCCGTGCGCGCGCGCGCGCCTTCGTCATAGCCTTCCTTTGACAAAAGCGGCCACTCCCGTCAATAAGCTCTCACGCTTTCCAATAAACTAAGGACACGTCGGGCCAACGCCTACGAGCGGGCCCGTCTCCCCATATCGGGCTCCCGCGCCGACGACCCTTCGGCACGGTAAACCGCGTTTAATCGAAAGCGCGCCTCCAGGCACCCCGTAGCCCCGTTCACCACATCAACGGCCACTCGGATGCTACGCCAAAGATACATCGACCGGTAAATAAAATAAACCAAACAACGAAAAAAAAGGGGTTGCAACACGAGGACTTCCCAGGGGGTCACCCATCCTAGTACTACTCTCGCCCAAGCACGCTTAACTGCGGAGTTCTGATGCGATCCGGTGCATTAGTGCTGGTATGATCGCAACCGAAAGAATACCACCTCCTTATTCCTTTATACCTTTCCACGCCTTGATCCCATGCCCACCTATGCTCCCATGTGTGGCCTTCGTTACGCGTCTCGGGCCCGCCGTGCGCGCGCGCGCGCCTTCGTCATAGCCTTCCTTTGACAAAAGCGGCCACTCCCGTCAATAAGCTCTCACGCTTTCCAATAAACTAAGGACACGTCAGGCCAACGCCTACGAGCGGGCCAGTCTCCCCATATCGGGCTCCCGCGCCGACGACCATTCGGCACGGTAAACCGCGTTTAATCGAAAGCGCGCCTCCGGGCACCCCGTAGCCCCGTTCACCACATCAACGGCCACTCGGATGCTACGCCAAAGATACATCGACCGGTAAATAAAATAAACCAAACAACGAAAAAAAGGGGTTGCAACACGAGGACTTCCCAGGGGGTCACCCATCCTAGTACTACTCTCGCCCAAGCACGCTTAACTGCGGAGTTCTGATGGGATCCGGTGCATTAGTGCTGGTATGATCACAACCGAAAGAATACCATCTCCTTATTCCTTTATACCTTTCCACGCCTTGATCCCATGCCCACCTATGCTCCCATGTGTGGCCTTCATTACGCGTCTCGGGCCCGCCGTGCGCGCGCGCGCGCCTTCGTCATAGCCTTCCTTTGACAAAAGCGGCCACTCCCGTCAATAAGCTCTCACGCTTTCCAATAAACTAAGGACACGTCAGGCCAACGCCTACGAGCGGGCCCGTCTCCCCATATCGGGCTCCCGCGCCGACGACCCTTCGGCACGGTAAACCGCGTTTAATCGAAAGCGCGCCTCCGGGCACCCCGTAGCCCCGTTCACCACATCAACGGCCACTCGGATGCTACGCCAAAGATACATCGACCGGTAAATAAAATAAACCAAACAACGAAAAAAAAGGGGTTGCAACACGAGGACTTCCCAGGGGGTCACCCATCCTAGTACTACTCTCGCCCAAGCACGCTTAACTGCGGAGTTCTGATGGGATCCGGTGCATTAGTGCTGGTATGATCGCAACCGAAAGAATACCACCTCCTTATTCCATTATACCTTTCCACGCCTTGATCCCATGCCCACCTATGCTCCCATGTGTGGCCTTCGTTACGCGTCTCGGGCCCGCCGTGCGCGCGCGCGCGCCTTCGTCATAGCCTTCCTTTGACAAAAGCGGCCACTCCCGTCAATAAGCTCTCACGCTTTCCAATAAACTAAGGACACGTCAGGCCAACGCCTACGAGCGGGTCCGTCTCCCCATATCGGGCTCCCGCGCCGACGACCCTTCGGCACGGTAAACCGCGTTTAATCGAAAGCGCGCCTCCGGGCACCCCGTAGCCCCGTTCACCACATCAACGGCCACTCGGATGCTACGCCAAAGATACATCGACCGGTAAATAAAATAAACCAAACAACGAAAAAAAAGGGGTTGCAACACGAGGACTTCCCAGGGGGTCACCCATCCTAGTACTACTCTCGCCCAAGCACGCTTAACTGCGGAGTTCTGATGGGATCCGGTGCATTAGTGCTGGTATGATCGCAACCGAAAGAATACCACCTCCTTATTCCTTTATACCTTTCCACGCCTTGATCCCATGCCCACCTATGCTCCCATGTGTGGCCTTCGTTACGCGTCTCGGGCCCGCCGTGCGCGCGCGCGCGCCTTCGTCATAGCCTTCCTTTGACAAAAGCGGCCACTCCCGTCAATAAGCTCTCACGCTTTCCAATAAACTAAGGACACGTCAGGCCAACGCCTACGAGCGGGCCCGTCTCCCCATATCGGGCTCCCGCGCCGACGACCCTTCGGCACGGTAAACCGCGTTTAATCGAAAGCGCGCCTCCGGGCACCCCGTAGCCCCGTTCACCACATCAACCGCCACTCGGATGCTACGCCAAAGATACATCGACCGGTAAATAAAATAAACCAAACAACGAAAAAAAAAGGGTTGCAACACGAGGACTTCCCAGGGGGTCACCCATCCTAGTACTACTCTCGCCCAAGCACGCTTAACTGCGGAGTTCTGATGGGATCCGGTGCATTAGTGCTGGTATGATCGCAACCGAAAGAATACCACCTCCTTATTCCTTTATACCTTTCCACGCCTTGATCCCACGCCCACCTATGCTCCCATGTGTGGCCTTCGTTACGCGTCTCGGGCCCGCCGTGCGCGCGCGCGCGCCTTCGTCATAGCCTTCCTTTGACAAAAGCGGCCACTCCCGTCAATAAGCTCTCACGCTTTCCAATAAACTAAGGACACCTCAGGCCAACGCCTACGAGCGGGCCCGTCTCCCCATATCGGGCTCCGGCGCCGACGACCCTTTGGCACGGTAAACCGCGTTTAATCGAAAGCGCGCCTCCGGGCACCCCGTAGCCCCGTTCACCACATCAACGGCCACTCGGATGCTACGCCAAAGATACATCGACCGGTAAATAAAATAAACCAAACAACGAAAAAAAAGGGGTTGCAACACGAGGACTTCCCAGGGGGTCACCCATCCTAGTACTACTCTCGCCCAAGCACGCTTAACTGCGGAGTTCTGATGGGATCCGGTGCATTAGTGCTGGTATGATCGCAACCGAAAGAATACCACCTCCTTATTCCTTTATACCTTTCCACGCCTTGATCCCATGCCCACCTATGCTCCCATGTGTGGCCTTCGTTACGCGTCTCGGGCCCGCCGTGCGCGCGCGCGCGCCTTCGTCATAGCCTTCCTTTGACAAAAGCGGCCACTCCCGTCAATAAGCTCTCACGCTTTCCAATAAACTAAGGACACGTCAGGCCAACGCCTACGAGCGGGCCCGTCTCCCCATATCGGGCTCCCGCGCCGACGACCCTTCGGCACGGTAAACCGCGTTTAATCGAAAGCGCGCCTCCGGGCACCCCGTAGCCCCGTTCACCACATCAACGGCCACTCGGATGCTACGCCAAAGATACATCGACCGGTAAATAAAATAAACCAAACAACGAAAAAAAAGGGGTTGCAACACGAGGACTTCCCAGGGGGTCACCCATCCTAGTACTACTCTCGCCCAAGCACGCTTAACTGCGGAGTTCTGATGGGATCCGGTGCATTAGTGCTGGTATGATCGCAACCGAAAGAATACCACCTCCTTATTCCTTTATACCTTTCCACGCCTTGATCCCATGCCCACCTATGCTCCCATGTGTGGCCTTCGTTACGCGTCTCGGGACCGCCGTGCGCGCGCGCGCGCCTTCGTCATCGCCTTCCTTTGACAAAAGCGGCCACTCCCGTCAATAAGCTCTCACGCTTTCCAATAAACTAAGGACACGTCAGGCCAACGCCTACGAGCGGGCCCGTCTCCCCATATCGGGCTCCCGCGCCGACGACCCTTCGGCACGGTAAACCGCGTTTAATCGAAAGCGCGCCTCCGGGCACCCCGTAGCCCCGTTCACCACATCAACGGCCACTCGGATGCTACGCCAAAGATACATCGACCGGTAAATAAAATAAACCAAACAACGAAAAAAAAGGGGTTGCAACACGAGGACTTCCCAGGGGGTCACCCATCCTAGTACTACTCTCGCCCAAGCACGCTTAACTGCGGAGTTCTGATGGGATCCGGTGCATTAGTGCTGGTATGATCGCAACCGAAAGAATACCACCTCCTTGTTCCTTTATACCTTTCCACGCCTTGATCCCATGCCCACCTATGCTCCCATGTGTGGCCTTTGTTACGCGTCTCGGGCCCGCCGTGCGCGCGCGCGCGCCTTCGTCATAGCCTTCCTTTGACAAAAGCGGCCACTCCCGTCAACAAGCTCTCACGTTTTCCAATAAACTAAGGACACGTCAGGCCAACGCCTACGAGCGGGCCCGTCTCCCCATATCGGGCTCCCGCGCCGACGACCCTTCGGCACGGTAAACCGCGTTTAATCGAAAGCGCGCCTCCGGGCACCCCGTAGCCCCGTTCACCACATCAACGGCCACTCGGATGCTACGCCAAAGATACATCGACCGGTAAATAAAATAAACCAAACAACGAAAAAAAAGGGGTTGCAACACGAGGACTTCCCAGGGGGTCACCCATCCTAGTACTACTCTCGCCCAAGCACGCTTAACTGCGGAGTTCTGATGGGATCCGGTGCATTAGTGCTGGTATGATCGCAACCGAAAGAATACCACCTCCTTATTCCTTTATACCTTTCCACGCCTTGATCCCATGCCCACCTATGCTCCCATGTGTGGCCTTCGTTACGCGTCTCGGGCCCGCCGTGCGCGCGCGCGCGCCTTCGTCATAGCCTTCCTTTGACAAAAGCGGCCACTCCCGTCAATAAGCTCTCACGCTTTCCAATAAACTAAGGACACGTCAGGCCAACGCCTACGAGCGGGCCAGTCTCCCCATATCGGGCTCCCGCGCCGACGACCATTCGGCACGGTAAACCGCGTTTAATCGAAAGCGCGCCTCCGGGCACCCCGTAGCCCCGTTCACCACATCAACGGCCACTCGGATGCTACGCCAAAGATACATCGACCGGTAAATAAAATAAACCAAACAACGAAAAAAAAGGGGTTGCAACACGAGGACTTCCCAGGGGGTCACCCATCCTAGTACTACTCTCGCCCAAGCACGCTTAACTGCGGAGTTCTGATGGGATCCGGTGCATTAGTGCTGGTATGATCACAACCGAAAGAATACCACCTCCTTATTCCTTTATACCTTTCCACGCCTTGATCCCATGCCCACCTATGCTCCCATGTGTGGCCTTCATTACGCGTCTCGGGCCCGCCGTGCGCGCGCGCGCGCCTTCGTCATAGCCTTCCTTTGACAAAAGCGGCCACTCCCGTCAATAAGCTCTCACGCTTTCCAATAAACTAAGGACACGTCAGGCCAACGCCTACGAGCGGGCCCGTCTCCCCATATCGGGCTCCCGCGCCGACGACCCTTCGGCACGGTAAACCGCGTTTAATCGAAAGCGCGCCTCCGGGCACCCCGTAGCCCCGTTCACCACATCAACGGCCACTCGGATGCTACGCCAAAGATACATCGACCGGTAAATAAAATAAACCAAACAACGAAAAAAAAGGGGTTGCAACACGAGGACTTCCCAGGGGGTCACCCATCCTAGTACTACTCTCGCCCAAGCACGCTTAACTGCGGAGTTCTGATGGGATCCGGTGCATTAGTGCTGGTATGATCGCAACCGAAAGAATACCACCTCCTTATTCCATTATACCTTTCCACGCCTTGATCCCATGCCCACCTATGCTCCCATGTGTGGCCTTCGTTACGCGTCTCGGGCCCGCCGTGCGCGCGCGCGCGCCTTCGTCATAGCCTTCCTTTGACAAAAGCGGCCACTCCCGTCAATAAGCTCTCACGCTTTCCAATAAACTAAGGACACGTCAGGCCAACGCCTACGAGCGGGTCCGTCTCCCCATATCGGGCTCCCGCGCCGACGACCCTTCGGCACGGTAAACCGCGTTTAATCGAAAGCGCGCCTCCGGGCACCCCGTAGCCCCGTTCACCACATCAACGGCCACTCGGATGCTACGCCAAAGATACATCGACCGGTAAATAAAATAAACCAAACAACGAAAAAAAAGGGGTTGCAACACGAGGACTTCCCAGGGGGTCACCCATCCTAGTACTACTCTCGCCCAAGCACGCTTAACTGCGGAGTTCTGATGGGATCCGGTGCATTAGTGCTGGTATGATCGCAACCGAAAGAATACCACCTCCTTATTCCTTTATACTTTTCCACGCCTTGATCCCATGCCCACCTATGCTCCCATGTGTGGCCTTCGTTACGCGTCTCGGGCCCGCCGTGCGCGCGCGCGCGCCTTCGTCATAGCCTTCCTTTGACAAAAGCGGCCACTCCCGTCAATAAGCTCTCACGCTTTCCAATAAACTAAGGACACGTCAGGCCAACGCCTACGAGCGGGTCCGTCTCCCCATATCGGGCTCCCGCGCCGACGACCCTTCGGCACGGTAAACCGCGTTTAATCGAAAGCGCGCCTCCGGGCACCCCGTAGCCCCGTTCACCACATCAACGGCCACTCGGATGCTACGCCAAAGATACATCGACCGGTAAATAAAATAAACCAAACAACGAAAAAAAAGTGGTTGCAACACGAGGACTTCCCAGGGGGTCACCCATCCTAGTACTACTCTCGCCCAAGCACGCTTAACTGCGGAGTTCTGATGGGATCCGGTGCATTAGTGCTGGTATGATCGCAACCGAAAGAATACCACCTCCTTATTCCTTTATACCTTTCCACGCCTTGATCCCATGCCCACCTATGCTCACATGTGTGGCCTTCGTTACGCGTCTCGGGCCCGCCGTGCGCGCGCGCGCGCCTTCGTCATAGCCTTCCTTTGACAAAAGCGGCCACTCCCGTCAATAAGCTCTCACGCTTTCCAATAAACTAAGGACACGTCAGGCCAACGCCTACGAGCGGGTCCGTCTCCCCATATCGGGCTCCCGCGCCGACGACCCTTCGGCACGGTAAACCGCGTTTAATCGAAAGCGCGACTCCGGGCACCCCGTAGCCCCGTTCACCACATCAACGGCCACTCGGATGCTACGCCAAAGATACATCGACCGGTAAATAAAATAAACCAAACAACGAAAAAAAAGTGGTTGCAACACGAGGACTTCCCAGGGGGTCACCCATCCTAGTACTACTCTCGCCCAAGCACGCTTAACTGCGGAGTTCTGATGGGATCCGGTGCATTAGTGCTGGTATGATCGCAACCGAAAGAATACCACCTCCTTATTCCTTTATACCTTTCCACGCCTTGATCCCATGCCCACCTATGCTCACATGTGTGGCCTTCGTTACGCGTCTCGGGCCCGCCGTGCGCGCGCGCGCGCCTTCGTCATAGCCTTCCTTTGACAAAAGCGGCCACTCCCGTCAATAAGCTCTCACGCTTTCCAATAAACTAAGGACACGTCAGGCCAACGCCTACGAGCGGGCCCGTCTCCCCATATCGGGCTCCCGCGCCGACGACCCTTCGGCACGGTAAACCGCGTTTAATCGAAAGCGCGCCTCCGGGCACCCCGTAGCCCCGTTCACCACATCAACCGCCACTCGGATGCTACGCCAAAGATACATCGACCGGTAAATAAAATAAACCAAACAACGAAAAAAAAGGGGTTGCAACACGAGGACTTCCCAGGGGGTCACCCATCCTAGTACTACTCTCGCCCAAGCACGCTTAACTGCGGAGTTCTGATGGGATCCGGTGCATTAGTGCTGGTATGATCGCAACCGAAAGAATACCACCTCCTTATTCCTTTATACCTTTCCACGCCTTGATCCCATGCCCACCTATGCTCCCATGTGTGGCCTTCGTTACGCGTCTCGGGCCCGCCGTGCGCGCGCGCGCGCCTTCGTCATAGCCTTCCTTTGACAAAAGCGGCCACTCCCGTCAATAAGCTCTCACGCTTTCCAATAAACTAAGGACACCTCAGGCCAACGCCTACGAGCGGGCCCGTCTCCCCATATCGGGCTCCGGCGCCGACGACCCTTCGGCACGGTAAACCGCGTTTAATCGAAAGCGCGCCTCCGGGCACCCCGTAGCCCCGTTCACCACATCAACGGCCACTCGGATGCTACGCCAAAGATACATCGACCGGTAAATAAAATAAACCAAACAACGAAAAAAAAGGGGTTGCAACACGAGGACTTCCCAGGGGGTCACCCATCCTAGTACTACTCTCGCCCAAGCACGCTTAACTGCGGAGTTCTGATGGGATCCGGTGCATTAGTGCTGGTATGATCGCAACCGAAAGAATACCACCTCCTTATTCCTTTATACCTTTCCACGCCTTGATCCCATGCCCACCTATGCTCCCATGTGTGGCCTTCGTTACGCGTCTCGGGCCCGCCGTGCGCGCGCGCGCGCCTTCGTCATAGCCTTCCTTTGACAAAAGCGGCCACTCCCGTCAATAAGCTCTCACGCTTTCCAATAAACTAAGGACACGTCAGGCCAACGCCTACGAGCGGGCCCGTCTCCCCATATCGGGCTCCCGCGCCGACGACCCTTCGGCACGGTAAACCGCGTTTAATCGAAAGCGCGCCTCCGGGCACCCCGTAGCCCCGTTCAGCACATCAACGGCCACTCGGATGCTACGCCAAAGATACATCGACCGGTAAATAAAATAAACCAAACAACGAAAAAAAAGGGGTTGCAACACGAGGACTTCCCAGGGGGTCACCCATCCTAGTACTACTCTCGCCCAAGCACGCTTAACTGCGGAGTTCTGATGGGATCCGGTGCATTAGTGCTGGTATGATCGCAACCGAAAGAATACCACCTCCTTATTCCTTTATACCTTTCCACGCCTTGATCCCATGCCCACCTATGCTCCCATGTGTGGCCTTCGTTACGCGTCTCGGGCCCGCCGTGCGCGCGCGCGCGCCTTCGTCATAGCCTTCCTTTGACAAAAGCGGCCACTCCCGTCAATAAGCTCTCACGCTTTCCAATAAACTAAGGACACGTCAGGCCAACGCCTACGAGCGGGCCCGTCTCCCCATATCGGGCTCCCGCGCCGACGACCCTTCGGCACGGTAAACCGCGTTTAATCGAAAGCGCGCCTCCGGGCACCCCGTAGCCCCGTTCACCACATCAACCGCCACTCGGATGCTACGCCAAAGATACATCGACCGGTAAATAAAATAAACCAAACAACGAAAAAAAAGGGGTTGCAACACGAGGACTTCCCAGGGGGTCACCCATCCTAGTACTACTCTCGCCCAAGCACGCTTAACTGCGGAGTTCTGATGGGATCCGGTGCATTAGTGCTGGTATGATCGCAACCGAAAGAATACCACCTCCTTATTCCTTTATACCTTTCCACGCCTTGATCCCATGCCCACCTATGCTCCCATGTGTGGCCTTCGTTACGCGTCTCGGGCCCGCCGTGCGCGCGCGCGCGCCTTCGTCATAGCCTTCCTTTGACAAAAGCGGCCACTCCCGTCAATAAGCTCTCACGCTTTCCAATAAACTAAGGACACCTCAGGCCAACGCCTACGAGCGGGCCCGTCTCCCCATATCGGGCTCCGGCGCCGACGACCCTTCGGCACGGTAAACCGCGTTTAATCGAAAGCGCGCCTCCGGGCACCCCGTAGCCCCGTTCACCACATCAACGGCCACTCGGATGCTACGCCAAAGATACATCGACCGGTAAATAAAATAAACCAAACAACGAAAAAAAAGGGGTTGCAACACGAGGACTTCCCAGGGGGTCACCCATCCTAGTACTACTCTCGCCCAAGCACGCTTAACTGCGGAGTTCTGATGGGATCCGGTGCATTAGTGCTGGTATGATCGCAACCGAAAGAATACCACCTCCTTATTCCTTTATACCTTTCCACGCCTTGATCCCATGCCCACCTATGCTCCCATGTGTGGCCTTCGTTACGCGTCTCGGGCCCGCCGTGCGCGCGCGCGCGCCTTCGTCATAGCCTTCCTTTGACAAAAGCGGCCACTCCCGTCAATAAGCTCTCACGCTTTCCAATAAACTAAGGACACGTCAGGCCAACGCCTACGAGCGGGCCCGTCTCCCCATATCGGGCTCCCGCGCCGACGACCCTTCGGCACGGTAAACCGCGTTTAATCGAAAGCGCGCCTCCGGGCACCCCGTAGCCCCGTTCAGCACATCAACGGCCACTCGGATGCTACGCCAAAGATACATCGACCGGTAAATAAAATAAACCAAACAACGAAAAAAAAGGGGTTGCAACACGAGGACTTCCCAGGGGGTCACCCATCCTAGTACTACTCTCGCCCAAGCACGCTTAACTGCGGAGTTCTGATGGGATCCGGTGCATTAGTGCTGGTATGATCGCAACCGAAAGAATACCACCTCCTTATTCCTTTATACCTTTCCACGCCTTGATCCCATGCCCACCTATGCTCCCATGTGTGGCCTTCGTTACGCGTCTCGGGCCCGCCGTGCGCGCGCGCGCGCCTTCGTCATAGCCTTCCTTTGACAAAAGCGGCCACTCCCGTCAATAAGCTCTCACACTTTCCAATAAACTAAGTACACGTCAGGCCAACGCCTACGAGCGGGCCCGTCTCCCCATATCGGGCTCCCGCGCCGACGACCCTTCGGCACGGTAAACCGCGTTTAATCGAAAGCGCGCCTCCGGGCACCCCGTAGCCCCGTTCACCACATCAACGGCCACTCGGATGCTACGCCAAAGATACATCGACCGGTAAATAAAATAAACCAAACAACGAAAAAAAGGGGTTGCAACACGAGGACTTCCCAGGGGGTCACCCATCCTAGTACTACTCTCGCCCAAGCACGCTTAACTGCGGAGTTCTGATGGGATCCGGTGCATTAGTGCTGGTATGATCGCAACAGAAAGAATACCACCTCCTTATTCCTTTATACCTTTCCACGCCTTGATCCCATGCCCACCTATGCTCCCATGTGTGGCCTTCGTTACGCGTCTCGGGCCCGCCGTGCGCGCGCGCGCGCCTTCGTCATAGCCTTCCTTTGACAAAAGCGGCCACTCCCGTCAATAAGCTCTCACGCTTTCCAATAAACTAAGGACACGTCAGGCCAACGCCTACGAGCGGGCCCGTCTCCCCATATCGGGCTCCCGCGCCGACGACCCTTCGGCACGGTAAACCGCGTTTAATCGAAAGCGCGCCTCCGGGCACCCCGTAGCCCCGTTCACCACATCAACGGCCACTCGGATGCTACGCCAAAGATACATCGACCGGTAAATAAAATAAACCAAACAACGAAAAAAAGGGGTTGCAACACGAGGACTTCCCAGGGGGTCACCCATCCTAGTACTACTCTCGCCCAAGCACGCTTAACTGCGGAGTTCTGATGGGATCCGGTGCATTAGTGCTGGTATGATCGCAACAGAAAGAATACCACCTCCTTATTCCTTTATACCTTTCCACGCCTTGATCCCATGCCCACCTATGCTCCCATGTGTGGCCTTCGTTACGCGTCTCGGGCCCGCCGTGCGCGCGCGCGCGCCTTCGTCATAGCCTTCCTTTGACAAAAGCGGCCACTCCCGTCAATAAGCTCTCACGCTTTCCAATAAACTAAGGACACGTCAGGCCAACGCCTACGAGCGGGCCCGTCTCCCCATATCGGGCTCCCGCGCCGACGACCCTTCGGCACGGTAAACCGCGTTTAATCGAAAGCGCGCCTCCGGGCACCCCGTAGCCCCGTTCACCACATCAACGGCCACTCGGATGCTACGCCAAAGATACATCGACCGGTAAATAAAATAAACCAAACAACGAAAAAAAGGGGTTGCAACACGAGGACTTCCCAGGGGGTCACCCATCCTAGTACTACTCTCGCCCAAGCACGCTTAACTGCGGAGTTCTGATGGGATCCGGTGCATTAGTGCTGGTATGATCGCAACCGAAAGAATACCACCTCCTTATTCCTTTATACCTTTCCACGCCTTGATCCCATGCCCACCTATGATCCCATGTGTGGCCTTCGTTACGCGTCTCGGGCCCGCCGTGCGCGCGCGCGCGCCTTCGTCATAGCCTTCCTTTGACAAAAGCGGCCACTCCCGTCAATAAGCTCTCACGCTTTCCAATAAACTAAGGACACGTCAGGCCAACGCCTACGAGCGGGCCCGTCTCCCCATATCGGGCTCCCGCGGCGACGACCCTTCGGCACGGTAAACCGCGTTTAATCGAAAGCGCGCCTCCGGGCACCCCGTAGCCCCGTTCACCACATCAACGGCCACTCGGATGCTACGCCAAAGATACATCGACCGGTAAATAAAATAAACCAAACAACGAAAAAAAAGGGGTTGCAACACGAGGACTTCCCAGGGGGTCACCCATCCTAGTACTACTCTCGCCCAAGCACGCTTAACTGCGGAGTTCTGATGGGATCCGGTGCATTAGTGCTGGTATGATCGCAACCGAAAGAATACCACCTCCTTATTCCTTTATACCTTTCCACGCCTTGATCCCATGCCCACCTATGCTCCCATGTGTGGCCTTCGTTACGCGTCTCGGGCCCGCCGTGCGCGCGCGCGCGCCTTCGTCATAGCCTTCCTTTGACAAAAGCGGCCACTCCCGTCAATAAGCTCTCACGCTTTCCAATAAACTAAGGACACGTCAGGCCAACGCCTACGAGCGGGCCCGTCTCCCCATTTCGGGCTCCCGCGCCGACGACCCTTCGGCACGGTAAACCGCGTTTAATCGAAAGCGCGCCTCCGGGCACCCCGTAGCCCCGTTCACTACATCAACGGCCACTCGGATGCTACGCCAAAGATACATCGACCGGTAAATAAAATAAACCAAACAACGAAAAAAAAGGGGTTGCAACACGAGGACTTCCCAGGGGGTCACCCATCCTAGTACTACTCTCGCCCAAGCACGCTTAACTGCGGAGTTCTGATGCGATCCGGTGCATTAGTGCTGGTATGATCGCAACCGAAAGAATACCACCTCCTTATTCCTTTATACCTTTCCACGCCTTGATCCCATGCCCACCTATGCTCCCATGTGTGGCCTTCGTTACGCGTCTCGGGCCCGCCGTGCGCGCGCGCGCGCCTTCGTCATAGCCTTCCTTTGACAAAAGCGGCCACTCCCGTCAATAAGCTCTCACGCTTTCCAATAAACTAAGGACACGTCAGGCCAACGCCTACGAGCGGGCCCGTCTCCCCATATCGGGCTCCCGCGCCGACGACCCTTCGGCACGGTAAACCGCCTTTAATCGAAAGCGCGCCTCCGGGCACCCCGTAGCCCCGTTCACCACATCAACGGCCACTCGGATGCTACGCCAAAGATACATCGACCGGTAAATAAAATAAACCAAACAACGAAAAAAAAGGGGTTGCAACACGAGGACTTCCCAGGGGGTCACCCATCCTAGTACTACTCTCGCCCAAGCACGCTTAACTGCGGAGTTCTGATGGGATCCGGTGCATTAGTGCTGGTATGATCGCAACCGAAAGAATACCACCTCCTTATTCCTTTATACCTTTCCACGCCTTGATCCCATGCCCACCTATGCTCCCATGTGTGGCCTTCGTTACGCGTCTCGGGCCCGCCGTGCGCGCGCGCGCGCCTTCGTCATAGCCTTCCTTTGACAAAAGCGGCCACTCCCGTCAATAAGCTCTCACGCTTTCCAATAAACTAAGGACACGTCAGGCCAACGCCTACGAGCGGGCCCGTCTCCCCATATCGGGCTCCCGCGCCGACGACCCTTCGGCACGGTAAACCGCGTTATATCGAAAGCGCGCCTCCGGGCACCCCGTAGCCACGTTCACCACATCAACGGCCACTCGGATGCTACGCCAAAGATACATCGACCGGTAAATAAAATAAACCAAACAACGAAAAAAAAGGGGTTGCAACACGAGGACTTCCCAGGGGGTCACCCATCCTAGTACTACTCTCGCCCAAGCACGCTTAACTGCGGAGTTCTGATGCGATCCGGTGCATTAGTGCTGGTATGATCGCAACCGAAAGAATACCACCTCCTTATTCCTTTATACCTTTCCACGCCTTGATCCCATGCCCACCTATGCTCCCATGTGTGGCCTTCGTTACGCGTCTCGGGCCCGCCGTGCGCGCGCGCGCGCCTTCGTCATAGCCTTCCTTTGACAAAAGCGGCCACTCCCGTCAATAAGCTCTCACGCTTTCCAATAAACAAAGGACACGTCAGGCCAACGCCTACGAGCGGGCCCGTCTCCCCATATCGGGCTCCCGCGCCGACGACCCTTCGGCACGGTAAACCGCGTTTAATCGAAAGCGCGCCTCCGGGCACCCCGTAGCCCCGTTCACCACATCAACGGCCACTCGGATGCTACGCCAAAGATACATCGACCGGTAAATAAAATAAACCAAACAACGAAAAAAAAGGGGTTGCAACACGAGGACTTCCCAGGGGGTCACCCATCCTAGTACTACTCTCGCCCAATCACGCTTAACTGCGGAGTTCTGATGGGATCCGGTGCATTAGTGCTGGTATGATCGCAACCGAAAGAATACCACCTCCTTATTCCTTTATACCTTTCCACGCCTTGATCCCATGCCCACCTATGCTCCCATGTGTGGCCTTCGTTACGCGTCTCGGGCCCGCCGTGCGCGCGCGCGCGCCTTCGTCATAGCCTTCCTTTGACAAAAGCGGCCACTCCCGTCAATAAGCTCTCACGCTTTCCAATAAACTAAGGACACGTCAGGCCAACGCCTACGAGCGGGCCCGTCTCCCCATATCGGGCTCCCGCGCCGACGACCCTTCGGCACGGTAAACCGCGTTTAATCGAAAGCGCGCCTCCGGGCACCCCGTAGCCCCGTTCACCACATCAACGGCCACTCGGATGCTACGCCAAAGATACATCGACCGGTAAATAAAATAAACCAAACAACGAAAAAAATGGGGTTGCAACACGAGGACTTCCCAGGGGGTCACCCATCCTAGTACTACTCTCGCCCAAGCACGCTTAACTGCGGAGTTCTGATGGGATCCGGTGCATTAGTGCTGGTATGATCGCAACCGAAAGAATACCACCTCCTTATTCCTTTATACCTTTCCACGCCTTGATCCCATGCCCACCTATGCTCCCATGTGTGGCCTTCGTTACGCGTCTCGGGCCCGCCGTGCGCGCGCGCGCGCCTTCTTCATAGCCTTCCTTTGACAAAAGCGGCCACTCCCGTCAATAAGCTCTCACGCTTTCCAATAAACTAAGGACACGTCAGGCCAACGCCTACGAGCGGGCCCGTCTCCCCATATCGGGCTCCCGCGCCGACGACCCTTCGGCACGGTAAACCGCGTTTAATCGAAAGCGCGCCTCCGGGCACCCCGTAGCCCCGTTCACCACATCAACGGCCACTCGGATGCTACGCCAAAGATACATCGACCGGTAAATAAAATAAACCAAACAACGAAAAAAAAGGGGTTGCAACACGAGGACTTCCCAGGGGGTCACCCATCCTAGTACTACTCTCGCTCAAGCACGCTTAACTGCGGAGTTCTGATGCGATCCGGTGCATTAGTGCTGGTATGATCGCAACCGAAAGAATACCACCTCCTTATTCCTTTATACCTTTCCACGCCTTGATCCCATGCCCACCTATGCTCCCATGTGTGGCCTTCGTTACGCGTCTCGGGCCCGCCGTGCGCGCGCGCGCGCCTTCGTCATAGCCTTCCTTTGACAAAAGCGGCCACTCCCGTCAATAAGCTCTCACGCTTTCCAATAAACTAAGGACACGTCAGGCCAACGCCTACGAGCGGGCCCGTCTCCCCATATCGGGCTCCCGCGCCGACGACCCTTCGGCACGGTAAACCGCGTTTAATCGAAAGCGCGCCTCCGGGCACCCCGTAGCCCCGTTCACCACATCAACGGCCACTCGGATGCTACGCCAAAGATACATCGACCGGTAAATAAAATAAACCAAACAACGAAAAAAATGGGGTTGCAACACGAGGACTTCCCAGGGGGTCACCCATCCTAGTACTACTCTCGCCCAAGCACGCTTAACTGCGGAGTTCTGATGGGATCCGGTGCATTAGTGCTGGTATGATCGCAACCGAAAGAATACCACCTCCTTATTCCTTTATACCTTTCCACGCCTTGATCCCATGCCCACCTATGCTCCCATGTGTGGCCTTCGTTACGCGTCTCGGGCCCGCCGTGCGCGCGCGCGCGCCTTCGTCATAGCCTTCCTTTGACAAAAGCGGCCACTCCCGTCAATAAGCTCTCACGCTTTCCAATAAACTAAGGACACGTCAGGCCAACGCCTACGAGCGGGCCCGTCTCCCCATATCGGGCTCCCGCGCCGACGACCCTTCGGCACGGTAAACCGCGTTTAATCGAAAGCGCGCCTCCGGGCACCCCGTAGCCCCGTTCACCACATCAACGGCCACTCGGATGCTACGCCAAAGATACATCGACCGGTAAATAAAATAAACCAAACAACGAAAAAAATGGGGTTGCAACACGAGGACTTCCCAGGGGGTCACCCATCCTAGTACTACTCTCGCCCAAGCACGCTTAACTGCGGAGTTCTGATGGGATCCGGTGCATTAGTGCTGGTATGATCGCAACCGAAAGAATACCACCTCCTTATTCCTTTATACCTTTCCACGCCTTGATCCCATGCCCACCTATGCTCCCATGTGTGGCCTTCGTTACGCGTCTCGGGCCCGCCGTGCGCGCGCGCGCGCCTTCGTCATAGCCTTCCTTTGACAAAAGCGGCCACTCCCGTCAATAAGCTCTCACGCTTTCCAATAAACTAAGGACACGTCAGGCCAACGCCTACGAGCGGGCCCGTCTCCCCATATCGGGCTCCCGCGCCGACGACCCTTCGGCACGGTAAACCGCGTTTAATCGAAAGCGCGCCTCCGGGCACCCCGTAGCCCCGTTCACCACATCAACGGCCACTCGGATGCTACGCCAAAGATACATCGACCGGTAAATAAAATAAACCAAACAACGAAAAAAAAGGGGTTGCAACACGAGGACTTCCCAGGGGGTCACCCATCCTAGTACTACTCTCGCCCAAGCACGCTTAACTGCGGAGTTCTGATGGGATCCGGTGCATTAGTGCTGGTATGATCGCAACCGAAAGAATACCACCTCCTTATTCCTTTATACCTTTCCACGCCTTGATCCCATGCCCACCTATGCTCCCATGTGTGGCCTTCGTTACGCGTCTCGGGCCCGCCGTGCGCGCGCGCGCGCCTTCGTCATAGCCTTCCTTTGACAAAAGCGGCCACTCCCGTCAATAAGCTCTCACGCTTTCCAATAAACTAAGGACACGTCAGGCCAACGCCTACGAGCGGGCCCGTCTCCCCATATCGGGCTCCCGCGCCGACGACCCTTCGGCACGGTAAACCGCGTTTAATCGAAAGCGCGCCTCCGGGCACCCCGTAGCCCCGTTCACCACATCAACGGCCACTCGGATGCTACGCCAAAGATACATCGACCGGTAAATAAAATAAACCAAACAACGAAAAAAAAGGGGTTGCAACACGAGGACTTCCCAGGGGGTCACCCATCCTAGTACTACTCTCGCCCAAGCACGCTTAACTGCGGAGTTCTGATGGGATCCGGTGCATTAGTGCTGGTATGATCGCAAACCGAAAGAATACCACCTCCTTATTCCTTTATACCTTTCCACGCCTTGATCCCATGCCCACCTATGCTCCCATGTGTGGCCTTCGTTACGCGTCTCGGGCCCGCCGTGCGCGCGCGCGCGCCTTCGTCATAGCCTTCCTTTGACAAAAGCGGCCACTCCCGTCAATAAGCTCTCACGCTTTCCAATAAACTAAGGACACGTCAGGCCAACGCCTACGAGCGGGCCCGTCTCCCCATTTCGGGCTCCCGCGCCGACGACCCTTCGGCACGGTAAACCGCGTTTAATCGAAAGCGCGCCTCCGGGCACCCCGTAGCCCCGTTCACCACATCAACGGCCACTCGGATGCTACGCCAAAGATACATCGACCGGTAAATGAAATAAACCAAACAACGAAAAAAAAGGGGTTGCAACACGAGGACTTCCCAGGGGGTCACCCATCCTAGTACTACTCTCGCCCAAGCACGCTTAACTGCGGAGTTCTGATGCGATCCGGTGCATTAGTGCTGGTATGATCGCAACCGAAAGAATACCACCTCCTTATTCCTTTATACCTTTCCACGCCTTGATCCCATGCCCACCTATGCTCCCATGTGTGGCCTTCGTTACGCGTCTCGGGCCCGCCGTGCGCGCGCGCGCGCCTTCGTCATAGCCTTCCTTTGACAAAAGCGGCCACTCCCGTCAATAAGCTCTCACGCTTTCCAATAAACTAAGGACACGTCAGGCCAACGCCTACGAGCGGGCCCGTCTCCCATATCGGGCTCCCGCGCCGACGACCCTTCGGCACGGTAAACCGCGTTTAATCGAAAGCGCGCCTCCGGGCACCCCGTAGCCCCGTTCACCACATCAACGGCCACTCGGATGCTACGCCAAAGATACATCGACCGGTAAATGAAATAAACCAAACAACGAAAAAAAAGGGGTTGCAACACGAGGACTTCCCAGGGGGTCACCCATCCTAGTACTACTCTCGCCCAAGCACGCTTAACTGCGGAGTTCTGATGGGATCCGGTGCATTAGTGCTGGTATGATCGCAACCGAAAGAATACCACCTCCTTATTCCTTTATACCTTTCCACGCCTTGATCCCATGCCCACCTATGCTCCCATGTGTGGCCTTCGTTACGCGTCTCGGGCCCGCCGTGCGCGCGCGCGCGCCTTCGTCATAGCCTTCCTTTGACAAAAGCGGCCACTCCCGTCAATAAGCTCTCACGCTTTCCAATAAACTAAGGACACGTCAGGCCAACGCCTACGAGCGGGCCCGTCTCCCCATATCGGGCTCCCGCGCCGACGACCCTTCGGCACGGTAAACCGCGTTATATCGAAAGCGCGCCTCCGGGCACCCCGTAGCCACGTTCACCACATCAACGGCCACTCGGATGCTACGCCAAAGATACATCGACCGGTAAATAAAATAAACCAAACAACGAAAAAAAAGGGGTTGCAACACGAGGACTTCCCAGGGGGTCACCCATCCTAGTACTACTCTCGCCCAAGCACGCTTAACTGCGGAGTTCTGATGCGATCCGGTGCATTAGTGCTGGTATGATCGCAACCGAAAGAATACCACCTCCTTATTCCTTTATACCTTTCCACGCCTTGATCCCATGCCCACCTATGCTCCCATGTGTGGCCTTCGTTACGCGTCTCGGGCCCGCCGTGCGCGCGCGCGCGCCTTCGTCATAGCCTTCCTTTGACAAAAGCGGCCACTCCCGTCAATAAGCTCTCACGCTTTCCAATAAACTAAGGACACGTCAGGCCAACGCCTACGAGCGGGCCCGTCTCCCCATATCGGGCTCCCGCGCCGACGACCCTTCGGCACGGTAAACCGCGTTTAATCGAAAGCGCGCCTCCGGGCACCCCGTAGCCCCGTTCACCACATCAACGGCCACTCGGATGCTACGCCAAAGATACATCGACCGGTAAATAAAATAAACCAAACAACGAAAAAAAAGGGGTTGCAACACGAGGACTTCCCAGGGGGTCACCCATCCTAGTACTACTCTCGCCCAAGCACGCTTAACTGCGGAGTTCTGATGGGATCCGGTGCATTAGTGCTGGTATGATCGCAACCGAAAGAATACCACCTCCTTATTCCTTTATACCTTTCCACGCCTTGATCCCATGCCCACCTATGCTCCCATGTGTGGCCTTCGTTACGCGTCTCGGGCCCGCCGTGCGCGCGCGCGCGCCTTCGTCATAGCCTTCCTTTGACAAAAGCGGCCACTCCCGTCAATAAGCTCTCACGCTTTCCAATAAACTAAGGACACGTCAGGCCAACGCCTACGAGCGGGCCCGTCTCCCCATTTCGGGCTCCCGCGCCGACGACCCTTCGGCACGGTAAACCGCGTTTAATCGAAAGCGCGCCTCCGGGCACCCCGTAGCCCCGTTCACCACATCAACGGCCACTCGGATGCTACGCCAAAGATACATCGACCGGTAAATGAAATAAACCAAACAACGAAAAAAAAGGGGTTGCAACACGAGGACTTCCCAGGGGGTCACCCATCCTAGTACTACTCTCGCCCAAGCACGCTTAACTGCGGAGTTCTGATGCGATCCGGTGCATTAGTGCTGGTATGATCGCAACCGAAAGAATACCACCTCCTTATTCCTTTATACCTTTCCACGCCTTGATCCCATGCCCACCTATGCTCCCATGTGTGGCCTTCGTTACGCGTCTCGGGCCCGCCGTGCGCGCGCGCGCGCCTTCGTCATAGCCTTCCTTTGACAAAAGCGGCCACTCCCGTCAATAAGCTCTCACGCTTTCCAATAAACTAAGGACACGTCAGGCCAACGCCTACGAGCGGGCCCGTCTCCCCATATCGGGCTCCCGCGCCGACGACCCTTCGGCACGGTAAACCGCGTTTAATCGAAAGCGCGCCTCCGGGCACCCCGTAGCCCCGTTCACCACATCAACGGCCACTCGGATGCTACGCCAAAGATACATCGACCGGTAAATGAAATAAACCAAACAACGAAAAAAAAGGGGTTGCAACACGAGGACTTCCCAGGGGGTCACCCATCCTAGTACTACTCTCGCCCAAGCACGCTTAACTGCGGAGTTCTGATGGGATCCGGTGCATTAGTGCTGGTATGATCGCAACCGAAAGAATACCACCTCCTTATTCCTTTATACCTTTCCACGCCTTGATCCCATGCCCACCTATGCTCCCATGTGTGGCCTTCGTTACGCGTCTCGGGCCCGCCGTGCGCGCGCGCGCGCCTTCGTCATAGCCTTCCTTTGACAAAAGCGGCCACTCCCGTCAATAAGCTCTCACGCTTTCCAATAAACTAAGGACACGTCAGGCCAACGCCTACGAGCGGGCCCGTCTCCCCATATCGGGCTCCCGCGCCGACGACCCTTCGGCACGGTAAACCGCGTTATATCGAAAGCGCGCCTCCGGGCACCCCGTAGCCACGTTCACCACATCAACGGCCACTCGGATGCTACGCCAAAGATACATCGACCGGTAAATAAAATAAACCAAACAACGAAAAAAAAGGGGTTGCAACACGAGGACTTCCCAGGGGGTCACCCATCCTAGTACTACTCTCGCCCAAGCACGCTTAACTGCGGAGTTCTGATGCGATCCGGTGCATTAGTGCTGGTATGATCGCAACCGAAAGAATACCACCTCCTTATTCCTTTATACCTTTCCACGCCTTGATCCCATGCCCACCTATGCTCCCATGTGTGGCCTTCGTTACGCGTCTCGGGCCCGCCGTGCGCGCGCGCGCGCCTTCGTCATAGCCTTCCTTTGACAAAAGCGGCCACTCCCGTCAATAAGCTCTCACGCTTTCCAATAAACTAAGGACACGTCAGGCCAACGCCTACGAGCGGGCCCGTCTCCCCATATCGGGCTCCCGCGCCGACGACCCTTCGGCACGGTAAACCGCGTTTAATCGAAAGCGCGCCTCCGGGCACCCCGTAGCCCCGTTCACCACATCAACGGCCACTCGGATGCTACGCCAAAGATACATCGACCGGTAAATAAAATAAACCAAACAACGAAAAAAAAGGGGTTGCAACACGAGGACTTCCCAGGGGGTCACCCATCCTAGTACTACTCTCGCCCAATCACGCTTAACTGCGGAGTTCTGATGGGATCCGGTGCATTAGTGCTGGTATGATCGCAACCGAAAGAATACCACCTCCTTATTCCTTTATACCTTTCCACGCCTTGATCCCATGCCCACCTATGCTCCCATGTGTGGCCTTCGTTACGCGTCTCGGGCCCGCCGTGCGCGCGCGCGCGCCTTCGTCATAGCCTTCCTTTGACAAAAGCGGCCACTCCCGTCAATAAGCTCTCACGCTTTCCAATAAACTAAGGACACGTCAGGCCAACGCCTACGAGCGGGCCCGTCTCCCCATATCGGGCTCCCGCGCCGACGAACCTTCGGCACGGTAAACCGCGTTTAATCGAAAGCGCGCCTCCGGGCACCCCGTAGCCCCGTTCACCACATCAACGGCCACTCGGATGCTACGCCAAAGATACATCGACCGGTAAATAAAATAAACCAAACAACGAAAAAAATGGGGTTGCAACACGAGGACTTCCCAGGGGGTCACCCATCCTAGTACTACTCTCGCCCAAGCACGCTTAACTGCGGAGTTCTGATGGGATCCGGTGCATTAGTGCTGGTATGATCGCAACCGAAAGAATACCACCTCCTTATTCCTTTATACCTTTCCACGCCTTGATCCCATGCCCACCTATGCTCCCATGTGTGGCCTTCGTTACGCGTCTCGGGCCCGCCGTGCGCGCGCGCGCGCCTTCTTCATAGCCTTCCTTTGACAAAAGCGGCCACTCCCGTCAATAAGCTCTCACGCTTTCCAATAAACTAAGGACACGTCAGGCCAACGCCTACGAGCGGGCCCGTCTCCCCATATCGGGCTCCCGCGCCGACGACCCTTCGGCACGGTAAACCGCGTTTAATCGAAAGCGCGCCTCCGGGCACCCCGTAGCCCCGTTCACCACATCAACGGCCACTCGGATGCTACGCCAAAGATACATCGACCGGTAAATAACATAAACCAAACAACGAAAAAAAAGGGGTTGCAACACGAGGACTTCCCAGGGGGTCACCCATCCTAGTACTACTCTCGCTCAAGCACGCTTAACTGCGGAGTTCTGATGCGATCCGGTGCATTAGTGCTGGTATGATCGCAACCGAAAGAATACCACCTCCTTATTCCTTTATACCTTTCCACGCCTTGATCCCATGCCCACCTATGCTCCCATGTGTGGCCTTCGTTACGCGTCTCGGGCCCGCCGTGCGCGCGCGCGCGCCTTCGTCATAGCCTTCCTTTGACAAAAGCGGCCACTCCCGTCAATAAGCTCTCACGCTTTCCAATAAACTAAGGACACGTCAGGCCAACGCCTACGAGCGGGCCCGTCTCCCCATATCGGGCTCCCGCGCCGACGACCCTTCGGCACGGTAAACCGCGTTTAATCGAAAGCGCGCCTCCGGGCACCCCGTAGCCCCGTTCACCACATCAACGGCCACTCGGATGCTACGCCAAAGATACATCGACCGGTAAATAAAATAAACCAAACAACGAAAAAAAAGGGGTTGCAACACGAGGACTTCCCAGGGGGTCACCCATCCTAGTACTACTCTCGCCCAAGCACGCTTAACTGCGGAGTTCTGATGCGATCCGGTGCATTAGTGCTGGTATGATCGCAACCGAAAGAATACCACCTCCTTATTCCTTTATACCTTTCCACGCCTTGATCCCATGCCCACCTATGCTCCCATGTGTGGCCTTCGTTACGCGTCTCGGGCCCGCCGTGCGCGCGCGCGCGCCTTCGTCATAGCCTTCCTTTGACAAAAGCGGCCACTCCCGTCAATAAGCTCTCACGCTTTCCAATAAACTAAGGACACGTCAGGCCAACGCCTACGAGCGGGCCCGTCTCCCCATATCGGGCTCCCGCGCCGACGACCCTTCGGCACGGTAAACCGCGTTTAATCGAAAGCGCGCCTCCGGGCACCCCGTAGCCCCGTTCACCACATCAACGGCCACTCGGATGCTACGCCAAAGATACATCGACCGGTAAATAAAATAAACCAAACAACGAAAAAAAAGGGGTTGCAACACGAGGACTTCCCAGGGGGTCACCCATCCTAGTACTACTCTCGCCCAAGCACGCTTAACTGCGGAGTTCTGATGCGATCCGGTGCATTAGTGCTGGTATGATCGCAACCGAAAGAATACCACCTCCTTATTCCTTTATACCTTTCCACGCCTTGATCCCATGCCCACCTATGCTCCCATGTGTGGCCTTCGTTACGCGTATCGGGCCCGCCGTGCGCGCGCGCGCGCCTTCGTCATAGCCTTCCTTTGACAAAAGCGGCCACTCCCGTCAATAAGCTCTCACGCTTTCCAATAAACTAAGGACACGTCAGGCCAACGCCTACGAGCGGGCCCGTCTCCCCATATCGGGCTCCCGCGCCGACGACCCTTCGGCACGGTAAACCGCGTTTAATCGAAAGCGCGCCTCCGGGCACCCCGTAGCCCCGTTCACCACATCAACGGCCACTCGGATGCTACGCCAAAGATACATCGACCGGTAAATAAAATAAACCAAACAACGAAAAAAAAGGGGTTGCAACACGAGGACTTCCCAGGGGGTCACCCATCCTAGTACTACTCTCGCCCAAGCACGCTTAACTGCGGAGTTCTGATGCGATCCGGTGCATTAGTGCTGGTATGATCGCAACCGAAAGAATACCACCTCCTTATTCCTTTATACCTTTCCACGCCTTGATCCCATGCCCACCTATGCTCCCATGTGTGGCCTTCGTTACGCGTCTCGGGCCCGCCGTGCGCGCGCGCGCGCCTTCGTCATAGCCTTCCTTTGACAAAAGCGGCCACTCCCGTCAATAAGCTCTCACGCTTTCCAATAAACTAAGGACACGTCAGGCCAACGCCTACGAGCGGGCCCGTCTCCCCATATCGGGCTCCCGCGCCGACGACCCTTCGGCACGGTAAACCGCGTTTAATCGAAAGCGCGCCTCCGGGCACCCCGTAGCCCCGTTCACCACATCAACGGCCACTCGGATGCTACGCCAAAGATACATCGACCGGTAAATAAAATAAACCAAACAACGAAAAAAAAGGGGTTGCAACACGAGGACTTCCCAGGGGGTCACCCATCCTAGTACTACTCTCGCCCAAGCACGCTTAACTGCGGAGTTCTGATGGGATCCGGTGCATTAGTGCTGGTATGATCGCAACCGAAAGAATACCACCTCCTTATTCCTTTATACCTTTCCACGCCTTGATCCCATGCCCACCTATGCTCCCATGTGTGGCCTTCGTTACGCGTCTCGGGCCCGCCGTGCGCGCGCGCGCGCCTTCGTCATAGCCTTCCTTTGACAAAAGCGGCCACTCCCGTCAATAAGCTCTCACGCTTTCCAATAAACTAAGGACACGTCAGGCCAACGCCTACGAGCGGGCCAGTCTCCCCATATCGGGCTCCCGCGCCGACGACCCTTCGGCACGGTAAACCGCGTTTAATCGAAAGCGCGCCTCCGGGCACCCCGTAGCCCCGTTCACCACATCAACGGCCACTCGGATGCTACGCCAAAGATACATCGACCGGTAAATAAAATAAACCAAACAACGAAAAAAAAGGGGTTGCAACACGAGGACTTCCCAGGGGGTCACCCATCCTAGTACTACTCTCGCCCAAGCACGCTTAACTGCGGAGTTCTGATGGGATCCGGTGCATTAGTGCTGGTATGATCGCAACCGAAAGAATACCACCTCCTTATTCCTTTATACCTTTCCACGCCTTGATCCCATGCCCACCTATGCTCCCATGTGTGGCCTTCGTTACGCGTCTCGGGCCCGCCGTGCGCGCGCGCGCGCCTTCGTCATAGCCTTCCTTTGACAAAAGCGGCCACTCCCGTCAATAAGCTCTCACGCTTTCCAATAAACTAAGGACACGTCAGGCCAACGCCTACGAGCGGGCCAGTCTCCCCATATCGGGCTCCCGCGCCGACGACCATTCGGCACGGTAAACCGCGTTTAATCGAAAGCGCGCCTCCGGGCACCCCGTAGCCCCGTTCACCACATCAACGGCCACTCGGATGCTACGCCAAAGATACATCGACCGGTAAATAAAATAAACCAAACAACGAAAAAAAAGGGGTTGCAACACGAGGACTTCCCAGGGGGTCACCCATCCTAGTACTACTCTCGCCCAATCACGCTTAACTGCGGAGTTCTGATGGGATCCGGTGCATTAGTGCTGGTATGATCGCAACCGAAAGAATACCACCTCCTTATTCCTTTATACCTTTCCACGCCTTGATCCCATGCCCACCTATGCTCCCATGTGTGGCCTTCGTTACGCGTCTCGGGCCCGCCGTGCGCGCGCGCGCGCATTCGTCATAGCCTTCCTTTGACAAAAGCGGCCACTCCCGTCAATAAGCTCTCACGCTTTCCAATAAACTAAGGACACGTCAGGCCAACGCCTACGAGCGGGCCCGTCTCCCCATATCGGGCTCCCGCGCCGACGACCCTTCGGCACGGTAAACCGCGTTTAATCGAAAGCGCGCCTCCGGGCACCCCGTAGCCCCGTTCACCACATCAACGGCCACTCGGATGCTACGCCAAAGATACATCGACCGGTAAATAAAATAAACCAAACAACGAAAAAAAAGGGGTTGCAACACGAGGACTTCCCAGGGGGTCACCCATCCTAGTACTACTCTCGCCCAAGCACGCTTAACTGCGGAGTTCTGATGGGATCCGGTGCATTAGTGCTGGTATGATCGCAACCGAAAGAATACCACCTCCTTATTCCTTTATACCTTTCCACGCCTTGATCCCATGCCCACCTATGCTCCCATGTGTGGCCTTCGTTACGCGTCTCGGGCCCGCCGTGCGCGCGCGCGCGCCTTCGTCATAGCCTTCCTTTGACAAAAGCGGCCACTCCCGTCAATAAGCTCTCACGCTTTCCAATAAACTAAGGACACGTCAGGCCAACGCCTACGAGCGGGCCCGTCTCCCCATATCGGGCTCCCGCGCCGACGACCCTTCGGCACGGTAAACCGCGTTTAATCGAAAGCGCGCCTCCGGGCACCCCGTAGCCCCGTTCACCACATCAACGGCCACTCGGATGCTACGCCAAAGATACATCGACCGGTAAATAAAATAAACCAAACAACGAAAAAAAAGGGGTTGCAACACGAGGACTTCCCAGGGGGTCACCCATCCTAGTACTACTCTCGCCCAAGCACGCTTAACTGCGGAGTTCTGATGGGATCCGGTGCATTAGTGCTGGTATGATCGCAACCGAAAGAATACCACCTCCTTATTCCTTTATACCTTTCCACGCCTTGATCCCATGCCCACCTATGCTCCCATGTGTGGCCTTCGTTACGCGTCTCGGGCCCGCCGTGCGCGCGCGCGCGCCTTCGTCATAGCCTTCCTTTGACAAAAGCGGCCACTCCCGTCAATAAGCTCTCACGCTTTCCAATAAACTAAGGACACGTCAGGCCAACGCCTACGAGCGGGCCAGTCTCCCCATATCGGGCTCCCGCGCCGACGACCCTTCGGCACGGTAAACCGCGTTTAATCGAAAGCGCGCCTCCGGGCACCCCGTAGCCCCGTTCACCACATCAACGGCCACTCGGATGCTACGCCAAAGATACATCGACCGGTAAATAAAATAAACCAAACAACGAAAAAAAAGGGGTTGCAACACGAGGACTTCCCAGGGGGTCACCCATCCTAGTACTACTCTCGCCCAATCACGCTTAACTGCGGAGTTCTGATGGGATCCGGTGCATTAGTGCTGGTATGATCGCAACCGAAAGAATACCACCTCCTTATTCCTTTATACCTTTCCACGCCTTGATCCCATGCCCACCTATGCTCCCATGTGTGGCCTTCGTTACGCGTCTCGGGCCCGCCGTGCGCGCGCGCGCGCCTTCGTCATAGCCTTCCTTTGACAAAAGCGGCCACTCCCGTCAATAAGCTCTCACGCTTTCCAATAAACTAAGGACAAGTCAGGCCAACGCCTACGAGCGGGCCCGTCTCCCCATATCGGGCTCCCGCGCCGACGACCCTTCGGCACGGTAAACCGCGTTTAATCGAAAGCGCGCCTCCGGGCACCCCGTAGCCCCGTTCACCACATCAACGGCCACTCGGATGCTACGCCAAAGATACATCGACCGGTAAATAAAATAAACCAAACAACGAAAAAAAAGGGGTTGCAACACGAGGACTTCCCAGGGGGTCACCCATCCTAGTACTACTCTCGCCCAATCACGCTTAACTGCGGAGTTCTGATGGGATCCGGTGCATTAGTGCTGGTATGATCGCAACCGAAAGAATACCACCTCCTTATTCCTTTATACCTTTCCACGCCTTGATCCCATGCCCACCTATGCTCCCATGTGTGGCCTTCGTTACGCGTCTCGGGCCCGCCGTGCGCGCGCGCGCGCCTTCGTCATAGCCTTCCTTTGACAAAAGCGGCCACTCCCGTCAATAAGCTCTCACGCTTTCCAATAAACTAAGGACAAGTCAGGCCAACGCCTACGAGCGGGCCCGTCTCCCCATATCGGGCTCCCGCGCCGACGACCCTTCGGCACGGTAAACCGCGTTTAATCGAAAGCGCGCCTCCGGGCACCCCGTAGCCCCGTTCACCACATCAACGGCCACTCGGATGCTACGCCAAAGATACATCGACCGGTAAATAAAATAAACCAAACAACGAAAAAAAAGGGGTTGCAACACGAGGACTTCCCAGGGGGTCACCCATCCTAGTACTACTCTCGCCCAATCACGCTTAACTGCGGAGTTCTGATGGGATCCGGTGCATTAGTGCTGGTATGATCGCAACCGAAAGAATACCACCTCCTTATTCCTTTATACCTTTCCACGCCTTGATCCCATGCCCACCTATGCTCCCATGTGTGGCCTTCGTTACGCGTCTCGGGCCCGCCGTGCGCGCGCGCGCGCCTTCGTCATAGCCTTCCTTTGACAAAAGCGGCCACTCCCGTCAATAAGCTCTCACGCTTTCCAATAAACTAAGGACACGTCAGGCCAACGCCTACGAGCGGGCCAGTCTCCCCATATCGGGCTCCCGCGCCGACGACCCTTCGGCACGGTAAACCGCGTTTAATCGAAAGCGCGCCTCCGGGCACCCCGTAGCCCCGTTCACCACATCAACGGCCACTCGGATGCTACGCCAAAGATACATCGACCGGTAAATAAAATAAACCAAACAACGAAAAAAAAGGGGTTGCAACACGAGGACTTCCCAGGGGGTCACCCATCCTAGTACTACTCTCGCCCAAGCACGCTTAACTGCGGAGTTCTGATGGGATCCGGTGCATTAGTGCTGGTATGATCGCAACCGAAAGAATACCACCTCCTTATTCCTTTATACCTTTCCACGCCTTGATCCCATGCCCACCTATGCTCCCATGTGTGGCCTTCGTTACGCGTCTCGGGCCCGCCGTGCGCGCGCGCGCGCCTTCGTCATAGCCTTCCTTTGACAAAAGCGGCCACTCCCGTCAATAAGCTCTCACGCTTTCCAATAAACTAAGGACACGTCAGGCCAACGCCTACGAGCGGGCCAGTCTCCCCATATCGGGCTCCCGCGCCGACGACCATTCGGCACGGTAAACCGCGTTTAATCGAAAGCGCGCCTCCGGGCACCCCGTAGCCCCGTTCACCACATCAACGGCCACTCGGATGCTACGCCAAAGATACATCGACCGGTAAATAAAATAAACCAAACAACGAAAAAAAAGGGGTTGCAACACGAGGACTTCCCAGGGGGTCACCCATCCTAGTACTACTCTCGCCCAATCACGCTTAACTGCGGAGTTCTGATGGGATCCGGTGCATTAGTGCTGGTATGATCGCAACCGAAAGAATACCACCTCCTTATTCCTTTATACCTTTCCACGCCTTGATCCCATGCCCACCTATGCTCCCATGTGTGGCCTTCGTTACGCGTCTCGGGCCCGCCGTGCGCGCGCGCGCGCCTTCGTCATAGCCTTCCTTTGACAAAAGCGGCCACTCCCGTCAATAAGCTCTCACGCTTTCCAATAAACTAAGGACAAGTCAGGCCAACGCCTACGAGCGGGCCCGTCTCCCCATATCGGGCTCCCGCGCCGACGACCCTTCGGCACGGTAAACCGCGTTTAATCGAAAGCGCGCCTCCGGGCACCCCGTAGCCCCGTTCACCACATCAACGGCCACTCGGATGCTACGCCAAAGATACATCGACCGGTAAATAAAATAAACCAAACAACGAAAAAAAAGGGGTTGCAACACGAGGACTTCCCAGGGGGTCACCCATCCTAGTACTACTCTCGCCCAATCACGCTTAACTGCGGAGTTCTGATGGGATCCGGTGCATTAGTGCTGGTATGATCGCAACCGAAAGAATACCACCTCCTTATTCCTTTATACCTTTCCACGCCTTGATCCCATGCCCACCTATGCTCCCATGTGTGGCCTTCGTTACGCGTCTCGGGCCCGCCGTGCGCGCGCGCGCGCCTTCGTCATAGCCTTCCTTTGACAAAAGCGGCCACTCCCGTCAATAAGCTCTCACGCTTTCCAATAAACTAAGGACAAGTCAGGCCAACGCCTACGAGCGGGCCCGTCTCCCCATATCGGGCTCCCGCGCCGACGACCCTTCGGCACGGTAAACCGCGTTTAATCGAAAGCGCGCCTCCGGGCACCCCGTAGCCCCGTTCACCACATCAACGGCCACTCGGATGCTACGCCAAAGATACATCGACCGGTAAATAAAATAAACCAAACAACGAAAAAAAAGGGGTTGCAACACGAGGACTTCCCAGGGGGTCACCCATCCTAGTACTACTCTCGCCCAATCACGCTTAACTGCGGAGTTCTGATGGGATCCGGTGCATTAGTGCTGGTATGATCGCAACCGAAAGAATACCACCTCCTTATTCCTTTATACCTTTCCACGCCTTGATCCCATGCCCACCTATGCTCCCATGTGTGGCCTTCGTTACGCGTCTCGGGCCCGCCGTGCGCGCGCGCGCGCCTTCGTCATAGCCTTCCTTTGACAAAAGCGGCCACTCCCGTCAATAAGCTCTCACGCTTTCCAATAAACTAAGGACACGTCAGGCCAACGCCTACGAGCGGGCCAGTCTCCCCATATCGGGCTCCCGCGCCGACGACCATTCGGCACGGTAAACCGCGTTTAATCGAAAGCGCGCCTCCGGGCACCCCGTAGCCCCGTTCACCACATCAACGGCCACTCGGATGCTACGCCAAAGATACATCGACCGGTAAATAAAATAAACCAAACAACGAAAAAAAAGGGGTTGCAACACGAGGACTTCCCAGGGGGTCACCCATCCTAGTACTACTCTCGCCCAATCACGCTTAACTGCGGAGTTCTGATGGGATCCGGTGCATTAGTGCTGGTATGATCGCAACCGAAAGAATACCACCTCCTTATTCCTTTATACCTTTCCACGCCTTGATCCCATGCCCACCTATGCTCCCATGTGTGGCCTTCGTTACGCGTCTCGGGCCCGCCGTGCGCGCGCGCGCGCCTTCGTCATAGCCTTCCTTTGACAAAAGCGGCCACTCCCGTCAATAAGCTCTCACGCTTTCCAATAAACTAAGGACACGTCAGGCCAACGCCTACGAGCGGGCCCGTCTCCCCATATCGGGCTCCCGCGCCGACGACCCTTCGGCACGGTAAACCGCGTTTAATCGAAAGCGCGCCTCCGGGCACCCCGTAGCCCCGTTCACCACATCAACGGCCACTCGGATGCTACGCCAAAGATACATCGACCGGTAAATAAAATAAACCAAACAACGAAAAAAAAGGGGTTGCAACACGAGGACTTCCCAGGGGGTCACCCATCCTAGTACTACTCTCGCCCAAGCACGCTTAACTGCGGAGTTCTGATGGGATCCGGTGCATTAGTGCTGGTATGATCGCAACCGAAAGAATACCACCTCCTTATTCCTTTATACCTTTCCACGCCTTGATCCCATGCCCACCTATGCTCCCATGTGTGGCCTTCGTTACGCGTCTCGGGCCCGCCGTGCGCGCGCGCGCCCCTTCGTCATAGCCTTCCTTTGACAAAAGCGGCCACTCCCGTCAATAAGCTCTCACGCTTTCCAATAAACTAAGGACACGTCAGGCCAACGCCTACGAGCGGGCCAGTCTCCCCATATCGGGCTCCCGCGCCGACGACCATTCGGCACGGTAAACCGCGTTTAATCGAAAGCGCGCCTCCGGGCACCCCGTAGCCCCGTTCACCACATCAACGGCCACTCGGATGCTACGCCAAAGATACATCGACCGGTAAATAAAATAAACCAAACAACGAAAAAAAAGGGGTTGCAACACGAGGACTTCCCAGGGGGTCACCCATCCTAGTACTACTCTCGCCCAATCACGCTTAACTGCGGAGTTCTGATGGGATCCGGTGCATTAGTGCTGGTATGATCGCAACCGAAAGAATACCACCTCCTTATTCCTTTATACCTTTCCACGCCTTGATCCCATGCCCACCTATGCTCCCATGTGTGGCCTTCGTTACGCGTCTCGGGCCCGCCGTGCGCGCGCGCGCGCCTTCGTCATAGCCTTCCTTTGACAAAAGCGGCCACTCCCGTCAATAAGCTCTCACGCTTTCCAATAAACTAAGGACACGTCAGGCCAACGCCTACGAGCGGGCCAGTCTCCCCATATCGGGCTCCCGCGCCGACGACCCTTCGGCACGGTAAACCGCGTTTAATCGAAAGCGCGCCTCCGGGCACCCCGTAGCCCCGTTCACCACATCAACGGCCACTCGGATGCTACGCCAAAGATACATCGACCGGTAAATAAAATAAACCAAACAACGAAAAAAAAGGGGTTGCAACACGAGGACTTCCCAGGGGGTCACCCATCCTAGTACTACTCTCGCCCAATCACGCTTAACTGCGGAGTTCTGATGGGATCCGGTGCATTAGTGCTGGTATGATCGCAACCGAAAGAATACCACCTCCTTATTCCTTTATACCTTTCCACGCCTTGATCCCATGCCCACCTATGCTCCCATGTGTGGCCTTCGTTACGCGTCTCGGGCCCGCCGTGCGCGCGCGCGCGCCTTCGTCATAGCCTTCCTTTGACAAAAGCGGCCACTCCCGTCAATAAGCTCTCACGCTTTCCAATAAACTAAGGACAAGTCAGGCCAACGCCTACGAGCGGGCCCGTCTCCCCATATCGGGCTCCCGCGCCGACGACCCTTCGGCACGGTAAACCGCGTTTAATCGAAAGCGCGCCTCCGGGCACCCCGTAGCCCCGTTCACCACATCAACGGCCACTCGGATGCTACGCCAAAGATACATCGACCGGTAAATAAAATAAACCAAACAACGAAAAAAAAGGGGTTGCAACACGAGGACTTCCCAGGGGGTCACCCATCCTAGTACTACTCTCGCCCAATCACGCTTAACTGCGGAGTTCTGATGGGATCCGGTGCATTAGTGCTGGTATGATCGCAACCGAAAGAATACCACCTCCTTATTCCTTTATACCTTTCCACGCCTTGATCCCATGCCCACCTATGCTCCCATGTGTGGCCTTCGTTACGCGTCTCGGGCCCGCCGTGCGCGCGCGCGCGCCTTCGTCATAGCCTTCCTTTGACAAAAGCGGCCACTCCCGTCAATAAGCTCTCACGCTTTCCAATAAACTAAGGACAAGTCAGGCCAACGCCTACGAGCGGGCCCGTCTCCCCATATCGGGCTCCCGCGCCGACGACCCTTCGGCACGGTAAACCGCGTTTAATCGAAAGCGCGCCTCCGGGCACCCCGTAGCCCCGTTCACCACATCAACGGCCACTCGGATGCTACGCCAAAGATACATCGACCGGTAAATAAAATAAACCAAACAACGAAAAAAAAGGGGTTGCAACACGAGGACTTCCCAGGGGGTCACCCATCCTAGTACTACTCTCGCCCAATCACGCTTAACTGCGGAGTTCTGATGGGATCCGGTGCATTAGTGCTGGTATGATCGCAACCGAAAGAATACCACCTCCTTATTCCTTTATACCTTTCCACGCCTTGATCCCATGCCCACCTATGCTCCCATGTGTGGCCTTCGTTACGCGTCTCGGGCCCGCCGTGCGCGCGCGCGCGCCTTCGTCATAGCCTTCCTTTGACAAAAGCGGCCACTCCCGTCAATAAGCTCTCACGCTTTCCAATAAACTAAGGACACGTCAGGCCAACGCCTACGAGCGGGCCAGTCTCCCCATATCGGGCTCCCGCGCCGACGACCCTTCGGCACGGTAAACCGCGTTTAATCGAAAGCGCGCCTCCGGGCACCCCGTAGCCCCGTTCACCACATCAACGGCCACTCGGATGCTACGCCAAAGATACATCGACCGGTAAATAAAATAAACCAAACAACGAAAAAAAAGGGGTTGCAACACGAGGACTTCCCAGGGGGTCACCCATCCTAGTACTACTCTCGCCCAAGCACGCTTAACTGCGGAGTTCTGATGGGATCCGGTGCATTAGTGCTGGTATGATCGCAACCGAAAGAATACCACCTCCTTATTCCTTTATACCTTTCCACGCCTTGATCCCATGCCCACCTATGCTCCCATGTGTGGCCTTCGTTACGCGTCTCGGGCTCGCCGTGCGCGCGCGCGCGCCTTCGTCATAGCCTTCCTTTGACAAAAGCGGCCACTCCCGTCAATAAGCTCTCACGCTTTCCAATAAACTAAGGACACGTCAGGCCAACGCCTACGAGCGGGCCAGTCTCCCCATATCGGGCTCCCGCGCCGACGACCATTCGGCACGGTAAACCGCGTTTAATCGAAAGCGCGCCTCCGGGCACCCCGTAGCCCCGTTCACCACATCAACGGCCACTCGGATGCTACGCCAAAGATACATCGACCGGTAAATAAAATAAACCAAACAACGAAAAAAAAGGGGTTGCAACACGAGGACTTCCCAGGGGGTCACCCATCCTAGTACTACTCTCGCCCAATCACGCTTAACTGCGGAGTTCTGATGGGATCCGGTGCATTAGTGCTGGTATGATCGCAACCGAAAGAATACCACCTCCTTATTCCTTTATACCTTTCCACGCCTTGATCCCATGCCCACCTATGCTCCCATGTGTGGCCTTCGTTACGCGTCTCGGGCCCGCCGTGCGCGCGCGCGCGCCTTCGTCATAGCCTTCCTTTGACAAAAGCGGCCACTCCCGTCAATAAGCTCTCACGCTTTCCAATAAACTAAGGACAAGTCAGGCCAACGCCTACGAGCGGGCCCGTCTCCCCATATCGGGCTCCCGCGCCGACGACCCTTCGGCACGGTAAACCGCGTTTAATCGAAAGCGCGCCTCCGGGCACCCCGTAGCCCCGTTCACCACATCAACGGCCACTCGGATGCTACGCCAAAGATACATCGACCGGTAAATAAAATAAACCAAACAACGAAAAAAAAGGGGTTGCAACACGAGGACTTCCCAGGGGGTCACCCATCCTAGTACTACTCTCGCCCAATCACGCTTAACTGCGGAGTTCTGATGGGATCCGGTGCATTAGTGCTGGTATGATCGCAACCGAAAGAATACCACCTCCTTATTCCTTTATACCTTTCCACGCCTTGATCCCATGCCCACCTATGCTCCCATGTGTGGCCTTCGTTACGCGTCTCGGGCCCGCCGTGCGCGCGCGCGCGCCTTCGTCATAGCCTTCCTTTGACAAAAGCGGCCACTCCCGTCAATAAGCTCTCACGCTTTCCAATAAACTAAGGACAAGTCAGGCCAACGCCTACGAGCGGGCCCGTCTCCCCATATCGGGCTCCCGCGCCGACGACCCTTCGGCACGGTAAACCGCGTTTAATCGAAAGCGCGCCTCCGGGCACCCCGTAGCCCCGTTCACCACATCAACGGCCACTCGGATGCTACGCCAAAGATACATCGACCGGTAAATAAAATAAACCAAACAACGAAAAAAAAGGGGTTGCAACACGAGGACTTCCCAGGGGGTCACCCATCCTAGTACTACTCTCGCCCAATCACGCTTAACTGCGGAGTTCTGATGGGATCCGGTGCATTAGTGCTGGTATGATCGCAACCGAAAGAATACCACCTCCTTATTCCTTTATACCTTTCCACGCCTTGATCCCATGCCCACCTATGCTCCCATGTGTGGCCTTCGTTACGCGTCTCGGGCCCGCCGTGCGCGCGCGCGCGCCTTCGTCATAGCCTTCCTTTGACAAAAGCGGCCACTCCCGTCAATAAGCTCTCACGCTTTCCAATAAACTAAGGACACGTCAGGCCAACGCCTACGAGCGGGCCAGTCTCCCCATATCGGGCTCCCGCGCCGACGACCATTCGGCACGGTAAACCGCGTTTAATCGAAAGCGCGCCTCCGGGCACCCCGTAGCCCCGTTCACCACATCAACGGCCACTCGGATGCTACGCCAAAGATACATCGACCGGTAAATAAAATAAACCAAACAACGAAAAAAAAGGGGTTGCAACACGAGGACTTCCCAGGGGGTCACCCATCCTAGTACTACTCTCGCCCAATCACGCTTAACTGCGGAGTTCTGATGGGATCCGGTGCATTAGTGCTGGTATGATCGCAACCGAAAGAATACCACCTCCTTATTCCTTTATACCTTTCCACGCCTTGATCCCATGCCCACCTATGCTCCCATGTGTGGCCTTCGTTACGCGTCTCGGGCCCGCCGTGCGCGCGCGCGCGCCTTCGTCATAGCCTTCCTTTGACAAAAGCGGCCACTCCCGTCAATAAGCTCTCACGCTTTCCAATAAACTAAGGACACGTCAGGCCAACGCCTACGAGCGGGCCCGTCTCCCCATATCGGGCTCCCGCGCCGACGACCCTTCGGCACGGTAAACCGCGTTTAATCGAAAGCGCGCCTCCGGGCACCCCGTAGCCCCGTTCACCACATCAACGGCCACTCGGATGCTACGCCAAAGATACATCGACCGGTAAATAAAATAAACCAAACAACGAAAAAAAAGGGGTTGCAACACGAGGACTTCCCAGGGGGTCACCCATCCTAGTACTACTCTCGCCCAAGCACGCTTAACTGCGGAGTTCTGATGGGATCCGGTGCATTAGTGCTGGTATGATCGCAACCGAAAGAATACCACCTCCTTATTCCTTTATACCTTTCCACGCCTTGATCCCATGCCCACCTATGCTCCCATGTGTGGCCTTCGTTACGCGTCTCGGGCCCGCCGTGCGCGCGCGCGCCCCTTCGTCATAGCCTTCCTTTGACAAAAGCGGCCACTCCCGTCAATAAGCTCTCACGCTTTCCAATAAACTAAGGACACGTCAGGCCAACGCCTACGAGCGGGCCAGTCTCCCCATATCGGGCTCCCGCGCCGACGACCATTCGGCACGGTAAACCGCGTTTAATCGAAAGCGCGCCTCCGGGCACCCCGTAGCCCCGTTCACCACATCAACGGCCACTCGGATGCTACGCCAAAGATACATCGACCGGTAAATAAAATAAACCAAACAACGAAAAAAAAGGGGTTGCAACACGAGGACTTCCCAGGGGGTCACCCATCCTAGTACTACTCTCGCCCAATCACGCTTAACTGCGGAGTTCTGATGGGATCCGGTGCATTAGTGCTGGTATGATCGCAACCGAAAGAATACCACCTCCTTATTCCTTTATACCTTTCCACGCCTTGATCCCATGCCCACCTATGCTCCCATGTGTGGCCTTCGTTACGCGTCTCGGGCCCGCCGTGCGCGCGCGCGCGCCTTCGTCATAGCCTTCCTTTGACAAAAGCGGCCACTCCCGTCAATAAGCTCTCACGCTTTCCAATAAACTAAGGACACGTCAGGCCAACGCCTACGAGCGGGCCCGTCTCCCCATATCGGGCTCCCGCGCCGACGACCCTTCGGCACGGTAAACCGCGTTTAATCGAAAGCGCGCCTCCGGGCACCCCGTAGCCCCGTTCACCACATCAACGGCCACTCGGATGCTACGCCAAAGATACATCGACCGGTAAATAAAATAAACCAAACAACGAAAAAAATGGGGTTGCAACACGAGGACTTCCCAGGGGGTCACCCATCCTAGTACTACTCTCGCCCAAGCACGCTTAACTGCGGAGTTCTGATGGGATCCGGTGCATTAGTGCTGGTATGATCGCAACCGAAAGAATACCACCTCCTTATTCCTTTATACCTTTCCACGCCTTGATCCCATGCCCACCTATGCTCCCATGTGTGGCCTTCGTTACGCGTCTCGGGCCCGCCGTGCGCGCGCGCGCGCCTTCGTCATAGCCTTCCTTTGACAAAAGCGGCCACTCCCGTCAATAAGCTCTCACGCTTTCCAATAAACTAAGGACACGTCAGGCCAACGCCTACGAGCGGGTCCGTCTCCCCATATCGGGCTCCCGCGCCGACGACCCTTCGGCACGGTAAACCGCGTTTAATCGAAAGCGCGCCTCCGGGCACCCCGTAGCCCCGTTCACCACATCAACGGCCACTCGGATGCTACGCCAAAGATACATCGACCGGTAAATAAAATAAACCAAACAACGAAAAAAAAGGGTTTGCAACACGAGGACTTCCCAGGGGGTCACCCATCCTAGTACTACTCTCGCCCAAGCACGCTTAACTGCGGAGTTCTGATGGGATCCGGTGCATTAGTGCTGGTATGATCGCAACCGAAAGAATACCACCTCCTTATTCCTTTATACCTTTCCACGCCTTGATCCCATGCCCACCTATGCTCCCATGTGTGGCCTTCGTTACGCGTCTCGGGCCCGCCGTGCGCGCGCGCGCGCCTTCGTCATAGCCTTCCTTTGACAAAAGCGGCCACTCCCGTCAATAAGCTCTCACGCTTTCCAATAAACTAAGGACACGTCAGGCCAACGCCTACGAGCGGGTCCGTCTCCCCATATCGGGCTCCCGCGCCGACGACCCTTCGGCACGGTAAACCGCGTTTAATCGAAAGCGCGCCTCCGGGCACCCCGTAGCCCCGTTCACCACATCAACGGCCACTCGGATGCTACGCCAAAGATACATCGACCGGTAAATAAAATAAACCAAACAACGAAAAAAAAGGGGTTGCAACACGAGGACTTCCCAGGGGGTCACCCATCCTAGTACTACTCTCGCCCAAGCACGCTTAACTGCGGAGTTCTGATGGGATCCGGTGCATTAGTGCTGGTATGATCGCAACCGAAAGAATACCACCTCCTTATTCCTTTATACCTTTCCACTCCTTGATCCCATGCCCACCTATGCTCCCATGTGTGGCCTTCATTACGCGTCTCGGGCCCGCCGTGCGCGCGCGCGCGCCTTCGTCATAGCCTTCCTTTGACAAAAGCCGCCACTCCCGTCAATAAGCTCTCACGCTTTCCAATAAACTAAGGACACGTCAGGCCAACGCCTACGAGCGGGCCCGTCTCCCCATATCGGGCTCCCGCGCCGACGACCCTTCGGCACGGTAAACCGCGTTTAATCGAAAGCGCGCCTCCGGGCACCCCGTAGCCCCGTTCACCACATCAACGGCCACTCGGATGCTACGCCAAAGATACATCGACCGGTAAATAAAATAAACCAAACAACGAAAAAAAAGGGGTTGCAACACGAGGACTTCCCAGGGGGTCACCCATCCTAGTACTACTCTCGCCCAAGCACGCTTAACTGCGGAGTTCTGATGCGATCCGGTGCATTAGTGCTGGTATGATCGCAACCGAAAGAATACCACCTCCTTATTCCTTTATACCTTTCCACGCCTTGATCCCATGCCCACCTATGCTCCCATGTGTGGCCTTCGTTACGCGTCTCGGGCCCGCCGTGCTCGCGCGCGCGCCTTCGTCATAGCCTTCCTTTGACAAAAGCGGCCACTCCCGTCAATAAGCTCTCACGCTTTCCAATAAACTAAGGACACGTCAGGCCAACGCCTACGAGCGGGCCCGTCTCCCCATATCGGGCTCCCGCGCCGACGACCCTTGATGTGCGATAAAGTGTCGTATATTTTAGGTGTATATTTTAAGCCCTTTTTAACACTTATTTTAGCCAAGTTTTAAATTTATAAAACACGATATTTCACTAACACTAAACACACATATGGGCAAGTGCACCCATCGTTGAGTGTAGTATAGCGTTGGTAAGATACCGAGGTCGTCCAAGGACACAAGAGCTTTTAGTACCGGTTTATCCTCAACGTCTAACCAAAATAAAAGTTTGGAAAAATGTTTTAAACTAAGAAAAATAAAAACTAACTAAAATGCTGAAAATAAAAATAAAATAAAAACAGATAGACAAGATGAATCACTTGGTTCCGACTCGTATCTAGTATAACCTTTGATTATTTCCGCACTTTTGCACATAATTAAGAGATTATCTTAGTTATTGTAGTAGGCCCCTCTTTTGAAGGTGACGTTACCCTCACCCCAGTAGTTTGAGTCAGCAGGGATACAATCCTAAAGGGGTGGATTATTGGAAGATAATGAATTAAGTTATTAATGCAGTATTGTGGTAGGCCCCGCTTTTGGCGGTGACGTTACCCTCGACTAAGTAGTCTGAGTCAGCAGGGATACAGTCCTAAATAGCCGGGTTATAGTATTAATAGTAGTTAACTTATGAGGGGATCAAAGAGTTTGGACCCCCGCCATCCAATACCGTGAAGTATTGAAGGAGGTCCTACTAAATTTGACCCAGGTCCATTGCAGGACCTCTAAACGCTGAACAATGGCAAGACCTTTACCAAACCGTTCCCTTAACCCCCTACCAGGTAGCCAACATACCTCCATATAGACCGTGGAGATATGAATGGTGAAAATCCTTTATTTTATATAGACAGTAAAATAATGCCAAGACACCACGGACAAACGATAAGGAAAGATCACCTTCAACATAAGTAACTAGTTATTAAAGTCATTAATACAAAACCAAATAAAAAGTGCAAAAGATTAGAAATAAAAAGTATTACACTAGACACTTTGTCTTCACCAAGTGATGTAAGAGACTTAGGCAAACATGGCCTTGATTGTCAAGAACTCTTACGATCAATCTTGGATCCCGAGACGACTCACACACTCTATGATGGACAATGGATGATGGTGGTGGATGATGGTGTTGTGATGGTGGTGGGTGGTGGATGAAGTGTGAGAGAGGTGGTGTGCCAAGGGATGAGTTGCAATGAAACCAAGCACTCCTATTTATAGGCTGAACAGAGGCCTGGGCACGGCCCCGTGTCCGCTGGGCACGGCCCCGTGTCTGTCTGACACTCTCTCTCTTCATTAATTGTAATTCGCAATTACAATTAATGCGCCTGCAGTACTTTCGGCACGCCCCCCGTGTCCGCTGAGCACGGCCCGTGGTGGGCAATAGAAGCTTCTATAGGTTTGTCTTTTCTGCTGCTTCTTGGGCACGACCCCGTGCTGGCTGAGCACGGGGCGTGTTCAGCCTTCTGTTTTCTCTATTTTGCTTTGGAAGGTGCCGTTGAGGGTTCGGCAATCCACTAATGTTCCTTTTCTTGTATTTATGTTGGATTTAGCTGTCTTTTTGCTTCTTTTGCGTTTTTGAGCTCATTTAATCCTGAAAATACAAAAGGAAGACAAAAACACTCTTTTTCCAATATTAGTACTAAAAAAGGGTTAGTTTTATGCCTCATTTGATGTAATTTATATGTTGCATTTTACACACATCAAATACCCCCACACTTGAACTTTTGCTTGTCCTCAAGCAAAACTCTTTAATATTTGGCTTACACTCCCAAATGGAATAGGTAGAAGAGAAGGTTTTGGGCTTGTCATAGAGTGTCGGGATTTCCAAGATCTTTTTAGGGTTTTATTTTTATTTATTTACACTCCTATTCGTAATGATTTATTTAGAACTGTTCATAAAAGAAATTACTTATTTGGGCATAACATGCCTTTTTAAAATTCTATTTATATACAAGTTCACATACCTCGCGGGGAAATCACTCACACTCGGCCGAAGGTGTGTTTTTAGTGAATCACTCGAGAGCGGCATGGAACTTACTCCTACCATAGGCTTGCCAAGAAATCAATCCTCCTCCTTTTTAACTTTTATACCTTTGTAGATATCAAGAGGACTTTGTGGGTTAAGGGTTGGCTAGGGTTAAAGGTAGGTGGTTGGGTTAGTGGTTAGTAGAAAAAGGGCTAAAAAAACGTAACAAGTGTCGGTTTTCGTATTTTTGCAACCTTTTATTTTTGATGAAGCTTTTATTCAAACAAAGTTATTTTTGATTACTTTGTTTGTTTATTTTCTTTTTGCTTCACATAAATTTTTTTTTTTTTTTTTTTCGAAGAACCGAACTTGTTACTAAAATAAAGGGTAAAAATGAAAAAGGTTTTGGTGGGTGAAATGGTTTTTGTTTTGGGTGATGAAACGAAAAGGTTTAGGCTCAAAGGGGCTAACTAGGGGGATTTTTGGGTAGGTGGTAAAAGAAAAAGAAAAATAATGGTGTGGAAATGAAAAATGTTAGTCCTAATGCCTCTATCATTTACTTACTCGGGTTTAAGTTGATAAGGACCGGGAATGTATTGTCATGGCAAGTTCTAGAGTCGTAAGAACCAAGCGGCTATTCACACAAGAAAAGAAAAATGAGCATTTAGTCAAATGGTATGAAATTGAGTGCTCAATAAAGGCTCAAAACTCACTTTTGTGGGAATGGGTTTTTATGTGATCAAGTATATATAATCAAATTTTAAATAAGTTTGTCATGCCTTTTCATAATTTTCTTATGTTGGTTCTTTTTATCACTACGCTATCGGTTGTAAATTTGTAAAAAATATAACCTTTTTGAGAGCTTGAATTTCCCGAGTTAAACCTAGACAAGTAAAAAAAATTTGAAATTTTTGAAAAAATTTGGGGTGATTAGCGGTTCCAATAGAGTTTTGTGTAAGGCTTGTATTTAGGACTTGCAAAATTCAAGGTTTTAGCATCCCCCCCACACTTAAATTACACATTGTCCTCAATGTGTCCCAAAAATAAATTTTTAGGTTGATTAGATGTGTAAAATAGTGTTTAAAAAGCAAAAATTTGTGTTACTGGGCACTGAGCACGGCCCCGTGTTATCCGGGCACGGCCCCGTGTTCAAGTGCCAGTAACAAAATTGAAATAAGAGAAACAGAAGTCTGGACACGGGGGCGTGTTGGGTGAACACGGCTCGTGTCCAGTTACCTGTACTGGGCGTTTTCTGCAGGTGGTTCAACACGGGGCCGTGTTGGTTGGGCACGGCCCGTGTTGAACCTTCTGAAAGGGAGAAAATTGTCGGGTTGCCTTGTTCTTGTGCATGGGATCATTTTTCTCGTTCCCCTTTTCATCCTTTACCACCATGAGTGTGTTTTATTCCTGAAAATTAAACTAACTAGAAAACATAAAAATTAATCTAAATTAAACTAAGGATAGTTCCGTGGAATGCCTCCATGGTGCGCCACGTTTATAAGGGTCCTTGGCTAGACCCAAAGCCTGGTCATATGCTTCCCAAGTGGGACGTGTTGCATCCCATGTTACACCGTCGGAGAGCGTCATCCAAACTTGAGTCTATGACCTTCATGTAGTTGACCGGATCTTCTTCCTCTACTCGCCTTCCACATTCAAATTTCACCTCCTCATTCCCAAACTTCAATGTTAGAGTTCCCTCATTCATATCCACCAATGCTTGGGCGGTGGCTAGGAATGGCCTCCCGAGGATGAGGGGGACCTCGGTGTCTTCTTCCATGTCTAGGATGACAAAGTCGGTTGGAAAGACGAATTTGTCAACCTTGACTAGCAGATTTTCGGCGACACCATGTGGGAACTTGACGGACCTGTCGGCGAGTTGTATGCTCATCTTTGTGGGGCTTGTTGTTCCTAGGCCGAGTCGCTTGAACATTGATGTGGGCATGAGGTTGATGCTAGCTCCAAGATCGGCTAAAGCATTTCGGACGGGGGACTTCCCAATCGAACAAGGGATTGTGAAGCTCCCGGGATCGATTTTCTTTTGTGGAAGTTTGTTGAGTACTAGAGCTGAGCATTCTTCGCCTAAGTTAACTAATTGCAATGATTCAATTTTCTTTTTGTGAGTGAGGAAATCCCTCATGAATTTTGCATATTTAGGCATTTGGGTTAGGACCTCAATAAAAGGAATATTGACATGCAATTGTTTTAGTAAGCTTTCGAACTTTGCGAATTGCTCATCGGTCTTTTGACGATTTAACCTACCGGGGTACGGGATTGGAGGAGTCTTGGTGGGCCCTTGATTTGGTGAAGAAGCTTTTTCTGGTGCAGGAGGAGTTACAGGCTGACTAGAATGGCTTCTTTCACATGGCGTCAATGGAGCATCCTCGGGACCCACGGTTCGATTTCTTAATGTGATGAGATGTACTTGTGCCTTTGGGTTCGTTTCGGTATTACTGGGTAATGCGCCTTGCGGTCTCTCGGAGAAATTTTGAGCTAGCTGATTTAATTGTTTTTCAACGTTTTGAATGCTAGCTTGTTGATTTCTGAAATTTGATTCCAATTGTTGAAATCGATCCGCGTTTTTCTTTTCAGTGTCAGAGATGAGGCGAGATACAGTATCTTCAAGCCTTTCTCTTCCACCTTGTTGTTGAGGAAAATTTTGCGGTTGTTGAAAATTAGTTCGTTGATTTTGTTGGTTACTACTATTGCCGGGATCTCTCCAACCAAGATTTGGGTGGTTACGCCATCCTTGGTTGTAGGTACCCGTTGGAGGACCCGACGGCCTAGGTCTATTATCCATGTAGTTTACCGTTTCAGTTTGTTCATCTACTTCTTTCATACAACTCCAATTTTCATGTGACCCACCACACCCTTCACAAGCCATAACCGAGGCCGTTTTTGTCATTTCTAGCCTTTTGATTTTTGAAGAGAGGGCCTCGATTTGGGCTTGTAAAGAGGTGCTTTCATCAACCTTATGGGCGCCCGGGGCAATAGATTTATTACCTCGGGGAGTGTGCCATTGAAAATTGGTTTGAGCAATTTCCTCAATTTGGTTATATATTTCATTTGGGCGACGATTACCTAAGAGTCCCCCGGAGCTTGAATCAAGTGTTTGTCTTGTGTGTGGCAACAATCCATTGTAGAAAGTGGATACTTGTTGCCATACCGCTAGACCATGGTGAGGACACTTTCTTAGAAGCTCCTTGAACCTTTCCCAAGTTTCATATAAGGATTCCCCATCCTCTTGTGAGTATGTATTAATTTCAGTCATTAATTTAGCCGTTTTAGCAGGAGGGAAATACTTATACAAAAACTTTTGGGCGAGTTCATCCCAGGTGTTTACCGATCCAACTGGGAGGGTGTTAAGCCAAGCCTTGGCTCGGTCTTTCAGTGAGAAAGGAAACATTCGAAGGCGGATGGCGTCATTTGATGCTCCATTGATCCGAAAGGTATCACATATTTCTAAAAAGTTAGTAATATGTAGATGGGGATCCTCGTCCGCAAGCCCGTGGAAGGTTGCGGAGTTTTGGAGCATTTGTATCAAATGCGGCCGAAGTTCGAAGTTGTTGGCCTCGACATTCGGTGCATTGATAGCAGCGCCAAGATTGCCTACGGTAGGCCGTAGGTAATCCATGAGGGTACGTTGGTCCGCCATTGGAAGTGGGTCCCCCGAAGCTTTCTCTTGATTTTTAGCTTTTAGTCTTTTTCTGAGAAAGCGCTCGGGTTCTTCTAGGGGTTCTTTTATGTCTCTACTAGAACTGGAGCTCATGCACTACGTAGGAGGTTCAAATGTGGCGCCTGGGTTCCGAGTCCTGCAACAAAAACAGAAAAGAACACTGGTCAGAATGTTTACCACGGCCCCGTGCTCAGTGAGCACGGCCCGTGTTGAGAGATACAGTAATTGTTTTCTGGATTCCCAGTTACTGGGAGTTGGACACGACCCCGTGTTGCACCGACACGGCCCCGTGTTCAGCTCTCTGTAACTCAGAAAATAAAAACTGCCAGTGATGATGCTGGGCACGGCCCGTGTCTGACCGGGCACGGCCCGTGCTGAGCTCTGCAGAAGCTGAAAAACTAAGAAAATCCTAAAAAAATAAAAAAGAAAAATAAAAGATGATTAGGCCGTTGATTCCTAACTTTCTTAAAATCCTTGTGTCCCCGGCAACGGCGCCAAAAACTTGATGTGCGATAAAGTGTCGTATATTTTAGGTGTATATTTTAAGCCCTTTTTAACACTTATTTTAGCCAAGTTTTAAATTTATAAAACACGATATTTCACTAACACTAAACACACATATGGGCAAGTGCACCCATCGTTGAGTGTAGTATAGCGTTGGTAAGATACCGAGGTCGTCCAAGGACACAAGAGCTTTTAGTACCGGTTTATCCTCAACGTCTAACCAAAATAAAAGTTTGGAAAAATGTTTTAAACTAAGAAAAATAAAAACTAACTAAAATGCTGAAAATAAAAATAAAATAAAAACAGATAGACAAGATGAATCACTTGGTTCCGACTCGTATCTAGTATAACCTTTGATTATTTCCGCACTTTTGCACATAATTAAGAGATTATCTTAGTTATTGTAGTAGGCCCCTCTTTTGAAGGTGACGTTACCCTCACCCCAGTAGTTTGAGTCAGCAGGGATACAATCCTAAAGGGGTGGATTATTGGAAGATAATGAATTAAGTTATTAATGCAGTATTGTGGTAGGCCCCGCTTTTGGCGGTGACGTTACCCTCGACTAAGTAGTCTGAGTCAGCAGGGATACAGTCCTAAATAGCCGGGTTATAGTATTAATAGTAGTTAACTTATGAGGGGATCAAAGAGTTTGGACCCCCGCCATCCAATACCGTGAAGTATTGAAGGAGGTCCTACTAAATTTGACCCAGGTCCATTGCAGGACCTCTAAACGCTGAACAATGGCAAGACCTTTACCAAACCGTTCCCTTAACCCCCTACCAGGTAGCCAACATACCTCCATATAGACCGTGGAGATATGAATGGTGAAAATCCTTTATTTTATATAGACAGTAAAATAATGCCAAGACACCACGGACAAACGATAAGGAAAGATCACCTTCAACATAAGTAACTAGTTATTAAAGTCATTAATACAAAACCAAATAAAAAGTGCAAAAGATTAGAAATAAAAAGTATTATACTAGACACTTTGTCTTCACCAAGTGATGTAAGAGACTTAGGCAAACATGGCCTTGATTGTCAAGAACTCTTACGATCAATCTTGGATCCCGAGACGACTCACACACTCTATGATGGACAATGGATGATGGTGGTGGATGATGGTGTTGTGATGGTGGTGGGTGGTGGATGAAGTGTGAGAGAGGTGGTGTGCCAAGGGATGAGTTGCAATGAAACCAAGCACTCCTATTTATAGGCTGAACAGAGGCCTGGGCACGGCCCCGTGTCCGCTGGGCACGGCCCCGTGTCTGTCTGACACTCTCTCTCTTCATTAATTGTAATTCGCAATTACAATTAATGCGCCTGCAGTACTTTCGGCACGCCCCCCGTGTCCGCTGAGCACGGCCCGTGGTGGGCAATAGAAGCTTCTATAGGTTTGTCTTTTCTGCTGCTTCTTGGGCACGACCCCGTGCTGGCTGAGCACGGGGCGTGTTCAGCCTTCTGTTTTCTCTATTTTGCTTTGGAAGGTGCCGTTGAGGGTTCGGGCAATCCACTAATGTTCCTTTTCTTGTATTTATGTTGGATTTAGCTGTCTTTTTGCTTCTTTTGCGTTTTTGAGCTCATTTAATCCTGAAAATACAAAAGGAAGACAAAAACACTCTTTTTCCAATATTAGTACTAAAAAAGGGTTAGTTTTATGCCTCATTTGATGTAATTTATATGTTGCATTTTACACACATCAACCCTTCGGCACGGTAAACCGCGTTTAATCGAAAGCGCGCCTCCGGGCACCCCGTAGCCCCGTTCACCACATCAACGGCCACTCGGATGCTACGCCAAAGATACATCGACCGGTAAATAAAATAAACCAAACAACGAAAAAAAAGGGGTTGCAACACGAGGACTTCCCAGGGGGTCACCCATCCTAGTACTACTCTCGCCCAAGCACGCTTAACTGCGGAGTTCTGATGGGATCCGGTGCATTAGTGCTGGTATGATCGCAACCGAAAGAATACCACCTCCTTATTCCTTTATACCTTTCCACGCCTTGATCCCATGCCCACCTATGCTCCCATGTGTGGCCTTCGTTACGCGTCTCGGGCCCGCCGTGCGCGCGCGCGCGCCTTCGTCATAGCCTTCCTTTGACAAAAGCGGCCACTCCCGTCAATAAGCTCTCACGCTTTCCAATAAACTAAGGACACGTCAGGCCAACGCATACGAGCGGGCCCGTCTCCCCATATCGGGCTCCCGCGCCGACGACCCTTCGGCACGGTAAACCGCGTTTAATCGAAAGCGCGCCTCCGGGCACCCCGTAGCCCCGTTCACCACATCAACGGCCACTCGGATGCTACGCCAAAGATACATCGACCGGTAAATAAAATAAACCAAACAACGAAAAAAAAAGGGTTGCAACACGAGGACTTCCCAGGGGGTCACCCATCCTAGTACTACTCTCGCCCAAGCACGCTTAACTGCGGAGTTCTGATGCGATCCGGTGCATTAGTGCTGGTATGATCGCAACCGAAAGAATACCACCTCCTTATTCCTTTATACCTTTCCACGCCTTGATCCCATGCCCACCTATGCTCCCATGTGTGGCCTTCGTTACGCGTCTCGGGCCCGCCGTGCGCGCGCGCGCGCCTTCGTCATAGCCTTCCTTTGACAAAAGCGGCCACTCCCGTCAATAAGCTCTCACGCTTTCCAACAAACTAAGGACACGTCAGGCCAACGCCTACGAGCGGGCCCGTCTCCCCATATCGGGCTCCCGCGCCGACGACCCTTCGGCACGGTAAACCGCGTTTAATCGAAAGCGCGCCTCCGGGCACCCCGTAGCCCCGTTCACCACATCAACGGCCACTCGGATGCTACGCCAAAGATACATCGACCGGTAAATAAAATAAACCAAACAACGAAAAAAAAGGGGTTGCAACACGAGGACTTCCCAGGGGGTCACCCATCCTAGTACTACTCTCGCCCAAGCACGCTTAACTGCGGAGTTCTGATGGGATCCGGTGCATTAGTGCTGGTATGATCGCAACCGAAAGAATACCACCTCCTTATTCCTTTATACCTTTCCACGCCTTGATCCCATGCCCACCTATGCTCCCATGTGTGGCCTTCGTTACGCGTCTCGGGCCCGCCGTGCGCGCGCGCGCGCATTCGTCATAGCCTTCCTTTGACAAAAGCGGCCACTCCCGTCAATAAGCTCTCACGCTTTCCAATAAACTAAGGACACGTCAGGCCAACGCCTACGAGCGGGCCCGTCTCCCCATATCGGGCTCCCGCGCCGACGACCCTTCGGCACGGTTAACCGCGTTTAATCGAAAGCGCGCCTCCGGGCACCCCGTAGCCCCGTTCACCACATCAACGGCCACTCGGATGCTACGCCAAAGATACATCGACCGGTAAATAAAATAAACCAAACAACGAAAAAAAAGGGGTTGCAACACGAGGACTTCCCAGGGGGTCACCCATCCTAGTACTACTCTCGCCCAAGCACGCTTAACTGCGGAGTTCTGATGGGATCCGGTGCATTAGTGCTGGTATGATCGCAACCGAAAGAATACCACCTCCTTATTCCTTTATACCTTTCCACGCCTTGATCCCATGCCCACCTATGCTCCCATGTGTGGCCTTCGTTACGCGTCTCGGGCCGGCCGTGCGCGCGCGCGCGCCTTCGTCATAGCCTTCCTTTGACAAAAGCGGCCACTCCCGTCAATAAGCTCTCACGCTTTCCAATAAACTAAGGTCACGTCAGGCCAACGCCTACGAGCGGGCCCGTCTCCCCATATCGGGCTCCCGCGCCGACGACCCTTCGGCACGGTAAACCGCGTTTAATCGAAAGCGCGCCTCCGGGCACCCCGTAGCCCCGTTCACCACATCAACGGCCACTCGGATGCTACGCCAAAGATACATCGACCGGTAAATAAAATAAACCAAACAACGAAAAAAAAGGGGTTGCAACACGAGGACTTCCCAGGGGGTCACCCATCCTAGTACTACTCTCGCCCAAGCACGCTTAACTGCGGAGTTCTGATGGGATCCGGTGCATTAGTGCTGGTATGATCGCAACCGAAAGAATACCACCTCCTTATTCCTTAATACCTTTCCACGCCCTGATCCCATGCCCACCTATGCTCCCATGTGTGGCCTTCGTTACGCGTCTCGGGCCCGCCGTGCGCGCGCGCCCGCCTTCGTCATAGCCTTCCTTTGACAAAAGCGGCCACTCCCGTCAATAAGCTCTCACGCTTTCCAATAAACTAAGGACACGTCAGGCCAACGCCTACGAGCGGGCCCGTCTCCCCATATCGGGCTCCCGCGCCGACGACCCTTCGGCACGGTAAACCGCTTTTAATCGAAAGCGCGCCTCCGGGCACCCCGTAGCCCCGTTCACCACATCAACGGCCACTCGGATGCTACGCCAAAGATACATCGACCGGTAAATAAAATAAACCAAACAACGAAAAAAAAGGGGTTGCAACACGAGGACTTCCCAGGGGGTCTCCCATCCTAGTACTACTCTCGCCCAAGCACGCTTAACTGCGGAGTTCTGATGGGATCCGGTGCATTAGTGCTGGTATGATCGCAACCGAAAGAATACCACCTCCTTATTCCTTTATACATTTCCACGCCTTGATCCCATGCCCACCTATGCTCCCATGTGTGGCCTTCGTTACGCGTCTCGGGCCCGCCGTGCGCGCGCGCGCGCCTTCGTCATAGCCTTCCTTTGACAAAAGCGGCCACTCCCGTCAATAAGCTCTCACGCTTTCCAATAAACTAAGGACACGTCAGGCCAACGCCTACGAGCGGGCCCGTCTCCCCATATCGGGCTCCCGCGCCGACGACCCTTCGGCACGGTAAACCGCGTTTAATCGAAAGCGCGCCTCCGGGCACCCCGTAGCCCCGTTCACCACATCAACGGCCACTCGGATGCTACGCCAAAGATACATCGACCGGTAAATAAAATAAACCAAACAACGAAAAAAAAGGGGTTGCAACACGAGGACTTCCCAGGGGGTCACCCATCCTAGTACTACTCTCGCCCAAGCACGCTTAACTGCGGAGTTCTGATGGGATCCGGTGCATTAGTGCTGGTATGATCGCAACCGAAAGAATACCACCTCCTTATTCCTTTATACCTTTCCACGCCTTGATCCCATGCCCACCTATGCTCCCATGTGTGGCCTTCGTTACGCGTCTCGGGCCCGCCGTGCGCGCGCGCGCGCCTTCGTCATAGCCTTCCTTTGACAAAAGCGGCCACTCCCGTCAATAAGCTCTCACGCTTTCCAATAAACTAAGGACACGTCAGGCCAACGCCTACGAGCGGGCCCGTCTCCCCATATCGGGCTCCCGCGCCGACGACCCTTCGGCACGGTAAACCGCGTTTAATCGAAAGCGCGCCTCCGGGCACCCCGTAGCCCCGTTCACCACATCAACGGCCACTCGGATGCTACGCCAAAGATACATCGACCGGTAAATAAAATAAACCAAACAACGAAAAAAAAGGGGTTGCAACACGAGGACTTCCCAGGGGGTCACCCATCCTAGTACTACTCTCGCCCAAGCACGCTTAACTGCGGAGTTCTGATGGGATCCGGTGCATTAGTGCTGGTATGATCGCAACCGAAAGAATACCACCTCCTTATTCCTTTATACATTTCCACGCCTTGATCCCATGCCCACCTATGCTCCCATGTGTGGCCTTCGTTACGCGTCTCGGGCCTGCCGTGCGCGCGCGCGCGCCTTCGTCATAGCCTTCCTTTGACAAAAGCGGCCACTCCCGTCAATAAGCTCTCACGCTTTCCAATAAACTAAGGACACGTCAGGCCAACGCCTACGAGCGGGCCCGTCTCCCCATATCGGGCTCCCGCGCCGACGACCCTTCGGCACGGTTAACCGCGTTTAATCGAAAGCGCGCCTCCGGGCACCCCGTAGCCCCGTTCACCACATCAACGGCCACTCGGATGCTACGCCAAAGATACATCGACCGGTAAATAAAATAAACCAAACAACGAAAAAAAAGGGGTTGCAACACGAGGACTTCCCAGGGGGTCACCCATCCTAGTACTACTCTCGCCCAAGCACGCTTAACTGCGGAGTTCTGATGGGATCCGGTGCATTAGTGCTGGTATGATCGCAACCGAAAGAATACCACCTCCTTATTCCTTTATACCTTTCCACGCCTTGATCCCATGCCCACCTATGCTCCCATGTGTGGCCTTCGTTACGCGTCTCGGGCCCGCCGTGCGCGCGCGCGCGCCTTCGTCATAGCCTTCCTTTGACAAAAGCGGCCACTCCCGTCAATAAGCTCTCACGCTTTCCAATAAACTAAGGTCACGTCAGGCCAACGCCTACGAGCGGGCCCGTCTCCCCATATCGGGCTCCCGCGCCGACGACCCTTCGGCACGGTAAACCGCGTTTAATCGAAAGCGCGCCTCCGGGCACCCCGTAGCCCCGTTCACCACATCAACGGCCACTCGGATGCTACGCCAAAGATACATCGACCGGTAAATAAAATAAACCAAACAACGAAAAAAAAGGGCTTGCAACACGAGGACTTCCCAGGGGGTCACCCATCCTAGTACTACTCTCGCCCAAGCACGCTTAACTGCGGAGTTCTGTTGGGATCCGGTGCATTAGTGCTGGTATGATCGCAACCGAAAGAATACCACCTCCTTATTCCTTAATACCTTTCCACGCCCTGATCCCATGCCCACCTATGCTCCCATGTGTGGCCTTCGTTACGCGTCTCGGGCCCGCCGTGCGCGCGCGCGCGCCTTCGTCATAGCCTTCCTTTGACAAAAGCGGCCACTCCCGTCAATAAGCTCTCACGCTTTCCAATAAACTAAGGACACGTCAGGCCAACGCCTACGAGCGGGCCCGTCTCCCCATATCGGGCTCCCGCGCCGACGACCCTTCGGCACGGTAAACCGCGTTTAATCGAAAGCGCGCCTCCGGGCACCCCGTAGCCCCGTTCACCACATCAACGGCCACTCGGATGCTACGCCAAAGATACATCGACCGGTAAATAAAATAAACCAAACAACGAAAAAAAGGGGTTGCAACACGAGGACTTCCCAGGGGGTCACCCATCCTAGTACTACTCTCGCCCAAGCACGCTTAACTGCGGAGTTCTGATGCGATCCGGTGCATTAGTGCTGGTATGATCGCAACCGAAAGAATACCACCTCCTTATTCCTTTATACCTTTCCACGCCTTGATCCCATGCCCACCTATGCTCCCATGTGTGGCCTTCGTTACGCGTCTCGGGCCCGCCGTGCGCGCGCGCGCGCCTTCGTCATAGCCTTCCTTTGACAAAAGCGGCCACTCCCGTCAATAAGCTCTCACGCTTTCCAATAAACTAAGGACACGTCAGGCCAACGCCTACGAGCGGGCCCGTCTGCCTATATCGGGCTCCCGCGCCGACGACCCTTCGGCACGGTAAACCGCGTTTAATCGAAAGCGCGCCTCCGGGCACCCCGTAGCCCCGTTCACCACATCAACGGCCACTCGGATACTACGCCAAAGATACATCGACCGGTAAATAAAATAAACCAAACAACGAAAAAAAAGGGGTTGCAACACGAGGACTTCCCAGGGGGTCACCCATCCTAGTACTACTCTCGCCCAAGCACGCTTAACTGCGGAGTTCTGATGGGATCCGGTGCATTAGTGCTGGTATGATCGCAACCGAAAGAATACCACCTCCTTATTCCTTTATACCTTTCCACGCCCTGATCCCATGCCCACCTATGCTCCCATGTGTGGCCTTCGTTACGCGTCTCGGGCCCGCCGTGCGCGCGCGCGCGCCTTCGTCATAGCCTTCCTTTGACAAAAGCGGCCACTCCCGTCAATAAGCTCTCACGCTTTCCAATAAACTAAGGACACGTCAGGCCAACGCCTACGAGCGGGCCCGTCTCCCCATACCGGGCTCCCGCGCCGACGACCCTTCGGCACGGTAAACCGCGTTTAATCGAAAGCGCGCCTCCGGGCACCCCGTAGCCCCGTTCACCACATCAACGGCCACTCGGATGCTACGCCAAAGATACATCGACCGGTAAATAAAATAAACCAAACAACGAAAAAAAAGGGGTTGCAACACGAGGACTTCCCAGGGGGTCACCCATCCTAGTACTACTCTCGCCCAAGCACGCTTAACTGCGGAGTTCTGATGCGATCCGGTGCATTAGTGCTGGTATGATCGCAACCGAAAGAATACCACCTCCTTATTCCTTTATACCTTTCCACGCCTTGATCCCATGCCCACCTATGCTCCCATGTGTGGCCTTCGTTACGCGTCTCGGGCCCGCCGTGCGCGCGCGCGCGCCTTCGTCATAGCCTTCCTTTGACAAAAGCGGCCACTCCCGTCAATAAGCTCTCACGCTTTCCAATAAACTAAGGACACGTCAGGCCAACGCCTACGAGCGGGCCCGTCTCCCCATATCGGGCTCCCGCGCCGACGACCCTTCGGCACGGTAAACCGCGTTTAATCGAAAGCGCGCCTCCGGGCACCCCGTAGCCCCGTTCACCACATCAACGGCCACTCGGATGCTACGCCAAAGATACATCGACCGGTAAATAAAATAAACCAAACAACGAAAAAAAAGGGGTTGCAACACGAGGACTTCCCAGGGGGTCACCCATCCTAGTACTACTCTCGCCCAAGCACGCTTAACTGCGGAGTTCTGATGGGATCCGGTGCATTAGTGCAGGTATGATCGCAACCGAAAGAATACCACCTCCTTATTCCTTTATACCTTTCCACGCCTTGATCCCATGCCCACCTATGCTCCCATGTGTGGCCTTCGTTACGCGTCTCGGGCCCGCCGTGCGCGCGCGCGCGCCTTCGTCATAGCCTTCCTTTGACAAAAGCGGCCACTCCCGTCAATAAGCTCTCACGCTTTCCAATAAACTAAGGACATGTCAGGCCAACGCCTACGAGCGGGCCCGTCTCCCCATATCGGGCTCCCGCGCCGACGACCCTTCGGCACGGTAAACCGCGTTTAATCGAAAGCGCGCCTCCGGGCACCCCGTAGCCCCGTTCACCACATCAACGGCCACTCGGATGCTACGCCAAAGATACATCGACCGGTAAATAAAATAAACCAAACAACGAAAAAAAAGGGGTTGCAACACGAGGACTTCCCAGGGGGTCACCCATCCTAGTACTACTCTCGCCCAAGCACGCTTAACTGCGGAGTTCTGATGGGATCCGGTGCATTAGTGCTGGTATGATCGCAACCGAAAGAATACCACCTCCTTATTCCTTTATACCTTTCCACGCCCTGATCCCATGCCCACCTATGCTCCCATGTGTGGCCTTCGTTACGCGTCTCGAGCCGGCCGTGCGCGCGCGCGCGCCTTCGTCATAGCCTTCCTTTGACAAAAGCGGCCACTCCCGTCAATAAGCTCTCACGCTTTCCAATAAACTAAGGACACGTCAGGCCAACGCCTACGAGCGGGCCCGTCTCCCCATATCGGGCTCCCGCGCCGACGACCCTTCGGCACGGTAAACCGCGTTTAATCGAAAGCGCGCCTCCGGGCACCCCGTAGCCCCGTTCACCACATCAACGGCCACTCGGATGCTACGCCAAAGATACATCGACCGGTAAATAAAATAAACCAAACAACGAAAAAAAGGGGTTGCAACACGAGGACTTCCCAGGGGGTCACCCATCCTAGTACTACTCTCGCCCAAGCACGCTTAACTGCGGAGTTCTGATGGGATCCGGTGCATTAGTGCTGGTATGATCGCAACCGAAAGAATACCACCTCCTTATTCCTTTATACCTTTCCACGCCTTGATCCCATGCCCACCTATGCTCCCATGTGTGGCCTTCGTTACGCGTCTCGGGCCCGCCGTGCGCGCGCGCGCGCCTTCGTCATAGCCTTCCTTTGACAAAAGCGGCCACTCCCGTCAATAAGCTCTCACGCTTTCCAATAAACTAAGGACACGTCAGGCCAACGCCTACGAGCGGCCCCGTCTCCCCATATCGGGCTCCCGCGCCGACGACCCTTCGGCACGGTAAACCGCGTTTAATCGAAAGCGCACTCCGGGCACCCCGTAGCCCCGTTCACCACATCAACGGCCACTCGGATGCTACGCCAAAGATACATCGACCGGTAAATAAAATAAACCAAACAACGAAAAAAAAGGGGTTGCAACACGAGGACTTCCCAGGGGGTCACCCATCCTAGTACTACTCTCGCCCAAGCACGCTTAACTGCGGAGTTCTGATGGGATCCGGTGCATTAGTGCTGGTATGATCGCAACCGAAAGAATACCACCTCCTTATTCCTTTATACCTTTCCACGCCCTGATCCCATGCCCACCTATGCTCCCATGTGTGGCCTTCGTTACGCGTCTCGGGCCCGCCGTGCGCGCGCGCGCGCCTTCGTCATAGCCTTCCTTTGACAAAAGCGGCCACTCCCGTCAATAAGCTCTCACGCTTTCCAATAAACTAAGGACACGTCAGGCCAACGCCTACGAGCGTGCCCGTCTCCCCATATCGGGCTCCCGCGCCGACGACCCTTCGGCACGGTAAACCGCGTTTAATCGAAAGCGCGCCTCCGGGCACCCCGTAGCCCCGTTCACCACATCAACGGCCACTCGGATGCTACGCCAAAGATACATCGAGCGGTAAATAAAATAAACCAAACAACGAAAAAAAAGGGGTTGCATCACGAGGACTTCCCAGGGGGTCACCCATCCTAGTACTACTCTCGCCCAAGCACGCTTAACTGCGGAGTTCTGATGCGATCCGGTGCATTAGTGCTGGTATGATCGCAACCGAAAGAATACCACCTCCTTATTCCTTTATACCTTTCCACGCCTTGATCCCATGCCCACCTATGCTCCCATGTGTGGCCTTCGTTACGCGTCTCGGGCCCGCCGTGCGCGCGCGCGCGCCTTCGTCATAGCCTTCCTTTGACAAAAGCGGCCACTCCCGTCAATAAGCGCTCACGCTTTCCAATAAACTAAGGACACGTCAGGCCAACGCCTACGAGCGGGCCCGTCTCCCCATATCGGGCTCCCGCGCCGACGACCCTTCGGCACGGTAAACCGCGTTTAATCGAAAGCGCGCCTCCGGGCACCCCGTAGCCCCGTTCACCACATCAACGGCCACTCGGATGCTACGCCAAAGATACATCGACCGGTAAATAAAATAAACCAAACAAAGAAAAAAAAGGGGTTGCAACACGAGGACTTCCCCGGGTGTCACCCATCCTAGTACTACTCTCGCCCAAGCACGCTTAACTGCGGAGTTCTGATGGGATCCGGTGCATTAGTGCTGGTATGATCGCAACCGAAAGAATACCACCTCCTTATTCCTTTATACCTTTCCACGCCCTGATCCCATGCCCACCTATGCTCCCATGTGTGGCCTTCGTTACGCGTCTCGGGCCCGCCGTGCGCGCGCGCGCGCCTTCGTCATAGCCTTCCTTTGACAAAAGCGGCCACTCCCGTCAATAAGCTCTCACGCTTTCCAATAAACTAAGGACACGTCAGGCCAACGCCTACGAGCGGGCCCGTCTCCCCATATCGGGCTCCCGCGCCGACGACCCTTCGGCACGGTAAACCGCGTTTAATCGAAAGCGCGCCTCCGGGCACCCCGTAGCCCCGTTCACCACATCAACGGCCACTCGGATGCTACGCCAAAGATACATCGACCGGTAAATAAAATAAACCAAACAACGAAAAAAAAGGGGTTGCAACACGAGGACTTCCCAGGGGGTCACCCATCCTAGTACTACTCTCGCCCAAGCACGCTTAACTGCGGAGTTCTGATGGGATCCGGTGCATTAGTGCTGGTATGATCGCAACCGAAAGAATACCACCTCCTTATTCCTTTATACCTTTCCACGCCTTGATCCCATGCCCACCTATGCTCCCATTTGTGGCCTTCGTTACGCGTCTCGGGCCCGCCGTGCGCGCGCGCGCGCCTTCGTCATAGCCTTCCTTTGACAAAAGCGGCCACTCCCGTCAATAAGCTCTCACGCTTTCCAATAAACTAAGGACACGTCAGGCCAACGCCTACGAGCGGGCCCGTCTCCCCATATCGGGCTCCCGCGCCGACGACCCTTCGGCACGGTAAACCGCGTTTAATCGAAAGCGCGCCTCCGGGCACCCCGTAGCCCCGTTCACCACATCAACGGCCACTCGGATGCTACGCCAAAGATACATCGACCGGTAAATAAAATAAACCAAACAACGAAAAAAAAGGGGTTGCAACACGAGGACTTCCCAGGGGGTCACCCATCCTAGTACTACTCTCGCCCAAGCACGCTTAACTGCGGAGTTCTGATGGGATCCGGTGCATTAGTGCTGGTATGATCGCAACCGAAAGAATACCACCTCCTTATTCCTTTATACCTTTCCACGCCTTGATCCCATGCCCACCTATGCTCCCATGTGTGGCCTTCGTTACGCGTCTCGGGCCCGCCGTGCGCGCGCGCGCGCCTTCGTCATAGCCTTCCTTTGACAAAAGCGGCCACTCCCGTCAATAAGCTCTCACGCTTTCCAATAAACTAAGGACACGTCAGGCCAACGCCTACGAGCGGGCCCGTCTCCCCATATCGGGCTCCCGCGCCGACGACCCTTCGGCACGGTAAACCGCGTTTAATCGAAAGCGCGCCTCCGGGCACCCCGTAGCCCCGTTCACCACATCAACGGCCACTCGGATGCTACGCCAAAGATACATCGACCGGTAAATAAAATAAACCAAACAACGAAAAAAAAGGGGTTGCAACACGAGGACTTCCCAGGGGGTCACCCATCCTAGTACTACTCTCGCCCAAGCACGCTTAACTGCGGAGTTCTGATGGGATCCGATGCATTAGTGCTGGTATGATCGCAACCGAAAGAATACCACCTCCTTATTCCTTTATACCTTTCCACGCCCTGATCCCATGCCCACCTATGCTCCCATGTGTGGCCTTCGTTACGCGTCTCGGGCCCGCCGTGCGCGCGCGCGCGCCTTCGTCATAGCCTTCCTTTGACAAAAGCGGCCACTCCCGTCAATAAGCTCTCACGCTTTCCAATAAACTAAGGACACGTCAGGCCAACGCCTACGAGCGGGCCCGTCTCCCCATATCGGGCTCCCGCGCCGACGACCCTTCGGCACGGTAAACCGCGTTTAATCGAAAGCGCGCCTCCGGGCACCCCGTAGCCCCGTTCACCACATCAACGGCCACTCGGATGCTACGCCAAAGATACATCGACCGGTAAATAAAATAAACCAAACAACGAAAAAAAAGGGGTTGCAACACGAGGACTTCCCAGGGGGTCACCCATCCTAGTACTACTCTCGCCCAAGCACGCTTAACTGCGGAGTTCTGATGCGATCCGGTGCATTAGTGCTGGTATGATCGCAACCGAAAGAATACCACCTCCTTATTCCTTTATACCTTTCCACGCCTTGATCCCATGCCCACCTATGCTCCCATGTGTGGCCTTCGTTACGCGTCTCGGGCCCGCCGTGCGCGCGCGCGCGCCTTCGTCATAGCCTTCCTTTGACAAAAGCGGCCACTCCCGTCAATAGGCGCTCACGCTTTCCAATAAACTAAGGACACGTCAGGCCAACGCCTACGAGCGGGCCCGTCTCCCCATATCGGGCTCCCGCGCCGACGACCCTTCGGCACGGTAAACCGCGTTTAATCGAAAGCGCGCCTCCGGGCACCCCGTAGCCCCGTTCACCACATCAACGGCCACTCGGATGCTACGCCAAAGATACATCGACCGGTAAATAAAATAAACCAAACAACGAAAAAAAAGGGGTTGCAACACGAGGACTTCCCAGGGGGTCACCCATCCTAGTACTACTCTCGCCCAAGCACGCTTAACTGCGGAGTTCTGATGGGATCCGGTGCATTAGTGCTGGTATGATCGCAACCGAAAGAATACCACCTCCTTATTCCTTTATACCTTTCCACGCCTTGATCCCATGCCCACTTATGCTCCCATGTGTGGCCTTCGTTACGCGTCTCGGGCCCGCCGTGCGCGCGCGCGCGCCTTCGTCATAGCCTTCCTTTGACAAAAGCGGCCACTCCCGTCAATAAGCTCTCACGCTTTCCAATAAACTAAGGACACGTCAGGCCAACGCCTACGAGCGGGCCGGTCTCCCCATATCGGGCTCCCGCGCCGACGACCCTTCGGCACGGTAAACCGCGTTTAATCGAAAGCGCGCCTCCGGGCACCCCGTAGCCCCGTTCACCACATCAACGGCCACTCGGATGCTACGCCAAAGATACATCGACCGGTAAATAAAATAAACCAAACAACGAAAAAAAAGGGGTTGCAACACGAGGACTTCCCAGGGGGTCACCCATCCTAGTACTACTCTCGCCCAAGCACGCTTAACTGCGGAGTTCTGATGGGATCCGGTGCATTAGTGCTGGTATGATCGCAACCGAAAGAATACCACCTCCTTATTCCTTTATACCTTTCCACGCCTTGATCCCATGCCCACCTATGCTCCCATGTGTGGCCTTCGTTACGCGTCTCGGGCCCGCCGTGCGCGCGCGCGCGCCTTCGTCATAGCCTTCCTTTGACAAAAGCGGCCACTCCCGTCAATAAGCTCTCACGCTTTCCAATAAACTAAGGACACGTCAGGCCAACGCCTACGAGCGGGCCCGTCTCCCCATATCGGGCTCCCGCGCCGACGACCCTTCGGCACGGTAAACCGCATTTAATCGAAAGCGCGCCTCCGGGCACCCCGTAGCCCCGTTCACCACATCAACGGCCACTCGGATGCTACGCCAAAGATACATCGACCGGTAAATAAAATAAACCAAACAACGAAAAAAAGGGGTTGCAACACGAGGACTTCCCAGGGGGTCACCCATCCTAGTACTACTCTCGCCCAAGCACGCTTAACTGCGGAGTTCTGATGGGATCCGGTGCATTAGTGCTGGTATGATCGCAACCGAAAGAATACCACCTCCTTATTCCTTTATACCTTTCAACGCCTTGATCCCATGCCCACCTATGCTCCCATGTGTGGCCTTCATTACGCGTCTCGGGCCCGCCGTGCGCGCGCGCGCGCCTTCGTCATTGCCTTCCTTTGACAAAAGCGGCCACTCCCGTCAATAAGCTCTCACGCTTTCCAATAAACTAAGGACACGTCAGGCCAACGCCTACGAGCGGGCCCGTCTCCCCATATCGGGCTCCCGCGCCGACGACCCTTCGGCACGGTAAACCGCGTTTAATCGAAAGCGCGCCTCCGGGCACCCCGTAGCCCCGTTCACCACATCAACGGCCACTCGGATGCTACGCCAAAGATACATCGACCGGTAAATAAAATAAACCAAACAACGAAAAAAAAGGGGTTGCAACACGAGGACTTCCCAGGGGGTCACCCATCCTAGTACTACTCTCGCCCAAGCACGCTTAACTGCGGAGTTCTGATGGGATCCGGTGCATTAGTGCTGGTATGATCGCAACCGAAAGAATACCACCTCCTTATTCCTTTATACCTTTCCACGCCTTGATCCCATGCCCACCTATGCTCCCATGTGTGGCCTTCGTTACGCGTCTCGGGCCCGCCGTGCGCGCGCGCGCGCCTTCGTCATAGCCTTCCTTTGACAAAAGCGGCCACTCCCGTCAATAAGCTCTCACGCTTTCCAATAAACTAAGGACACGTCAGGCCAACGCCTACGAGCGGGCCCGTCTCCCCATATCGGGCTCCCGCGCCGACGACCCTTCGGCACGGTAAACCGCGTTTAATCGAAAGCGCGCCTCCGGGCACCCCGTAGCCCCGTTCACCACATCAACGGCCACTCGGATGCTACGCCAAAGATACATCGACCGGTAAATAAAATAAACCAAACAACGAAAAAAAGGGGTTGCAACACGAGGACTTCTCAGGGGGTCACCCATCCTAGTACTACTCTCGCCCAAGCACGCTTAACTGCGGAGTTCTGATGGGATCCGGTGCATTAGTGCTGGTATGATCGCAACCGAAAGAATACCACCTCCTTATTCCTTTATACCTTTACACGCCTTGATCCCATGCCCACCTATGCTCCCATGTGTGGCCTTCGTTACGCGTCTCAGGCCCGCCGTGCGCGCGCGCGCGCCTTCGTCATAGCCTTCCTTTGACAAAAGCGGCCACTCCCGTCAATAAGCTCTCACGCTTTCCAATAAACTAAGGACACGTCAGGCCAACGCCTACGAGCGGGCCCGTCTCCCCATATCGGGCTCCCGCGCCGACGACCCTTCGGCACGGTAAATCGCGTTTAATCGAAAGCGCGCCTCCGGGCATCCCGTAGCCCCGTTCACCACATCAACGGCCACTCGGATGCTACGCCAAAGATACATCGACCGGTAAATAAAATAAACCAAACAACGAAAAAAAAGGGGTTGCAACACGAGGACTTCCCAGGGGGTCACCCATCCTAGTACTACTCTCGCCCAAGCACGCTTAACTGCGGAGTTCTGATGGGATCCGGTGCATTAGTGCTGGTATGATCGCAACCGAAAGAATACCACCTCCTTATTCCTTTATACCTTTCCACGCCTTGATCCCATGCCCACCTATGCTCCCATGTGTGGCCTTCGTTACGCGTCTCGGGCCCGCCGTGCGCGCGCGCGCGCCTTCGTCATAGCCTTCCTTTGACAAAAGCCGCCACTCCCGTCAATAAGCTCTCACGCTTTCCAATAAACTAAGGACACGTCAGGCCAACGCCTACGAGCGGGCCCGTCTCCCCATATCGGGCTCCCGCGCCGACGACCCTTCGGCACGGTAAACCGCGTTTAATCGAAAGCGCGCCTCCGGGCACCCCGTAGCCCCGTTCACCACATCAACGGCCACTCGGATGCTACGCCAAAGATACATCGACCGGTAAATAAAATAAACCAAACAACGAAAAAAAAGGGGTTGCAACACGAGGACTTCCCAGGGGGTCACCCATCCTAGTACTACTCTCGCCCAAGCACGCTTAACTGCGGAGTTCTGATGGGATCCGGTGCATTAGTGCTGGTATGATCGCAACCGAAAGAATACCACCTCCTTATTCCTTTATACCTTTCCACGCCTTGATCCCATGCCCACCTATGCTCCCATGTGTGGCCTTCGTTACGCGTCTCGGGCCCGCCGTGCGCGCGCGCGCGCCTTCGTCATAGCATTCCTTTGACAAAAGCGGCCACTCCCGTCAATAAGCTCTCACGCTTTCCAATAAACTTAGGACACGTCAGGCCAACGCCTACGAGCGGGCCCGTCTCCCCATATCGGGCTCCCGCGCCGACGACCCTTCGGCACGGTAAACCGCGTTTAATCGAAAGCGCGCCTCCGGGCACCCCGTAGCCCCGTTCACCACATCAACGGCCACTCGGATGCTACGCCAAAGATACATCGACCGGTAAATAAAATAAACCAAACAACGAAAAAAAGGGGTTGCAACACGAGGACTTCCCAGGGGGTCACCCATCCTAGTACTACTCTCGCCCAAGCACGCTTAACTGCGGAGTTCTGATGGGATCCGGTGCATTAGTGCTGGTATGATCGCAACCGAAAGAATACCACCTCCTTATTCCTTTATACCTTTCCACGCCTTGATCCCATGCCCACCTATGCTCCCATGTGTGGCCTTCGTTACGCGTCTCGGGCCCGCCGTGCGCGCGCGCGCGCCTTCGTCATAGCCTTCCTTTGACAAAAGCGGCCACTCCCGTCAATAAGCTCTCACGCTTTCCAATAAACTAAGGACACGTCAGGCCAACGCCTACGAGCGGGCCCGTCTCCCCATATCGGGCTCCCGCGCCGACGACCCTTCGGCACGGTAAACCGCGTTTAATCGAAAGCGCGCCTCCGGGCACCCCGTAGCCCCGTTCACCACATCAACGGCCACTCGGATGCTACGCCAAAGATACATCGACCGGTAAATAAAATAAACCAAACAACGAAAAAAAAGGGGTTGCAACACGAGAACTTCCCAGGGGGTCACCCATCCTAGTACTACTCTCGCCCAAGCACGCTTAACTGCGGAGTTCTGATGGGATCCGGTGCATTAGTGCTGGTATGATCGCAACCGAAAGAATACCACCTCCTTATTCCTTTATACCTTTCCACGCCTTGATCCCATGCCCACCTATGCTCCCTTGTGTGGCCTTCGTTACGCGTCTCGGGCCCGCCGTGCGCGCGCGCGCGCCTTCGTCATAGCCTTCCTTTGACAAAAGCGGCCACTCCCGTCAATAAGCTCTCACGCTTTCCAATAAACTAAGGACACGTCAGGCCAACGCCTACGAGCGGGCCCGTCTCCCCATATCGGGCTCCCGCGCCGACGACCCTTCGGCACGGTAAACCGCGTTTAATCGAAAGCGCGCCTCCGGGCACCCCGTAGCCCCGTTCACCACATCAACGGCCACTCGGATGCTACGCCAAAGATACATCGACCGGTAAATAAAATAAACCAAACAACGAAAAAAAGGGGTTGCAACACGAGGACTTCCCAGGGGGTCACCCATCCTAGTACTACTCTCGCCCAAGCACGCTTAACTGCGGAGTTCTGATGGGATCCGGTGCATTAGTGCTGGTATGATCGCAACCGAAAGAATACCACCTCCTTATTCCTTTATACCTTTCAACGCCTTGATCCCATGCCCACCTATGCTCCCATGTGTGGCCTTCGTTACGCGTCTCGGGCCCGCCGTGCGCGCGCGCGCGCCTTCGTCATAGCCTTCCTTTGACAAAAGCGGCCACTCCCGTCAATAAGCTCTCACGCTTTCCAATAAACTAACGACACGTCAGGCCAACGCCTACGAGCGGGCCCGTCTCCCCATATCGGGCTCCCGCGCCGACGACCCTTCGGCACGGTAAACCGCGTTTAATCGAAAGCGCGCCTCCGGGCACCCCGTAGCCCCGTTCACCACATCAACGGCCACTCGGATGCTACGCCAAAGATACATCGACCGGTAAATAAAATAAACCAAACAACCAAAAAAAAGGGGTTGCAACACGAGGACTTCCCAGGGGGTCACCCATCCTAGTACTACTCTCGCCCAAGCACGCTTAACTGCGGAGTTCTGATGGGATCCGGTGCATTAGTGCTGGTATGATCGCAACCGAAAGAATACCACCTCCTTATTCCTTTATACCTTTCCACGCCTTGATCCCATGCCCACCTATGCTCCCATGTGTGGCCTTCGTTACGCGTCTCGAGCCCGCCGTGCGCGCGCGCGCGTCTTCGTCATAGCCTTCCTTTGACAAAAGCGGCCACTCCCGTCAATAAGCTCTCACGCTTTCCAATAAACTAAGGACACGTCAGGCCAACGCCTACGAGCGGGCCCGTCTCCCCATATCGGGCTCCCGCGCCGACGACCCTTCGGCACGGTAAACCGCGTTTAATCGAAAGCGCGCCTCCGGGCACCCCGTAGCCCCGTTCACCACATCAACGGCCACTCGGATGCTACGCCAAAGATACATCGACCGGTAAATAAAATAAACCAAACAACGAAAAAAAGGGGTTGCAACACGAGGACTTCTCAGGGGGTCACCCATCCTAGTACTACTCTCGCCCAAGCACGCTTAACTGCGGAGTTCTGATGGGATCCGGTGCATTAGTGCTGGTATGATCGCAACCGAAAGAATACCACCTCCTTATTCCTTTATACCTTTCCACGCCTTGATCCCCTGCCCACCTATGCTCCCATGTGTGGCCTTCGTTACGCGTCTCGGGCCCGCCGTGCGCGCGCGCGCGCCTTCGTCATAGCCTTCCTTTGACAAAAGCGGCCACTCCCGTCAATAAGCTCTCACGCTTTCCAATAAACTAAGGACACGTCAGGCCAACGCCTACGAGCGGGCCCGTCTCCCCATATCGGGCTCCCGCGCCGACGACCCTTCGGCACGGTAAACCGCGTTTAATCGAAAGCGCGCCTCCGGGCATCCCGTAGCCCCGTTCACCACATCAACGGCCACTCGGATGCTACGCCAAAGATACATCGACCGGTAAATAAAATAAACCAAACAACGAAAAAAAAGGGGTTGCAACACGAGGACTTCCCAGGGGGTCACCCATCCTAGTACTACTCTCGCCCAAGCACGCTTAACTGCGGAGTTCTGATGGGATCCGGGGCATTAGTGCTGGTATGATCGCAACCGAAAGAATACCACCTCCTTATTCCTTTATACCTTTCCACGCCTTGATCCCATGCCCACCTATGCTCCCATGTGTGGCCTTCGTTACGCGTCTCGGGCCGGCCGTGCGCGCGCGCGCGCCTTCGTCATAGCCTTCCTTTGACAAAAGCGGCCACTCCCGTCAATAAGCTCTCACGCTTTCCAATAAACTAAGGACACGTCAGGCCAACGCCTACGAGCGGGCCCGTCTCCCCATATCGGGCTCCCGCGCCGACGACCCTTCGGCACGGTAAACCGCGTTTAATCGAAAGCGCGCCTCCGGGCACCCCGTAGCCCCGTTCACCACATCAACGGCCACTCGGATGCTACGCCAAAGATACATCGACCGGTAAATAAAATAAACCAAACAAAGAAAAAAAAAGGGTTGCAACACGAGGACTTCCCAGGGGGTCACCCATCCTAGTACTACTCTCGCCCAAGCACGCTTAACTGCGGAGTTCTGATGGGATCCGGTGCATTAGTGCTGGTATGATCGCAACCGAAAGAATACCACCTCCTTATTCCTTTATACCTTTCCACGCCTTGATCCCATGCCCACCTATGCTCCCATGTGTGGCCTTCGTTACGCGTCTCGGGCCCGCCGTGCGCGCGCGCGCGCCTTCGTCATAGCCTTCCTTTGACAAAAGCGGCCACTCCCGTCAATAAGCTCTCACGCTTTCCAATAAACTAAGGACACGTCAGGCCAACGCCTACGAGCGGGCCCGTCTCCCCATATCGGGCTCCCGCGCCGACGACCCTTCGGCACGGTAAACCGCGTTTAATCGAAAGCGCGCCTCCGGGCACCCCGTAGCCCCGTTCACCACATCAACGGCCACTCGGATGCTACGCCAAAGATACATCGACCGGTAAATAAAATAAACCAAACAACGAAAAAAAGGGGTTGCAACACGAGGACTTCCCAGGGGGTCACCCATCCTAGTACTACTCTCGCCCAAGCACGCTTAACTGCGGAGTTCTGATGGGATCCGGTGCATTAGTGCTGGTATGATAGCAACCGAAAGAATACCACCTCCTTATTCCTTTATACCTTTCCACGCCTTGATCCCATGCCCACCTATGCTCCCATGTGTGGCCTTCGTTACGCGTCTCGGGCCCGCCGTGCGCGCGCGCGCGCCTTCGTCATAGCCTTCCTTTGACAAAAGCGGCCACTCCCGTCAATAAGCTCTCACGCTTTCCAATAAACTAAGGACACGTCAGGCCAACGCCTACGAGCGGGCCCGTCTCCCCATATCGGGCTCCCGCGCCGACGACCCTTCGGCACGGTAAACCGCGTTTAATCGAAAGCGCGCCTCCGGACACCCCGTAGCCCCGTTCACCACATCAACGGCCACTCGGATGCTACGCCAAAGATACATCGACCGGTAAATAAAATAAACCAAACAACGAAAAAAAAGGGGTTGCAACACGAGGACTTCCCAGGGGGTCACCCATCCTAGTACTACTCTCGCCCAAGCACGCTTAACTGCGGAGTTCTGATGGGATCCGGTGCATTAGTGCTGGTATGATCGCAACCGAAAGAATACCACCTCCTTATTCCTTTATACCTTTCCACGCCTTGATCCCATGCCCACCTATGCTCCCTTGTGTGGCCTTCGTTACGCGTCTCGGGCCCGCCGTGCGCGCGCGCGCGCCTTCGTCATAGCCTTCCTTTGACAAAAGCGGCCACTCCCGTCAATAAGCTCTCACGCTTTCCAATAAACTAAGGACACGTCAGGCCAACGCCTACGAGCGGGCCCGTCTCCCCATATCGGGCTCCCGCGCCGACGACCCTTCGGCACGGTAAACCGCGTTTAATCGAAAGCGCGCCTCCGGGCACCCCGTAGCCCCGTTCACCACATCAACGGCCACTCGGATGCTACGCCAAAGATACATCGACCGGTAAATAAAATAAACCAAACAACGAAAAAAAGGGGTTGCAACACGAGGACTTCTCAGGGGGTCAGCCATCCTAGTACTACTCTCGCCCAAGCACGCTTAACTGCGGAGTTCTGATGGGATCCGGTGCATTAGTGCTGGTATGATCGCAACCGAAAGAATACCACCTCCTTATTCCTTTATACCTTTCCACGCCTTGATCCCATGCCCACCTATGCTCCCATGTGTGGCCTTCGTTACGCGTCTCGGGCCCGCCGTGCGCGCGCGCGCGCCTTCGTCATAGCCTTCCTTTGACAAAAGCGGCCACTCCCGTCAATAAGCTCTCACGCTTTCCAATAAACTAAGGACACGTCAGGCCAACGCCTACGAGCGGGCCCGTCTCCCCATATCGGGCTCCCGCGCCGACGACCCTTCGGCACGGTAAACCGCGTTTAATCGAAAGCGCGCCTCCGGGCACCCCGTAGCCCCGTTCACCACATCAACGGCCACTCGGATGCTACGCCAAAGATACATCGACCGGTAAATAAAATAAACCAAACAACGAAAAAAAGGGGTTGCAACACGAGGACTTCCCAGGGGGTCACCCATCCTAGTACTACTCTCGCCCAAGCACGCTTAACTGCGGAGTTCTGATGGGATCCGGTGCATTAGTGCTGGTATGGTCGCAACCGAAAGAATACCACCTCCTTATTCCTTTATACCTTTCAACGCCTTGATCCCATGCCCACCTATGCTCCCATGTGTGGCCTTCGTTGCGCGTCGCGGGCCCGCCGTGCGCGCGCGCGCGCCTTCGTCATAGCCTTCCTTTGACAAAAGCGGCCACTCCCGTCAATAAGCTCTCACGCTTTCCAATAAACTAAGGACACGTCAGGCCAACGCCTACGAGCGGGCCCGTCTCCCCATATCGGGCTCCCGCGCCGACGACCCTTCGGCACGGTAAACCGCGTTTAATCGAAAGCGCGCCTCCGGGCACCCCGTAGCCCCGTTCACCACATCAACGGCCACTCGGATGCTACGCCAAAGATACATCGACCGGTAAATAAAATAAACCAAACAACGAAAAAAAAGGGGTTGCAACACGAGGACTTCCCAGGGGGTCACCCATCCTAGTACTACTCTCGCCCAAGCACGCTTAACTGCGGAGTTCTGATGGGATCCGGTGCATTAGTGCTGGTATGATCGCAACCGAAAGAATACCACCTCCTTATTCCTTTATACCTTTCCACGCCTTGATCCCATGCCCACCTATGCTCCCATGTGTGGCCTTCGTTACACGTCTCGGGCCCGCCGTGCGCGCGCGCGCGCCTTCGTCATAGCCTTCCTTTGACAAAAGCGGCCACTCCCGTCAATAAGCTCTCACGCTTTCCAATAAACTAAGGACACGTCAGGCCAACGCCTACGAGCGGGCCCGTCTCCCCATATCGGGCTCCCGCGCCGACGACCCTTCGGCACGGTAAACCGCGTTTAATCGAAAGCGCGCCTCCGGGCACCCCGTAGCCCCGTTCACCACATCAACGGCCACTCGGATGCTACGCCAAAGATACATCGACCGGTAAATAAAATAAACCAAACAACGAAAAAAAGGGGTTGCAACACGAGGACTTCCCAGGGGGTCACCCATCCTAGTACTACTCTCGCCCAAGCACGCTTAACTGCGGAGTTCTGATGGGATCCGGTGCATTAGTGCTGGTATGGTCGCAACCGAAAGAATACCACCTCCTTATTCCTTTATACCTTTCAACGCCTTGATCCCATGCCCACCTATGCTCCCATGTGTGGCCTTCGTTGCGCGTCGCGGGCCCGCCGTGCGCGCGCGCGCGCCTAAGTCATAGCCTTCCTTTGACAAAAGCGGCCACTCCCGTCAATAAGCTCTCACGCTTTCCAATAAACTAAGGACACGTCAGGCCAACGCCTACGAGCGGGCCCGTCTCCCCATATCGGGCTCCCGCGCCGACGACCCTTCGGCACGGTAAACCGCGTTTAATCGAAAGCGCGCCTCCGGGCACCCCGTAGCCCCGTTCACCACATCAACGGCCACTCGGATGCTACGCCAAAGATACATCGACCGGTAAATAAAATAAACCAAACAACGAAAAAAAAGGGGTTGCAACACGAGGACTTCCCAGGGGGTCACCCATCCTAGTACTACTCTCGCCCAAGCACGCTTAACTGCGGAGTTCTGATGGGATCCGGTGCATTAGTGCTGGTATGATCGCAACCGAAAGAATACCACCTCCTTATTCCTTTATACCTTTCCACGCCTTGATCCCATGCCCACCTATGCTCCCATGTGTGGCCTTCGTTACACGTCTCGGGCCCGCCGTGCGCGCGCGCGCGCCTTCGTCATAGCCTTCCTTTGACAAAAGCGGCCACTCCCGTCAATAAGCTCTCACGCTTTCCAATAAACTAAGGACACGTCAGGCCAACGCCTACGAGCGGGCCCGTCTCCCCATATCGGGCTCCCGCGCCGACGACCCTTCGGCACGGTAAACCGCGTTTAATCGAAAGCGCGCCTCCGGGCACCCCGTAGCCCCGTTCACCACATCAACGGCCACTCGGATGCTACGCCAAAGATACATCGACCGGTAAATAAAATAAACCAAACAACGAAAAAAAGGGGTTGCAACACGAGGACTTCCCAGGGGGTCACCCATCCTAGTACTACTCTCGCCCAAGCACGCTTAACTGCGGAGTTCTGATGGGATCCGGTGCATTAGTGCTGGAATGATCGCAACCGAAAGAATACCACCTCCTTATTCCTTTATACCTTTCCACGCCTTGATCCCATGCCCACCTATGCTCCCATGTGTGGCCTTCGTTACGTGTCTCGGGCCCGCCGTGCGCGCGCGCGCGCCTAAGTCATAGCCTTCCTTTGACAAAAGCGGCCACTCCCGTCAATAAGCTCTCACGCTTTCCAATAAACTAAGGACACGTCAGGCCAACGCCTACGAGCGGGCCCGTCTCCCCATATCGGGCTCCCGCGCCGACGACCCTTCGGCACGGTAAACCGCGTTTAATCGAAAGCGCGCCTCCGGGCACCCCGTAGCCCCGTTCACCACATCAACGGCCACTCGGATGCTACGCCAAAGATACATCGACCGGTAAATAAAATAAACCAAACAACGAAAAAAAAGGGGTTGCAACACGAGGACTTCCCAGGGGGTCACCCATCCTAGTACTACTCTCGCCCAAGCACGCTTAACTGCGGAGTTCTGATGGGATCCGGTGCATTAGTGCTGGTATGATCGCAACCGAAAGAATACCACCTCCTTATTCCTTTATACCTTTCCACGCCTTGATCCCATGCCCACCTATGCTCCCATGTGTGGCCTTCGTTACGCGTCTCGGGCCCGCCGTGCGCGCGCGCGCGCCTTCGTCATAGCCTTCCTTTGACAAAAGCGGCCACTCCCGTCAATAAGCTCTCACGCTTTCCAATAAACTAAGGACACGTCAGGCCAACGCCTACGAGCGGGCTCGTCTCCCCATATCGGGCTCCCGCGCCGACGAACCTTCGGCACGGTAAACCGCGTTTAATCGAAAGCGCGCCTCCGGGCACCCCGTAGCCCCGTTCACCACATCAACGGCCACTCGGATGCTACGCCAAAGATACATCGACCGGTAAATAAAATAAACCAAACAACGAAAAAAAAGGGGTTGCAACACGAGGACTTCCCAGGGGGTCACCCATCCTAGTACTACTCTCGCCCAAGCACGCTTAACTGCGGAGTTCTGATGGGATCCGGTGCATTAGTGCTGGTATGATCGCAACCGAAAGAATACCACCTCCTTATTCCTTTATACCTTTCCACGCCTTGATCCCATGCCCACCTATGCTCCCATGTGTGGCCTTCGTTACGCGTCTCGGGCCCGCCGTGCGCGCGCGCGCGCCTAAGTCATAGCCTTCCTTTGACAAAAGCGGCCACTCCCGTCAATAAGCTCTCACGCTTTCCAATAAACTAAGGACACGTCAGGCCAACGCCTACGAGCGGGCCCGTCACCCCATATCGGGCTCCCGCGCCGACGACCCTTCGGCACGGTAAACCGCGTTTAATCGAAAGCGCGCCTCCGGGCACCCCGTAGCCCCGTTCACCACATCAACGGCCACTCGGATGCTACGCCAAAGATACATCGACCGGTAAATAAAATAAACCAAACAACGAAAAAAAAGGGGTTGCAACACGAGGACTTCCCAGGAGGTCACCCATCCTAGTACTACTCTCGCCCAAGCACGCTTAACTGCGGAGTTCTGATGGGATCCGGTGCATTAGTGCTGGTATGATCGCAACCGAAAGAATACCACCTCCTTATTCCTTTATACCTTTCCACGCCTTGATCCCATGCCCACCAATGCTCCCATGTGTGGCCTTCGTTACGCGTCTCGGGCCCGCCGTGCGCGCGCGCGCGCCTAAGTCATAGCCTTCCTTTGACAAAAGCGGCCACTCCCGTCAATAAGCTCTCACGCTTTCCAATAAACTAAGGACACGTCAGGCCAACGCCTACGAGCGGGCCCGTCTCCCCATATCGGGCTCCCGCGCCGACGACCCTTCGGCACGGTAAACCGCGTTTAATCGAAAGCGCGCCTCCGGGCACCCCGTAGCCCCGTTCACCACATCAACGGCCACTCGGATGCTACGCCAAAGATACATCGACCGGTAAACAAAATAAACCAAACAACGAAAAAAAAGGGGTTGCAACACGAGGACTTCCCAGGGGGTCACCCATCCTAGTACTACTCTCGCCCAAGCACGCTTAACTGCGGAGTTCTGATGGGATCCGGTGCATTAGTGCTGGTATGATCGCAACCGAAAGAATACCACCTCCTTATTCCTTTATACCTTTCCACGCCTTGATCCCATGCCCACCTATGCTCCCATGTGTGGCCTTCGTTACGCGTCTCGGGCCCGCCGTGCGCGCGCGCGCGCCTAAGTCATAGCCTTTCTTTGACAAAAGCGGCCACTCCCGTCAATAAGCTCTCACGCTTTCCAATAAACTAAGGACACGTCAGGCCAACGCCTACGAGCGGGCCCGTCACCCCATATCGGGCTCCCGCGCCGACGACCCTTCGGCACGGTAAACCGCGTTTAATCGAAAGCGCGCCTCCGGGCACCCCGTAGCCCCGTTCACCACATCAACGGCCACTCGGATGCTACGCCAAAGATACATCGACCGGTAAATAAAATAAACCAAACAACGAAAAAAAGGGGTTGCAACACGAGGACTTCCCAGGGGGTCACCCATCCTAGTACTACTCTCGCCCAAGCACGCTTAACTGCGGAGTTCTGATGGGATCCGGTGCATTAGTGCTGGTATGATCGCAACCGAAAGAATACCACCTCCTTATTCCTTTATACCTTTCCACGCCTTGATCCCATGCCCACCTATGCTCCCATGTGTGGCCTTCGTTACGCGTCTCGGGCCCGCCGTGCGCGCGCGCGCGCCTTCGTCACAGCCTTCCTTTAACAAAAGCGGCCACTCCCGTCAATAAGCTCTCACGCTTTCCAATAAACTAAGGACACGTCAGGCCAACGCCTACGAGCGGGCCCGTCTCCCCATATCGGGCTCCCGCGCCGACGACCCTTCGGCACGGTAAACCGCGTTTAATCGAAAGCGCGCCTCCGGGCACCCCGTAGCCCCGTTCACCACATCAACGGCCACTCGGATGCTACGCCAAAGATACATCGACCGGTAAATAAAATAAACCAAACAACGAAAAAAAAGGGGTTGCAACACGAGGACTTCCCAGGGGGTCACCCATCCTAGTAATACTCTCGCCCAAGCACGCTTAACTGCGGAGTTCTGATGGGATCCGGTGCATTAGTGCTGGTATGATCGCAACCGAAAGAATACCACCTCCTTATTCCTTTATACCTTTCCACGCCTTGATCCCATGCCCACCTATGCTCCCATGTGTGGCCTTCGTTACGCGTCTCGGGCCCGCCGTGCGCGCGCGCGCGCCTTCGTCATAGCCTTCCTTTGACAAAAGCGGCCACTCCCGTCAATAAGCTCTCACGCTTTCCAATAAACTAAGGACACGTCAGGCCAACGCCTACGAGCGGGCCCGTCTCCCCATATCGGGCTCCGGCGCCGACGACCCTTCGGCACGGTAAACCGCGTTTAATCGAAAGCGCGCCTCCGGGCACCCCGTAGCCCCGTTCACCACATCAACGGCCACTCGGATGCTACGCCAAAGATACATCGACCGGTAAATAAAATAAACCAAACAACGAAAAAAAAGGGGTTGCAACACGAGGACTTCCCAGGGGGTCACCCATCCTAGTAATACTCTCGCCCAAGCACGCTTAACTGCGGAGTTCTGATGGGATCCGGTGCATTAGTGCTGGTATGATCGCAACCGAAAGAATACCACCTCCTTATTCCTTTATACCTTTCCACGCCTTGATCCCATGCCCACCTATGCTCCCATGTGTGGCCTTCGTTACGCGTCTCGGGCCCGCCGTGCGCGCGCGCGCGCCTTCGTCATAGCCTTCCTTTGACAAAAGCGGCCACTCCCGTCAATAAGCTCTCACGCTTTCCAATAAACTAAGGACACGTCAGGCCAACGCCTACGAGCGGGCCCGTCTCCCCATATCGGGCTCCCGCGCCGACGACCCTTCGGCACGGTAAACCGCGTTTAATCGAAAGCGCGCCTCCGGGCACCCCGTAGCCCGTTCACCACATCAACGGCCACTCGGATGCTACGCCAAAGATACATCGACCGGTAAATAAAATAAACCAAACAACGAAAAAAAAGGGGTTGCAACACGAGGACTTCCCAGGGGGTCACCCATCCTAGTACTACTCTCGCCCAAGCACGCTTAACTGCGGAGTTCTGATGGGATCCGGTGCATTAGTGCTGGTATGATCGCAACCGAAAGAATACCACCTCCTTATTCCTTTATACCTTTCCACGCCTTGATCCCATGCCCACCTATGCTCCCATGTGTGGCCTTCGTTACGCGTCTCGGGCCCGCCGTGCGCGCGCGCGCGCCTAAGTCATAGCCTTCCTTTGACAAAAGCGGCCACTCCCGTCAATAAGCTCTCACGCTTTCCAATAAACTAAGGACACGTCAGGCCAACGCCTACGAGCGGGCCCGTCACCCCATATCGGGCTCCCGCGCCGACGACCCTTCGGCACGGTAAACCGCGTTTAATCGAAAGCGCGCCTCCGGGCACCCCGTAGCCCCGTTCACCACATCAACGGCCACTCGGATGCTACGCCAAAGATACATCGACCGGTAAATAAAATAAACCAAACAACGAAAAAAAAGGGGTTGCAACACGAGGACTTCCCAGGAGGTCACCCATCCTAGTACTACTCTCGCCCAAGCACGCTTAACTGCGGAGTTCTGATGGGATCCGGTGCATTAGTGCTGGTATGATCGCAACCGAAAGAATACCACCTCCTTATTCCTTTATACCTTTCCACGCCTTGATCCCATGCCCACCTATGCTCCCATGTGTGGCCTTCGTTACGCGTCTCGGGCCCGCCGTGCGCGCGCGCGCGCCTAAGTCATAGCCTTCCTTTGACAAAAGCGGCCACTCCCGTCAATAAGCTCTCACGCTTTCCAATAAACTAAGGACACGTCAGGCCAACGCCTACGAGCGGGCCCGTCTCCCCATATCGGGCTCCCGCGCCGACGACCCTTCGGCACGGTAAACCGCGTTTAATCGAAAGCGCGCCTCCGGGCACCCCGTAGCCCCGTTCACCACATCAACGGCCACTCGGATGCTACGCCAAAGATACATCGACCGGTAAACAAAATAAACCAAACAACGAAAAAAAAGGGGTTGCAACACGAGGACTTCCCAGGGGGTCACCCATCCTAGTACTACTCTCGCCCAAGCACGCTTAACTGCGGAGTTCTGATGGGATCCGGTGCATTAGTGCTGGTATGATCGCAACCGAAAGAATACCACCTCCTTATTCCTTTATACCTTTCCACGCCTTGATCCCATGCCCACCTATGCTCCCATGTGTGGCCTTCGTTACGCGTCTCGGGCCCGCCGTGCGCGCGCGCGCGCCTAAGTCATAGCCTTTCTTTGACAAAAGCGGCCACTCCCGTCAATAAGCTCTCACGCTTTCCAATAAACTAAGGACACGTCAGGCCAACGCCTACGAGCGGGCCCGTCACCCCATATCGGGCTCCCGCGCCGACGACCCTTCGGCACGGTAAACCGCGTTTAATCGAAAGCGCGCCTCCGGGCACCCCGTAGCCCCGTTCACCACATCAACGGCCACTTGGATGCTACGCCAAAGATACATCGACCGGTAAATAAAATAAACCAAACAACGAAAAAAAGGGGTTGCAACACGAGGACTTCCCAGGGGGTCACCCATCCTAGTACTACTCTCGCCCAAGCACGCTTAACTGCGGAGTTCTGATGGGATCCGGTGCATTAGTGCTGGTATGATCGCAACCGAAAGAATACCACCTCCTTATTCCTTTATACCTTTCCACGCCTTGATCCCATGCCCACCTATGCTCCCATGTGTGGCCTTCGTTACGCGTCTCGGGCCCGCCGTGCGCGCGCGCGCGCCTTCGTCACAGCCTTCCTTTAACAAAAGCGGCCACTCCCGTCAATAAGCTCTCACGCTTTCCAATAAACTAAGGACACGTCAGGCCAACGCCTACGAGCGGGCCCGTCTCCCCATATCGGGCTCCCGCGCCGACGACCCTTCGGCACGGTAAACCGCGTTTAATCGAAAGCGCGCCTCCGGGCACCCCGTAGCCCCGTTCACCACATCAACGGCCACTCGGATGCTACGCCAAAGATACATCGACCGGTAAATAAAATAAACCAAACAACGAAAAAAAAGGGGTTGCAACACGAGGACTTCCCAGGGGGTCACCCATCCTAGTAATACTCTCGCCCAAGCACGCTTAACTGCGGAGTTCTGATGGGATCCGGTGCATTAGTGCTGGTATGATCGCAACCGAAAGAATACCACCTCCTTATTCCTTTATACCTTTCCACGCCTTGATCCCATGCCCACCTATGCTCCCATGTGTGGCCTTCGTTACGCGTCTCGGGCCCGCCGTGCGCGCGCGCGCGCCTTCGTCATAGCCTTCCTTTGACAAAAGCGGCCACTCCCGTCAATAAGCTCTCACGCTTTCCAATAAACTAAGGACACGTCAGGCCAACGCCTACGAGCGGGCCCGTCTCCCCATATCGGGCTCCGGCGCCGACGACCCTTCGGCACGGTAAACCGCGTTTAATCGAAAGCGCGCCTCCGGGCACCCCGTAGCCCCGTTCACCACATCAACGGCCACTCGGATGCTACGCCAAAGATACATCGACCGGTAAATAAAATAAACCAAACAACGAAAAAAAAGGGGTTGCAACACGAGGACTTCCCAGGGGGTCACCCATCCTAGTAATACTCTCGCCCAAGCACGCTTAACTGCGGAGTTCTGATGGGATCCGGTGCATTAGTGCTGGTATGATCGCAACCGAAAGAATACCACCTCCTTATTCCTTTATACCTTTCCACGCCTTGATCCCATGCCCACCTATGCTCCCATGTGTGGCCTTCGTTACGCGTCTCGGGCCCGCCGTGCGCGCGCGCGCGCCTTCGTCATAGCCTTCCTTTGACAAAAGCGGCCACTCCCGTCAATAAGCTCTCACGCTTTCCAATAAACTAAGGACACGTCAGGCCAACGCCTACGAGCGGGCCCGTCTCCCCATATCGGGCTCCGGCGCCGACGACCCTTCGGCACGGTAAACCGCGTTTAATCGAAAGCGCGCCTCCGGGCACCCCGTAGCCCCGTTCACCACATCAACGGCCACTCGGATGCTACGCCAAAGATACATCGACCGGTAAATAAAATAAACCAAACAACGAAAAAAAAGGGGTTGCAACACGAGGACTTCCCAGGGGGTCACCCATCCTAGTACTACTCTCGCCCAAGCACGCTTAACTGCGGAGTTCAGATGGGATCCGGTGCATTAGTGCTGGTATGATCGCAACCGAAAGAATACCACCTCCTTATTCCTTTATACCTTTCCACGCCTTGATCCCATGCCCACCTATGCTCCCATGTGTGGCCTTCGTTACGCGTCTCGGGCCCGCCGTGCGCGCGCGCGCGCCTTCGTCATAGCCTTCCTTTGACAAAAGCGGCCACTCCCGTCAATAAGCTCTCACGCTTTCCAATAAACTAAGGACACGTCAGGCCAACGCCTACGAGCGGGCCCGTCTCCCCATATCGGGCTCCCGCGCCGACGACCCTTCGGCACGGTAAACCGCGTTTAATCGAAAGCGCGCCTCCGGGCACCCCGTAGCCCGTTCACCACATCAACGGCCACTCGGATGCTACGCCAAAGATACATCGACCGGTAAATAAAATAAACCAAACAACGAAAAAAAAGGGGTTGCAACACGAGGACTTCCCAGGGGGTCACCCATCCTAGTACTACTCTCGCCCAAGCACGCTTAACTGCGGAGTTCTGATGGGATCCGGTGCATTAGTGCTGGTATGATCACAACCGAAAGAATACCACCTCCTTATTCCTTTATACCTTTCCACGCCTTGATCCCATGCCCACCTATGCTCCCATGTGTGGCCTTCGTTACGCGTCTCGGGCCCGCCGTGCGCGCGCGCGCGCCTTCGTCATAGCCTTCCTTTGACAAAAGCGGCCACTCCCGTCAATAAGCTCTCACGCTTTCCAATAAACTAAGGACACGTCAGGCCAACGCCTACGAGCGGGCCCGTCTCCCCATATCGGGCTCCCGCGCCGACGACCCTTCGGCACGGTAAACCGCGTTTAATCGAAAGCGCGCCTCCGGGCACCCCGTAGCCCGTTCACCACATCAACGGCCACTCGGATGCTACGCCAAAGATACATCGACCGGTAAATAAAATAAACCAAACAACGAAAAAAAAGGGGTTGCAACACGAGCACTTCCCAGGGGGTCACCCATCCTAGTACTACTCTCGCCCAAGCACGCTTAACTGCGGAGTTCTGATGGGATCCGGTGCATTAGTGCTGGTATGATCGCAACCGAAAGAATACCACCTCCTTATTCCTTTATACCTTTCCACGCCTTGATCCCATGCCCACCTATGCTCCCATGTGTGGCCTTCGTTACGCGTCTCGGGCCCGCCGTGCGCGCGCGCGCGCCTTCGTCATAGCCTTCCTTTGACAAAAGCGGCCACTCCCGTCAATAAGCTCTCACGCTTTCCAATAAACTAAGGACACGTCAGGCCAACGCCTACGAGCGGGCCCGTCTCCCCATATCGGGCTCCCGCGCCGACGACCCTTCGGCACGGTAAACCGCGTTTAATCGAAAGCGCGCCTCCGGGCACCCCGTAGCCCCGTTCACCACATCAACGGCCACTCGGATGCTACGCCAAAGATACATCGACCGGTAAATAAAATAAACCAAACAACGAAAAAAAAGGGGTTGCAACACGAGGACTTCCCAGGGGGTCACCCATCCTAGTAATACTCTCGCCCAAGCACGCTTAACTGCGGAGTTCTGATGGGATCCGGTGCATTAGTGCTGGTATGATCGCAACCGAAAGAATACCACCTCCTTATTCCTTTATACCTTTCCACGCCTTGATCCCATGCCCACCTATGCTCCCATGTGTGGCCTTCGTTACGCGTCTCGGGCCCGCCGTGCGCGCGCGCGCGCCTTCGTCATAGCCTTCCTTTGACAAAAGCGGCCACTCCCGTCAATAAGCTCTCACGCTTTCCAATAAACTAAGGACACGTCAGGCCAACGCCTACGAGCGGGCCCGTCTCCCCATATCGGGCTCCCGCGCCGACGACCCTTCGGCACGGTAAACCGCGTTTAATCGAAAGCGCGCCTCCGGGCACCCCGTAGCCCCGTTCACCACATCAACGGCCACTCGGATGCTACGCCAAAGATACATCGACCGGTAAATAAAATAAACCAAACAACGAAAAAAAAGGGGTTGCAACACGAGGACTTCCCAGGGGGTCACCCATCCTAGTACTACTCTCACCCAAGCACGCTTAACTGCGGAGTTCTGATGCGATCCGGTGCATTAGTGCTGGTATGATCGCAACCGAAAGAATACCACCTCCTTATTCCTTTATACCTTTCCACGCCTTGATCCCATGCCCACCTATGCTCCCATGTGTGGCCTTCGTTACGCGTCTCGGGCCCGCCGTGCGCGCGCGCGCGCCTTCGTCATAGCCTTCCTTTGACAAAAGCGGCCACTCCCGTCAATAAGCTCTCACGCTTTCCAATAAACTAAGGACACGTCAGGCCAACGCCTACGAGCGGGCCCGTCTCCCCATATCGGGCTCCCGCGCCGACGACCCTTCGGCACGGTAAACCGCGTTTAATCGAAAGCGCGCCTCCGGGCACCCCGTAGCCCCGTTTACCACATCAACGGCCACTCGGATGCTACGCCAAAGATACATCGACCGGTAAATAAAATAAACCAAACAACGAAAAAAAAGGGGTTGCAACACGAGGACTTCCCAGGGGGTCACCCATCCTAGTACTACTCTCGCCCAAGCACGTTTAACTGCGGAGTTCTGATGGGATCCGGTGCATTAGTGCTGGTATGATCGCAACCGAAAGAATACCACCTCCTTATTCCTTTATACCTTTCCACGCCTTGATCCCATGCCCACCTATGCTCCCATGTGTGGCCTTCGTTACGCGTCTCGGGCCCGCCGTGCGCGCCCGCGCGCCTTCGTCACAGCCTTCCTTTGAAAAAAGCGGCCACTCCCGTCAATAAGCTCTCACGCTTTCCAATAAACTAAGGACACGTCAGGCCAACGCCTACGAGCGGGCCCGTCTCCCCATATCGGGCTCCCGCGCCGACGACCCTTCGGCACGGTAAACCGCGTTTAATCGAAAGCGCGCCTCCGGGCACCCCGTAGCCCCGTTCACCACATCAACGGCCACTCGGATGCTACGCCAAAGATACATCGACCGGTAAATAAAATAAACCAAACAACGAAAAAAAAGGGGTTGCAACACGAGGACTTCCCAGGGGGTCACCCATCCTAGTACTACTCTCGCCCAAGCACGCTTAACTGCGGAGTTCTGATGGGATCCGGTGCATTAGTGCTGGTATGATCGCAACCGAAAGAATACCACCTCCTTATTCCTTTATACCTTTCTACGCCTTGATCCCATGCCCACCTATGCTCCCATGTGTGGCCTTCGTTACGCGTCTCGGGCCCGCCGTGCGCGCGCGCGCGCCTTCGTCATAGCCTTCCTTTGACAAAAGCGGCCACTCCCGTCAATAAGCTCTCACGCTTTCCAATAAACTAAGGACACGTCAGGCCAACGCCTACGAGCGGGCCCGTCTTGTAACAACTCTCATCAAAAAGTACTATTTAATGTATTAATTAGTCTAAGAGGAAACCCTAATTGAGAGACCCAAGTGATTCTGAACAAACCCTGAAATTTTCATAATTTTCAGAATCAGGATTAGGGCCCCTAAAACTCAAAGGGGGTAAACCCTAGTGGACGATTATCCACTTAATTTGTTGTCAAGTTACTGAATTTCGAAAATTTCAACTCAGCAAAGCTAGTTTCAGTCGTGGCTACCCTATAGCCTATTTTGATTCCATACGGACCGCAACAGTCTCAACCTTACGTTCCGTAAGCAGTCATACGGACCGCAACCTTGACAAGCTTACGGTCCGTAAGCTAGTGAAATTTTACCTATAAATAGCAGACATTGGCATTCGTTTTCTGAACATTTTACATCGACCAAATTCTCACAAATACACTGCTTTACGTTCTGTTATTCCAAAATTCAACCCCCGGGTATAGAAATTCTGCTACAAAACAGGGTATTAGCACAATCGCTGCTACGATTCAATTATCCGACGATCAAGATATCCAATGCATGTTTAAATGCCGCCCACATTAGGGTTATACTTTATCGTTCGTCATTAATTTGACGGATTGTCGTTAATTCGATAGGTAAAGTATTATACTTTATCGTTCGTTGTTAATTCAACGGATCATCGTTAATTCGATGGGTAAAGTATTATACCTTGTCGTTCATTGTTAATTCAATGGATCATCGTTAATTCGATGGACAAAGTATTGCATTTTGACATTCATTGTGATAATTTGATCTCGTAAATTATCGTAATTGCTGGATTGATTACTAACCCAGTTTTGTGTGCATTGTTATTTATATTAGGTTAACAAGGCTAAATCATAGATTAGACTCTGACCATATTAAATCAGCAATGTGAGTCATTCTCTCTTTTTATCAAATCTATTTACAAAATCATGTTTATTTTTCAAAGTTATAATTACGGGGATTAAGTCTTTGTAATCACCAAATTACAGCCGGTATGTGGGGTATTGTGCACAGTATTACAGTTTTATCACTTTAGGTGGGCGAACCTAAATTTAGTGATATTCGTCATTCATTGGGGCAGCCAATGGTGATATGACCACAGTCACTGTAAAGATTCGAGTGACAAATACTGTGGGTAGTTGGATTGATATCAGAAACATTGTAATCGCTCTTAATACTGTAAATTATAACAAATGTGTCATTTTAATAAATAGAATGATTCACTCAGTATTTCCCGCTGACAAAACCTTTTTCAAACATGTTTCAGGTGATCAGTTGTAATTCAGGAAAAGTGCTGGGAAGCATTTCAAGCTGACTGATAGTGGCTCAATATAAAATAAATAAAGACTTTTGTAATATCACGCTTTTATATTAAAAACATAATATTGTAATTTATCGGGGTTTTATCCCGAATTGTGAAATAAATAATCGGGGAAAAAGTTTTTAGCTTTAAGCGATCCTGTTTCCGCTGTTAAACTCAATTAAATCAATACCGCAGTATTTCTGTCCCACGGCTCTTGAAACGGGTCAAACCGGGTCGAGGGCCGTGACAGAAAAAGGTGGTATCAGAGCCACTGGGTTAAGCTAATTATGTATTCAGAAATGCTCAAATTTTTCCTGATTACAGCCACTGGGTTAAACTAATTAAGTATTTAGAAATACTTAAATTTTCCTGATTACTATTATGTGATTATTTGTATTATTAACTGATTATTTGATTATTTGTTAGTTACAGAATGGGTAAGAAAAAGCTGTTAAGTATTTATCTTAAATTAGAGAAATCATCTAATGAAAAAGGAAGTTCATCCCGAACCAAATCCTCAAGTCAGTCTGAAATTCCTGAAGAAGGAATATTCGTGCGTAAGGCACAATACGAGGAATCACTTTCTCCTCACCGGAGGGAAATGATTATTAAGAAAAGTAAAGAGAAAATCCGAGAAAAGAGGATTAAACGGGAAACTCAGGAATTAATTGATAAATCACCTTGGGAAGATAAACTAGATGAGAAATGGGCTAATTTATATATGCTAGCCACAGTAGCAGAAAATATAAATCTTTAAAGATTAGCACCCTACTCTCACAATCTAGAAACCTTGTGTGATAAATAAAATTTGAAACCTGAGTATGTTTATTTTTGTAAACAACTAGTACATTGTGTGAAATAAATTACAAAGTTTATTTGTAAATTTTAACTTAGTATTTTATGCATTTTGCATATATGCTACATCAGCATGAGTGAGATAACCGAAGATTTTCAGAATCTTAATCTTTATCCTGTAACTGTTGAAGCTTCCAAAGAATATATTAGCTACTATCCCGATGTCGAACAACCAGTAGAATTCAAGGTTCCACCCCTGAGCAAGCCAAAACAGAAGAAAATAACTTATGTAGGATGGAGGAAAATCCGTAAGAAGAAGCCAGCGAAGAAACTACCCAAAATAAATAATCCATTGAAAAAGGGAAAAGAAGTTATCACCGGAGAGAGTCCTGAACCACAAGAAATGGAAACTGGAGACAAAAAGAAGGATAAGGAGATAGAAGTCCAAATGGAGGAGATTACTAAAGAAGTAATAATGGAAGTTGGGCAAGGGTCTATACCAGCTCAGAGAGAAATCGGGGAGAGTTCCAATCCAACCCAGGAAAGAACTTTTCAGGATGAGATAGATTTTCTGTTAGAAAACTGTGAGACAATTCAGCCTGTCCAGACAAATCTTTTTACCTATCCTATTGAAAACCAATTCCCTATGAATTGGGAACCAGCAGCAATTCCTGATCCAATAGTCCACTCCCAACCCATAGGAATGGACGAATGGTGGACAAATGATTGGCAATTTCAAAATATTGTCAATGATCCTTACACTTTTCTTCCACAATTCGATCCAGAACCATTACCTAATCCACCCATGAGCACTGAAAACATGGCCGAGCTTCGTCACTTTGGCGAAGAATTGTTTGATATGGGAAATAGAATGAGGGAGATAGGTGGACAGATTGCTTGGAAGTATGATGAGAGGGAAATGCGTTTTTAACAGCAAGTAACGAAAGTTAAAACGATGATTAAATGGTAGTTGTATAATAGTACTAATCAAGTTAGTCTGTAAATAATCAATAAAACTCTGTATGATATCTGTGAGTAATGATGCATAATAGATATATAAATCGAAAGATCGATTATTTTGACTATATCTGTATTATACAATTTTCTAATTGTTTGTATATAATTATTATTTATCAGTTACTAATAAAATTTATATATATACATTATCAGATGGCAAACAGTAATGATGAACCTATTAATGAAGTTAGTCATTCTGAACAACATTCAAGAGATCAATATATGACTCGGCAAGATATCGAAAACATTGTTGCACAAGGGATAGCCAATGCTATTCCAGCATTCGTCGCTGCTATAAAGAATCCACCCGAACCGCAACAAATTGTTCCGAGCAAACAGATTACTGAAGATAACTTCAGTAATAGTGTAAATGGAGGCAATAAGCATGATAATCATAATAAGGAACCACATCAAGCTCCATTACCCAAGAAAATGAAAACTGCAACGCCTGGTTGCACTTTCAAAGAATTCATTGCTTGTAAACCCACTGAATTTGCAGGCAATGAAGGAGCAACTGCATCACTGCGTTGGTTAGAGAAAACCGAAGCAGTTATTGCAATAAGTAAATGTGGTAAAGATGATCAAGTTATGTATTCATCCAATCTGTTCAAAGAAGGAGCACTCGAATGGTGGAATACTGTGTTACAATCAAAAGGAAGAGCAATAGCTTATGCTATGACTTGGGAAGAATTTAAGGGTTTGGTAGAAAGAAAATTCTGTCCTGAGTATGAGAAAGAACAGATGGCGAATAAGTTTCTAAATCATCGGATGATGAGTGTGGATTGTCGTGGATATACCTCGACATTCTTCGAATATGCTAGAGTGGTACCAACATTGGCTTCGCCAGAACCGGTACTTATTTCTCGCTATATTTGGGGACTAATTAGCGAAATCCGCAATATTGTTAAAGCTGCGAGACCTCGCACTATTGATGATGCGGTAGAATTAGCCAACACTCTGACCGATGAATTGGTGCGCACAAGAGATGAAGATAGGAAGAAGGCAATAGCTCAGAAAATTACCCAAGGATTTCGTGTGGGTAATAATAACAGCTTCAAGAGAAAAGGAACAGGGCAATCTTCAGCTCCGTCATTCTGCAGGAAATGCAAAAAGAAGCATTATGGAAGATGCGATATTACTTGCAATTTTTGCAAAGCTGTAGGACATCGTGAAGAGAACTGCAAAAAGAAAACAGTAATCTGTTTTAACTGTGGTGAAGCAGGGCATTATAAAACAGAATGTCCTAAATTGATCCAACCAGTAGATAACAAACCTAAGGCGACTGAAGGAACTACTAAGAAGAATGCCAGGGCATTTCAGCTGACCACTCAAGAAGCAGAACTTATTCCGGATGTGATAGCGGGTACGTTCTTAGTTCACAACGTGTACGCAAAAGTATTATTTGATTCTGGTGCAAACCAAAGTTTTATAAATACTTCATTCTGTCAAGCTCTTAGTTTACCTTTAACCAATACTAGGCAGATTTTTACTGTTGAAACCGCAGACGGAAATTCAGTTAAGATAGATAAAGTTTTGCAAGAAGGAAATATAGAACTTTTAGGACATAAATTCTCTGCAAAACTATTGCCGATGAATTTAGCTGAATTTGATGTTGTATTAGGAATGGATTGGTTAGTAGCCAACCATGCTAGAATCCTTTGTGATCAGAATTCCATAGAAATTCAATCACCTACCGGAGAAGTGATTAGGATTACAGGAGATAAACCACGTAAACCCATGAAGTTCATATCAGTAATGAAAGTTGCTAATTATGAACGAAAACAAGGAATAGTGTATATGATTTCAGTAATCATTAGCACTAAAGGAAAAGATCTTAAGGAAATACCAGTAGTATCGGAATACTCTGATATATTTCCAGAAGAATTACCAGGGTTACCTCCAGATAGGGAAGTAGAATTTAGGATTCATTTAATTCCAGGAACTACACCGATAGCCAAGGCACCTTATCGGTTAGCACCCACAGAAATGTTAGAATTGAAAAAGCAATTAGATGAATTATTAAGTAAAGGATTCATACAACCTAGCTCATCCCCTTGGGGAGCGCCAGTGTTGTTTGTGAAGAAAAAGGATGGTTCAATGAGAATGTGTATCGATTATAGGGAATTGAATAAGGTTACAATTAAGAATCGATATCCATTACCTAGGATTGATGATCTTTTTGATCAACTACAGGGGGCTAGATATTTTTCTAAGATAGATTTACGCTCTGGATATCATCAATTGAAGGTACAAGAAGAAGACATACCTAAAACTGCTTTCAGAACTAGGTATGGTCATTACGAGTTTACAGTCATGCCATTCGGGTTAACGAATGCACCTGCAGCATTCATGGACATGATGAATAGGATATGTAAACCGTACTTGGATAAATTTGTAATTGTTTTCATAGACGATATACTTATTTATTCCAAAAGTCAGACAGAGCATTGTGAACATCTTCATGCACTCTTAACTTTGTTAAGAAAAGAAAAGTTGTACGCCAAATTCTCGAAGTGTGAATTCTGGCTAAAGGAAGTACAATTTTTAGGACACATGGTGAATCATGAAGGTATTCATGTAGATCCTACTAAGATAGAAGCAATTACCAAATGGAAGGTTCCACAAACAGCAATGGAAATTAGAAGTTTTATAGGATTAGCTGGGTACTATAGACGGTTTATTAAGGATTTTTCCAAGATAGCCGTACCATTAACTAAGTTAACCTGTAAAGCCACTAAGTTTGAATGGGGATCTAAACAGGAAGAAGCCTTTAGGATTTTGAAACATAAACTAACCCATGCACCAATCTTAGCCTTACCAGAAGGAACTGAAGATTTTGAAGTATATTGTGATGCTTCAAAATTAGGATATGGATGTGTGCTTATGCAACGCAAGAAGGTAATTGCGTACGCATCAAGGCAGTTGAAAAAGTACGAAGAGAATTATACGACTCATGATTTAGAATTAGGAGCCGTAATTTTTGCCCTTAAGATTTGGAGACATTATCTTTACGGAAGTAAATTTACTGTCTACACTGACCACAAAAGTTTAAAATATATATTTGGGCAAAAAGAGTTAAACATGAGGCAAAGGAGATGGATGGAAATCTTAAGTGACTACGATTGTGATATTCAGTATCACGAAGGAAAGGCAAATGTAGTTGCAGATGCCTTAAGTCGTAAGTATTATGAGAAACAACGAAGGGTTCGTTCTCTCAGATTAAATCTACAAATAGATTTAATGGAACAATTGAAAAATGTTCAAACAACAGCAATCAAGGATGATGCTGAAGGAATGAAAGGACGAATCAAGGAATTAGAACAAGGAGCAGATGGAATTTGGAGATTCCATAAGAGTAGAATCTGGGTACCTAAGTATGGAGACTTAAGACCTAAGATTTTAGAAGAAGCTCATAAATCTAGGTACACTATGCACCCAGGAAACAATAAAATGTACCAAGATTTAAGGAAGAATTTCTGGTGGATAGGAATGAAAAGAGACATAGCCAGCTATGTTTCTAAATGTCTTACTTGTTCACAAGTTAAGGCAGAACATCAGAAACCTTCAGGACTACTACAACAGTTAGAGATGCCAGTATGGAAATGGGAACTTATAACAATGGATTTTGTTACTAAGTTACCTAAAACCAGAAAAGGTAATGATGCGATTTGGGTAATTGTGGATCGATTAACCAAATCAGCTCACTTTCTACCTATGAAAGAAACCTCTAGCATGGAAAGACTGGCTAAATTGTATGTAGATGAAGTTGTATCCTTACATGGAGTTCCACTCTCCATTGTTTCGGATAGAGATAGTCGTTTTACTTCCCATTTCTGGAAAAGTTTCCAGCAAGCTATGGGAACTCGACTAAACCTGAGTACTGCATATCATCCACAAACAGATGGACAAAGTGAAAGGACGATCCAAACTCTAGAAGACATGCTCCGAGCATGTGTAATAGATTTTGGTGGAAGTTGGGATGATCACTTACCATTAATTGAATTCTCCTATAACAATAGTTATCACTCAAGCATTGAAACTGCTCCATTCGAGGCACTGTATGGAAGAAAGTGCAGAACTCCCGTTTGTTGGGCAGAAATAGGGGAAAGTCAGTTATCAGGACCTGAAATAGTGCAAGAAACAACTGATAAGATTACTCAAATCAAGGAAAGATTGAAGACTGCTCGAGATCGTCAGAAAAGTTATGCAGACAATAGAAGCAAGCCGTTAGAATTCCAAGTTGGAGACAGAGTATTGTTGAAAGTTTCTCCTTGGAAAGGAGTAGTCAGATTTGGAAAGAAAGGAAAACTAAGTCCCAGGTACGTAGGACCATTTCCAGTGATCCAACGTATAGGATCAGTAGCTTATCGTTTACAATTACCAGAAGAATTATCTGGAGTACATAATGTATTTCATGTATCCAATCTCAAGAAATGCTTATCAGATGAATCTCTGGTAGTACCTCTTCGAGATATAGAGGTAAACGAAAAGTTGAAATTTGTTGAGAAACCTCTTCAAATTGAGGATCGAAAGATCAAGTTTCTCAAACACAAACGACTAGTTTTAGTCAAAGTAAAGTGGGATTCAAAGAGAGGAGCTGAATACACTTGGGAACTGGAATCAGAGATAAAGAAAAAGTATCCACACTTATTCCAGTAAATCTCGAGGACGAGATTTTTCTTAAGGTGGGTAGAATGTAACAACTCTCATCAAAAAGTACTATTTAATGTATTAATTAGTCTAAGAGGAAACCCTAATTGAGAGACCCAAGTGATTCTGAACAAACCCTGAAATTTTCATAATTTTCAGAATCAGGATTAGGGCCCCTAAAACTCAAAGGGGGTAAACCCTAGTGGACGATTATCCACTTAATTTGTTGTCAAGTTACTGAATTTCGAAAATTTCAACTCAGCAAAGCTAGTTTCAGTCGTGGCTACCCTATAGCCTATTTTGATTCCATACGGACCGCAACAGTCTCAACCTTACGGTCCGTAAGCAGTCATATGGACCGCAACCTTGACAAGCTTACGGTCCGTAAGCTAGTGAAATTTTACCTATAAATAGCAGACATTGGCATTCGTTTTCTGAACATTTTACGTCGACCAAATTCTCACAAATACACTGCTTTACGTTCTGTTATTCCAAAATTCAACCCCCGGGTATAGAAATTCTGCTACAAAACAGGGTATTAGCACAATCGCTGCTACGATTCAATTATCCGACGATCAAGATATCCAATGCATGTTTAAATGCCGCCCACATTAGGGTTATACTTTATCGTTCGTCATTAATTTGACGGATTGTCGTTAATTCGATAGGTAAAGTATTATACTTTATCGTTCGTTGTTAATTCAACGGATCATCGTTAATTCGATGGGTAAAGTATTATACCTTGTCGTTCATTGTTAATTCAATGGATCATCGTTAATTCGATGGACAAAGTATTGCATTTTGACATTCATTGTGATAATTTGATCTCGTAAATTATCGTAATTGCTGGATTGATTACTAACCCAGTTTTGTGTGCATTGTTATTTATATTAGGTTAACAAGGCTAAATCATAGATTAGACTCTGACCATATTAAATCAGCAATGTGAGTCATTCTCTCTTTTTATCAAATCTATTTACAAAATCATGTTTATTTTTCAAAGTTATAATTACGGGGATTAAGTCTTTGTAATCACCAAATTACAGCCGGTATGTGGGGTATTGTGCACAGTATTACAGTTTTATCACTTTAGGTGGGCGAACCTAAATTTAGTGATATTCGTCATTCATTGGGGCAGCCAATGGTGATATGACCACAGTCACCGTAAAGATTCGAGTGACAAATACTGTGGGTAGTTGGATTGATATCAGAAACATTGTAATCGCTCTTAATACTGTAAATTATAACAAATGTGTCATTTTAATAAATAGAATGATTCACTCAGTATTTCCCGCTGACAAAACCTTTTTCAAACATGTTTCAGGTGATCAGTTGTAATTCAGGAAAAGTGCTGGGAAGCATTTCAAGCTGACTGATAGTGGCTCAATATAAAATAAATAAAGACTTTTGTAATATCACGCTTTTATATTAAAAACATAATATTGTAATTTATCGGGGTTTTATCCCGAATTGTGAAATAAATAATCGGGGAAAAAGTTTTTAGCTTTAAGCGATCCTGTTTCCGCTGTTAAACTCAATTAAATCAATACCGCAGTATTTCTGTCCCACGGCTCTTGAAACGGGTCAAACCGGGTCGAGGGCCGTGACACGTCTCCCCATATCGGGCTCCCGCGCCGACGACCCTTCGGCACGGTAAACCGCGTTTAATCGAAAGCGCGCCTCCGGGCACCCCGTAGCCCCGTTCACCACATCAACGGCCACTCGGATGCTACGCCAAAGATACATCGAACGGTAAATAAAATAAACCAAACAACGAAAAAAAAGGGGTTGCAACACGAGGACTTCCCAGGGGGTCACCCATCCTAGTACTACTCTCGCCCAAGCACGCTTAACTGCGGAGTTCTGATGGGATCCGGTGCATTAGTGCTGGTATGATCGCAACCGAAAGAATACCACCTCCTTATTCCTTTATACCTTTCCACGCCTTGATCCCATGCCCACCTATGCTCCCATGTGTGGCCTTCGTTACGCGTCTCGAGCCCGCCGTGCGCGCGCGCGCGCCTTCGTCATAGCCTTCCTTTGACAAAAGCGGCCACTCCCGTCAATAAGCTCTCACGCTTTCCAATAAACTAAGGACACGTCAGGCCAACGCCTACGAGCGGGCCCGTCTCCCCATATCGGGCTCCCGCGCCGACGACCCTTCGGCACGGTAAACCGCGTTTAATCGAAAGCGCGCCTCCGGGCACCCCGTAGCCCCGTTCACCACATCAACGGCCACTCGGATGCTACGCCAAAGATACATCGACCGGTAAATAAAATAAACCAAACAACGAAAAAAAGGGGTTGCAACACGAGGACTTCCCAGGGGGTCACCCATCCTAGTACTACTCTCGCCCAAGCACGCTTAACTGCGGAGTTCTGATGGGATCCGGTGCATTAGTGCTGGTATGATCGCAACCGAAAGAATACCACCTCCTTATTCCTTTATACCTTTCCACGCCTTGATCCCATGCCCACCTATGCTCCCATGTGTGGCCTTCGTTACGCGTCTCGGGCCCGCCGTGCGCGCGCGCGCGCCTTCGTCATAGCCTTCCTTTGACAAAAGCGGCCACTCCCGTCAATAAGCTCTCACGCTTTCCAATAAACTAAGGACACGTCAGGCCAACGCCTACGAGCGGGCCCGTCTCCCCATATCGGGCTCCCGCGCCGACGACCTTTCGGCACGGTAAACCGCGTTTAATCGAAAGCGCGCCTCCGGGCATCCCGTAGCCCCGTTCACCACATCAACGGCCACTCGGATGCTACGCCAAAGATACATCGACCGGTAAATAAAATAAACCAAACAACGAAAAAAAAGGGGTTGCAACACGAGGACTTCCCAGGGGGTCACCCATCCTAGTACTACTCTCGCCCAAGCACGCTTAACTGCGGAGTTCTGATGGGATCCGGTGCATTAGTGCTGGTATGATCGCAACCGAAAGAATACCACCTCCTTATTCCTTTATACCTTTCCACGCCTTGATCCCATGCCCACCTATGCTCCCATGTGTGGCCTTCGTTACGCGTCTCGGGCCCGCCGTGCGCGCTGCGCGCGCCTTCGTCATAGCCTTCCTTTGACAAAAGCGGCCACTCCCGTCAATAAGCTCTCACGCTTTCCAATAAACTAAGGACACGTCAGGCCAACGCCTACGAGCGGGCCCGTCTCCCCATATCGGGCTCCCGCGCCGACGACCCTTCGGCACGGTAAACCGCGTTTAATCGAAAGCGCGCCTCCGGGCACCCCGTAGCCCCGTTCACCACATCAACGGCCACTCGGATGCTACGCCAAAGATACATCGACCGGTAAATAAAATAAACCAAACAACGAAAAAAAAGGGGTTGCAACACGAGGACTTCCCAGGGGGTCACCCATCCTAGTACTACTCTCGCCCAAGCACGCTTAACTGCGGAGTTCTGATGGGATCCGGTGCATTAGTGCTGGTATGATCGCAACCGAAAGAATACCACCTCCTTATTCCTTTATACCTTTCCACGCCTTGATCCCATGCCCACCTATGCTCCCATGTGTGGCCTTCGTTACGCGTCTCGGGCCCGCCGTGCGCGCGCGCGCGCCTTCGTCATAGCCTTCCTTTGACAAAAGCGGCCACTTCCGTCAATAAGCTCTCACGCTTTCCAATAAACTAAGGACACGTCAGGCCAACGCCTACGAGCGGGCCCGTCTCCCCATATCGGGCTCCCGCGCCGACGACCCTTCGGCACGGTAAACCGCGTTTAATCGAAAGCGCGCCTCCGGGCACCCCGTAGCCCCGTTCACCACATCAACGGCCACCCGGATGCTACGCCAAAGATACATCGACCGGTAAATAAAATAAACCAAACAACGAAAAAAAGGGGTTGCAACACGAGGACTTCCCAGGGGGTCACCCATCCTAGTACTACTCTCGCCCAAGCACGCTTAACTGCGGAGTTCTGATGGGATCCGGTGCATTAGTGCTGGTATGATCGCAACCGAAAGAATACCACCTCCTTATTCCTTTATACCTTTCCACGCCTTGATCCCATGCCCACCTATGCTCCCATGTGTGGCCTTCGTTACGCGTCTCGGGCCCGCCGTGCGCGCGCGCGCCTTCGTCATAGCCTTCCTTTGACAAAAGCGGCCACTCCCGTCAATAAGCTCTCACGCTTTCCAATAAACTAAGGACACGTCAGGCCAACGCCTACGAGCGGGCCCGTCTCCCCATATCGGGCTCCCGCGCCGACAACCCTTTGGCACGGTAAACCGCGTTTAATCGAAAGCGCGCCTCCGGGCACCCCGTAGCCCCGTTCACCACATCAACGGCCACTCGGATGCTACGCCAAAGATACATCGACCGGTAAATAAAATAAACCAAACAACGAAAAAAAAGGGGTTGCAACACGAGGACTTCCCAGGGGGTCACCCATCCTAGTACTACTCTCGCCCAAGCACGCTTAACTGCGGAGTTCTGATGGGATCCGGTGCATTAGTGCTGGTATGATCGCAACCGAAAGAATACCACCTCCTTATTCCTTTATACCTTTCCACGCCTTGATCCCATGCCCACCTATGCTCCCATGTGTGGCCTTCGTTACGCGTCTCGGCCCGCCGTGCGCGCGCACGCGCCTTCGTCATAGCCTTCCTTTGACAAAAGCGGCCACTCCCGTCAATAAGCTCTCACGCTTTCCAATAAACTAAGGACACGTCAGGCCAACGCCTACGAGCGGGCCCGTCTCCCCATATCGGGCTCCCGCGCCGACGACCCTTCGGCACGGTAAACCGCGTTTAATCGAAAGCGCGCCTCCGGGCACCCCGTAGCCCCGTTCACCACATCAACGGCCACTCGGATGCTACGCCAAAGATACATCGACCGGTAAATAAAATAAACCAAACAACGAAAAAAAAGGGGTTGCAACACGAGGACTTCCCAGGGGGTCACCCATCCTAGTACTACTCTCGCCCAAGCACGCTTAACTGCGGAGTTCTGATGGGATCCGGTGCATTAGTGCTGGTATGATCGCAACCGAAAGAATACCACCTCCTTATTCCTTTATACCTTTCCACGCCTTGATCCCATGCCCACCTATGCTCCCATGTGTGGCCTTCGTTACGCGTCTCGGGCCCGCCGTGCGCGCGCGCGCGCCTTCGTCATAGCCTTCCTTTGACAAAAGCGGCCACTCCCGTCAATAAGCTCTCACGCTTTCCAATAAACTAAGGACACGTCAGGCCAACGCCTACGAGCGGGCCCGTCTCCCCATATCGGGCTCCCGCGCCGACGACCCTTCGGCACGGTAAACCGCGTTTAATCGAAAGCGCGCCTCCGGGCACCCCGTAGCCCGTTCACCACATCAACGGCCACTCGGATGCTACGCCAAAGATACATCGACCGGTAAATAAAATAAACCAAACAACGAAAAAAAAGGGGTTGCAACACGAGGACTTCCCAGGGGGTCACCCATCCTAGTACTACTCTCGCCCAAGCACGCTTAACTGCGGAGTTCTGATTGGATCCGGTGCATTAGTGCTGGTATGATCGCAACCGAAAGAATACCACCTCCTTATTCCTTTATACCTTTCCACGCCTTGATCCCATGCCCACCTATGCTCCCATGTGTGGCCTTCGTTACGCGTCTCGGGCCCGCCGTGCGCGCGCGCGCGCCTTCGTCATAGCCTTCCTTTGACAAAAGCGGCCACTCCCGTCAATAAGCTCTCACGCTTTCCAATAAACTAAGGACACGTCAGGCCAACGCCTACGAGCGGGCCCGTCTCCCCATATCGGGCTCCCGCGCCGACGACCCTTCGGCACGGTAAACCGCGTTTAATCGAAAGCGCGCCTCCGGGCACCCCGTAGCCCCGTTCACCACATCAACGGCCACTCGGATGCTACGCCAAAGATACATCGACCGGTAAATAAAATAAACCAAACAACGAAAAAAAAGGGGTTGCAACACGAGGACTTCCCAGGGGGTCACCCATCCTAGTACTACTCTCGCTCAAGCACGCTTAACTGCGGAGTTCTGATGGGATCCGGTGCATTAGTGCTGGTATGATCGCAACCGAAAGAATACCACCTCCTTATTCCTTTATACCTTTCCACGCCTTGATCCCATGCCCACCTATGCTCCCATGTGTGGCCTTCGTTACGCGTCTCGGGCCCGCCGTGCGCGCGCGCGCACCTAAGTCATAGCCTTCCTTTGACAAAAGCGGCCACTCCCATCAATAAGCTCTCACGCTTTCCAATAAACTAAGGACACGTCAGGCCAACGCCTACGAGCGGGCCCGTCACCCCATATCGGGCTCCCGCGCCGACGACCCTTCGGCACGGTAAACCGCGTTTAATCGAAAGCGCGCCTCCGGGCACCCCGTAGCCCCGTTCACCACATCAACGGCCACTCGGATGTTAAGCCAAAGATACATCGACCGGTAAATAAAACAAACCAAACAACGAAAAAAAGGGGTTGCAACACGAGGACTTCCCAGGGGGTCACCCATCCTAGTACTACTCTCGCCCAAGCACGCTTAACTGCGGAGTTCTGATGGGATCCGGTGCATTAGTGCTGGTATGATCGCAACCGAAAGAATACCACCTCCTTATTCCTTTATACCTTTCCACGCCTTGATCCCATGCCCACCTATGCTCCCATGTGTGGCCTTCGTTACGCGTCTCGGGCCCGCCGTGCGCGCGCGCGCGCCTTCGTCATAGCCTTCCTTTGACAAAAGCGGCCACTCCCGTCAATAAGCTCTCACGCTTTCCAATAAACTAAGGACACGTCAGGCCAACGCCTACGAGCGGGCCCGTCTCCCCATATCGGGCTCCCGCGCCGACGACCTTTCGGCACGGTTAACCGCGTTTAATCGAAAGCGCGCCTCCGGGCACCCCGTAGCCCCGTTCACCACATCAACGGCCACTCGGATGCTACGCCAAAGATACATCGACCGGTAAATAAAATAAACCAAACAACGAAAAAAAAGGGGTTGCAACACGAGGACTTCCCAGGGGGTCACCCATCCTAGTACTACTCTCGCCCAAGCACGGTTAACTGCGGAGTTCTGATGGGATCCGGTGCATTAGTGCTGGTATGATCGCAACCGAAAGAATACCACCTCCTTATTCCTTTATACCTTTCCACGCCTTGATCCCATGCCCACCTATGCTCCCATGTGTGGCCTTCGTTACGCGTCTCGGGCCCGCCGTGCGCGCGCGCGCGCCTTCGTCATAGCCTTCCTTTGACAAAAGCGGCCACTCCCGTCAATAAGCTCTCACGCTTTCCAATAAACTAAGGACACGTCAGGCCAACGCCTACGAGCGGGCCCGTCTCCCCATATCGGGCTCCCGCGCCGACGACCCTTCGGCACGGTAAACCGCGTTTAATCGAAAGCGCGCCTCCGGGCACCCCGTAGCCCCGTTCACCACATCAACGGCCACTCGGATGCTACGCCAAAGATACATCGACCGGTAAATAAAATAAACCAAACAACGAAAAAAAAGGGGTTGCAACACGAGGACTTCCCAGGGGGTCACCCATCCTAGTACTACTCTCGCCCAAGCACGCTTAACTGCGGAGTTCTGATGGGATCCGGTGCATTAGTGCTGGTATGATCGCAACCGAAAGAATACCACCTCCTTATTCCTTTATACCTTTCCACACCTTGATCCCATGCCCACCTATGCTCCCATGTGTGGCCTTCGTTACGCGTCTCGGGCCCGCCGTGCGCGCGCGCGCGCCTTCGTCATAGCCTTCCTTTGACAAAAGCGGCCACTCCCGTCAATAAGCTCTCACGCTTTCCAATAAACTAAGGACACGTCAGGCCAACGCCTACGAGCGGGCCCGTCTCCCCGTATCGGGCTCCCGCGCCGACGACCCTTCGGCACGGTAAACCGCGTTTAATCGAAAGCGCGCCTCCGGGCACCCCGTAGCCCCGTTCACCACATCAACGGCCACTCGGATGCTACGCCAAAGATACATCGACCGGTAAATAAAATAAACCAAACAACGAAAAAAAGGGGTTGCAACACGAGGACTTCCCAGGGGGTCACCCATCCTAGTACTACTCTCGCCCAAGCACGCTTAACTGCGGAGTTCTGATGGGATCCGGTGCATTAGTGCTGGTATGATCGCAACCGAAAGAATACCACCTCCTTATTCCTTTATACCTTTCCACGCCTTGATCCCATGCCCACCTATGCTCCCATGTGTGGCCTTCGTTACGCATCTCGGGCCCGCCGTGCGCGCGCGCGCGCCTTCGTCATAGCCTTCCTTTGACAAAAGCGGCCACTCCCGTCAATAAGCTCTCACGCTTTCCAATAAACTAAGGACACGTCAGGCCAACGCCTACGAGCGGGCCCGTCTCCCCATATCGGGCTCCCGCGCCGACGACCCTTCGGCACGGTAAACCGCGTTTAATCGAAAGCGCGCCTCCGGGCACCCCGTAGCCCCGTTCACCACATCAACGGCCACTCGGATGCTACGCCAAAGATACATCGACCGGTAAATAAAATAAACCAAACAACGAAAAAAAAAGGGTTGCAACACGAGGACTTCCCAGGGGGTCACCCACCCTAGTACTACTCTCGCCCAAGCACGCTTAACTGCGGAGTTCTGATGGGATCCGGTGCATTAGTGCTGGTATGATCGCAACCGAAAGAATACCACCTCCTTATTCCTTTATACCTTTCCACGCCTTGATCCCATGCCCACCTATGCTCCCATGTGTGGCCTTCGTTACACGTCTCGGGCCCGTCGTGCGCGCGCGCGCGCCTTCGTCATAGCCTTCCTTTGACAAAAGCGGCCACTCCTGTCAATAAGCTCTCACGCTTTCCAATAAACTAAGGACACGTCAGGCCAACGCCTACGAGTGGGCCCGTCTCCCCATATCGGGCTCCCGCGCCGACGACCCTTCGGCACGGTAAACCGCGTTTAATCGAAAGCGCGCCTCCGGGCACCCCGTAGCCCCGTTCACCACATCAACGGCCACTCGGATGCTACGCCAAAGATACATCGACCGGTAAATAAAATAAACCAAACAACGAAAAAAAAGGGGTTGCAACACGAGGACTTCCCAGGGGGTCACCCATCCTAGTACTACTCTCGCCCAAGCACGCTTAACTGCGGAGTTCTTATGGGATCCGGTGCATTAGTGCTGGTATGATCGCAACCGAAAGAATACCACCTCCTTATTCCTTTATACCTTTCCACGCCTTGATCCCATGCCCACCTATGCTCCCATGTGTGGCCTTCGTTACGCGTCTCGGGCCCGCCGTGCGCGCGCGCGCGCTTTCGTCATAGCCTTCCTTTGACAAAAGCGGCCACTCCCGTCAATAAGCTCTCACGCTTTCCAATAAACTAAGGACACGTCAGGCCAACGCCTACGAGTGGGCCCGTCTCCCCATATCGGGCTCCCGCGCCGACGACCCTTCGGCACGGTAAACCGCGTTTAATCGAAAGCGCGCCTCCGGGCACCCCGTAGCCCCGTTCACCACATCAACGGCCACTCGGATGCTACGCCAAAGATACATCGACCGGTAAATAAAATAAACCAAACAACGAAAAAAAAGGGGTTGCAACACGAGGACTTCCCAGGGGGGTCACCCATCCTAGTACTACTCTCGCCCAAGCACGCTTAACTGCGGAGTTCTGATGGGATCCGGTGCATTAGTGCTGGTATGATCGCAACCGAAAGAATACCACCTCCTTATTCCTTTATACCTTTCCACGCCTTGATCCCATGCCCACCTATGCTCCCATGTGTGGCCTTCGTTACGCGTCTCGGGCCCGCCGTGCGCGTGCGCGCGCCTTCGTCATAGCCTTCCTTTGACAAAAGCGGCCACTCCCGTCAATAAGCTCTCACGCTTTCCAATAAACTAAGGACACGTCAGGCCAACGCCTACGAGCGGGCCCGTCTCCCCATATCGGGCTCCCGCGCCGACGACCCTTCGGCACGGTAAACCGCGTTTAATCGAAAGCGCGCCTCCGGGCACCCCGTAGCCCCGTTCACCACATCAACGGCCACTCGGATGCTACGCCAAAGATACATCGACCGGTAAATAAAATAAACCAAACAACGAAAAAAAAGGGGTTGCAACACGAGGACTTCCCAGGGGGTCACCCATCCTAGTACTACTCTCGCCCAAGCACGCTTAACTGCGGAGTTCTGATGGGATCCGGTGCATTAGTGCTGGTATGATCGCAACCGAAAGAATACCACCTCCTTATTCCTTTATACCTTTCCACGCCTTGATCCCATGCCCACCTATGCTCCCATGTGTGGCCTTCGTTACGCGTCTCGGGCCCGCCGTGCGCGTGCGCGCGCCTTCGTCATAGCCTTCCTTTGACAAAAGCGGCCACTCCCGTCAATAAGCTCTCACGCTTTCCAATAAACTAAGGACACGTCAGGCCAACGCCTACGAGCGGGCCCGTCTCCCCATATCGGGCTCCCGCGCCGACGACCCTTCGGCACGGTAAACCGCGTTTAATCGAAAGCGCGCCTCCGGGCACCCCGTAGCCCCGTTCACCACATCAACGGCCACTCGGATGCTACGCCAAAGATACATCGACCGGTAAATAAAATAAACCAAACAACGAAAAAAAAGGGGTTGCAACACGAGGACTTCCCAGGGGGTCACCCATCCTAGTACTACTCTCGCCCAAGCACGCTTAACTGCGGAGTTCTGATGGGATCCGGTGCATTAGTGCTGGTATGATCGCAACCGAAAGAATACCACCTCCTTATTCCTTTATACCTTTCCACGCCTTGATCCCATGCCCACCTATGCTCCCATGTGTGGCCTTCGTTACGCGTCTCGGGCCCGCCGTGCGCGCGCGCGCGCCTTCGTCATAGCCTTCCTTTGACAAAAGCGGCCACTCCCGTCAATAAGCTCTCACGCTTTCCAATAAACTAAGGACACGTCAGGCCAACGCCTACGAGCGGGCCCGTCTCCCCATATCGGGCTCCCGCGCCGACGACCCTTCGGCACGGTAAACCGCGTTTAATCGAAAGCGCGCCTCCGGGCACCCCGTAGCCCCGTTCACCACATCAACGGCCACTCGGATGCTACGCCAAAGATACATCGACCGGTAAATAAAATAAACCAAACAACGAAAAAAAAGGGGTTGCAACACGAGGACTTCCCAGGGGGGTCACCCATCCTAGTACTACTCTCGCCCAAGCACGCTTAACTGCGGAGTTCTGATGGGATCCGGTGCATTAGTGCTGGTATGATCGCAACCGAAAGAATACCACCTCCTTATTCCTTTATACCTTTCCACGCCTTGATCCCATGCCCACCTATGCTCCCATGTGTGGCCTTCGTTACGCGTCTCGGGCCCGCCGTGCGCGTGCGCGCGCCTTCGTCATAGCCTTCCTTTGACAAAAGCGGCCACTCCCGTCAATAAGCTCTCACGCTTTCCAATAAACTAAGGACACGTCAGGCCAACGCCTACGAGCGGGCCCGTCTCCCCATATCGGGCTCCCGCGCCGACGACCCTTCGGCACGGTAAACCGCGTTTAATCGAAAGCGCGCCTCCGGGCACCCCGTAGCCCCGTTCACCACATCAACGGCCACTCGGATGCTACGCCAAAGATACATCGACCGGTAAATAAAATAAACCAAACAACGAAAAAAAAGGGGTTGCAACACGAGGACTTCCCAGGGGGTCACCCATCCTAGTACTACTCTCGCCCAAGCACGCTTAACTGCGGAGTTCTGATGGGATCCGGTGCATTAGTGCTGGTATGATCGCAACCGAAAGAATACCACCTCCTTATTCCTTTATACCTTTCCACGCCTTGATCCCATGCCCACCTATGCTCCCATGTGTGGCCTTCGTTACGCGTCTCGGGCCCGCCGTGCGCGTGCGCGCGCCTTCGTCATAGCCTTCCTTTGACAAAAGCGGCCACTCCCGTCAATAAGCTCTCACGCTTTCCAATAAACTAAGGACACGTCAGGCCAACGCCTACGAGCGGGCCCGTCTCCCCATATCGGGCTCCCGCGCCGACGACCCTTCGGCACGGTAAACCGCGTTTAATCGAAAGCGCGCCTCCGGGCACCCCGTAGCCCCGTTCACCACATCAACGGCCACTCGGATGCTACGCCAAAGATACATCGACCGGTAAATAAAATAAACCAAACAACGAAAAAAAAGGGGTTGCAACACGAGGACTTCCCAGGGGGTCACCCATCCTAGTACTACTCTCGCCCAAGCACGCTTAACTGCGGAGTTCTGATGGGATCCGGTGCATTAGTGCTGGTATGATCGCAACCGAAAGAATACCACCTCCTTATTCCTTTATACCTTTCCACGCCTTGATCCCATGCCCACCTATGCTCCCATGTGTGGCCTTCGTTACGCGTCTCGGGCCCGCCGTGCGCGCGCGCGCGCCTTCGTCATAGCCTTCCTTTGACAAAAGCGGCCACTCCCGTCAATAAGCTCTCACGCTTTCCAATAAACTAAGGACACGTCAGGCCAACGCCTACGAGCGTGCCCGTCTCCCCATATCGGGCTCCCGCGCCGACGACCCTTCGGCACGGTAAACCGCGTTTAATCGAAAGCGCGCCTCCGGGCACCCCGTAGCCCCGTTCACCACATCAACGGCCACTCGGATGCTACGCCAAAGATACATCGACCGGTAAATAAAATAAACCAAACAACGAAAAAAAAGGGGTTGCAACACGAGGACTTCCCAGGGGGGTCACCCATCCTAGTACTACTCTCGCCCAAGCACGCTTAACTGCGGAGTTCTGATGGGATCCGGTGCATTAGTGCTGGTATGATCGCAACCGAAAGAATACCACCTCCTTATTCCTTTATACCTTTCCACGCCTTGATCCCATGCCCACCTATGCTCCCATGTGTGGCCTTCGTTACGTGTCTCGGGCCCGCCGTGCGCGTGCGCGCGCCTTCGTCATAGTCTTCCTTTGACAAAAGCGGCCACTCCCGTCAATAAGCTCTCACGCTTTCCAATAAACTAAGGACACGTCAGGCCAACGCCTACGAGCGGGCCCGTCTCCCCATATCGGGCTCCCGCGCCGACGACCCTTCGGCACGGTAAACCGCGTTTAATCGAAAGCGCGCCTCCGGGCACCCCGTAGCCCCGTTCACCACATCAACGGCCACTCGGATGCTACGCCAAAGATACATCGACCGGTAAATAAAATAAACCAAACAACGAAAAAAAAGGGGTTGCAACACGAGGACTTCCCAGGGGGTCACCCATCCTAGTACTACTCTCGCCCAAGCACGCTTAACTGCGGAGTTCTGATGGGATCCGGTGCATTAGTGCTGGTATGATCGCAACCGAAAGAATACCACCTCCTTATTCCTTTATACCTTTCCACGCCTTGATCCCATGCCCACCTATGCTCCCATGTGTGGCCTTCGTTACGCGTCTCGGGCCCGCCGTGCGCGTGCGCGCGCCTTCGTCATAGCCTTCCTTTGACAAAAGCGGCCACTCCCGTCAATAAGCTCTCACGCTTTCCAATAAACTAAGGACACGTCAGGCCAACGCCTACGAGCGGGCCCGTCTCCCCATATCGGGCTCCCGCGCCGACGACCCTTCGGCACGGTAAACCGCGTTTAATCGAAAGCGCGCCTCCGCGCACCCCGTAGCCCCGTTCACCACATCAACGGCCACTCGGATGCTACGCCAAAGATACATCGACCGGTAAATAAAATAAACCAAACAACGAAAAAAAAGGGGTTGCAACACGAGGACTTCCCAGGGGGTCACCCATCCTAGTACTACTCTCGCCCAAGCACGCTTAACTGCGGAGTTCTGATGGGATCCGGTGCATTAGTGCTGGTATGATCGCAACCGAAAGAATACCACCTCCTTATTCCTTTATACCTTTCCACGCCTTGATCCCATGCCCACCTATGCTCCCATGTGTGGCCTTCGTTACGCGTCTCGGGCCCGCCGTGCGCGCGCGCGCGCCTTCGTCATAGCCTTCCTTTGACAAAAGCGGCCACTCCCGTCAATAAGCTCTCACGCTTTCCAATAAACTAAGGACACGTCAGGCCAACGCCTACGAGCGGGCCCGTCTCCCCATATCGGGCTCCCGCGCCGACGACCCTTCGGCACGGTAAACCGCGTTTAATCGAAAGCGCGCCTCCGGGCACCCCGTAGCCCCGTTCACCACATCAACGGCCACTCGGATGCTACGCCAAAGATACATCGACCGGTAAATAAAATAAACCAAACAACGAAAAAAAAGGGGTTGCAACACGAGGACTTCCCAGGGGGGTCACCCATCCTAGTACTACTCTCGCCCAAGCACGCTTAACTGCGGAGTTCTGATGGGATCCGGTGCATTAGTGCTGGTATGATCGCAACCGAAAGAATACCACCTCCTTATTCCTTTATACCTTTCCACGCCTTGATCCCATGCCCACCTATGCTCCCATGTGTGGCCTTCGTTACGCGTCTCGGGCCCGCCGTGCGCGTGCGCGCGCCTTCGTCATAGCCTTCCTTTGACAAAAGCGGCCACTCCCGTCAATAAGCTCTCACGCTTTCCAATAAACTAAGGACACGTCAGGCCAACGCCTACGAGCGGGCCCGTCTCCCCATATCGGGCTCCCGCGCCGACGACCCTTCGGCACGGTAAACCGCGTTTAATCGAAAGCGCGCCTCCGGGCACCCCGTAGCCCCGTTCACCACATCAACGGCCACTCGGATGCTTCGCCAAAGATACATCGACCGGTAAATAAAATAAACCAAACAACGAAAAAAAAGGGGTTGCAACACGAGGACTTCCCAGGGGGTCACCCATCCTAGTACTACTCTCGCCCAAGCACGCTTAACTGCGGAGTTCTGATGGGATCCGGTGCATTAGTGCTGGTATGATCGCAACCGAAAGAATACCACCTCCTTATTCCTTTATACCTTTCCACGCCTTGATCCCATGCCCACCTATGCTCCCATGTGTGGCCTTCGTTACGCGTCTCGGGCCCGCCGTGCGCGCGCGCGCGCCTTCGTCATAGCCTTCCTTTGACAAAAGCGGCCACTCCCGTCAATAAGCTCTCACGCTTTCCAATAAACTAAGGACACGTCAGGCCAACGCCTACGAGCGGGCCCGTCTCCCCGTATCGGGCTCCCGCGCCGACGACCCTTCGGCACGGTAAACCGCGTTTAATCGAAAGCGCGCCTCCGGGCACCCCGTAGCCCCGTTCACCACATCAACGGCCACTCGGATGCTACGCCAAAGATACATCGACCGGTAAATAAAATAAACCAAACAACGAAAAAAAAGGGGTTGCAACACGAGGACTTCCCAGGGGGTCACCCATCCTAGTACTACTCTCGCCCAAGCACGCTTAACTGCGGAGTTCTGATTGGATCCGGTGCATTAGTGCTGGTATGATCGCAACCGAAAGAATACCACCTCCTTATTCCTTTATACCTTTCCACGCCTTGATCCCATGCCCACCTATGCTCCCATGTGTGGCCTTCGTTACGCGTCTCGGGCCCGCCGTGCGCGCGCGCGCGCTTTCGTCACAGCCTTCCTTTGACAAAAGCGGCCACTCCCGTCAATAAGCTCTCACGCTTTCCAATAAACTAAGGACACGTCAGGCCAACGCCTACGAGCGGGCCCGTCTCCCCATATCGGGCTCCCGCGCCGACGACCCTTCGGCACGGTAAACCGCGTTTAATCGAAAGCGCGCCTCCGGGCACCCCGTAGCCCCGTTCACCACATCAACGGCCACTCGGATGCTACGCCAAAGATACATCGACCGGTAAATAAAATAAACCAAACAACGAAAAAAAAGGGGTTGCAACACGTGGACTTCCCAGGGGGTCACCCATCCTAGTACTACTCTCGCCCAAGCACGCTTAACTGCGGAGTTCTGATGGGATCCGGTGCATTAGTGCTGGTATGATCGCAACCGAAAGAATACCACCTCCTTATTCCTTTATACCTTTCCACGCCTTGATCCCATGCCCACCTATGCTCCCATGTGTGGCCTTCGTTACGCGTCTCGGGCCCGCCGTGCGCGCGCGCGCGCCTTCGTCATAGCCTTCCTTTGACAAAAGCGGCCACTCCCGTCAATAAGCTCTCACGCTTTCCAATAAACTAAGGACACGTCAGGCCAACGCCTACGAGCGGGCCCGTCTCCCCATATCGGGCTCCCGCGCCGACGACCCTTCGGCACGGTAAACCGCGTTTAATCGAAAGCGCGCCTCCGGGCACCCCGTAGCCCGTTCACCACATCAACGGCCACTCGGATGCTACGCCAAAGATACATCGACCGGTAAATAAAATAAACCAAACAACGAAAAAAAAGGGGTTGCAACACGAGGACTTCCCAGGGGGTCACCCATCCTAGTACTACTCTCGCCCAAGCACGCTTAACTGCGGAGTTCTGATTGGATCCGGTGCATTAGTGCTGGTATGATCGCAACCGAAAGAATACCACCTCCTTATTCCTTTATACCTTTCCACGCCTTGATCCCATGCCCACCTATGCTCCCATGTGTGGCCTTCGTTACGCGTCTCGGGCCCGCCGTGCGCGCGCGCGCGCCTTCGTCATAGCCTTCCTTTGACAAAAGCGGCCACTCCCGTCAATAAGCTCTCACGCTTTCCAATAAACTAAGGACACGTCAGGCCAACGCCTACGAGCGGGCCCGTCTCCCCATATCGGGCTCCCGCGCCGACGACCCTTCGGCACGGTAAACCGCGTTTAATCGAAAGCGCGCCTCCGGGCACCCCGTAGCCCCGTTCACCACATCAACGGCCACTCGGATGCTACGCCAAAGATACATCGACCGGTAAATAAAATAAACCAAACAACGAAAAAAAAGGGGTTGCAACACGAGGACTTCCCAGGGGGTCACCCATCCTAGTACTACTCTCGCTCAAGCACGCTTAACTGCGGAGTTCTGATGGGATCCGGTGCATTAGTGCTGGTATGATCGCAACCGAAAGAATACCACCTCCTTATTCCTTTATACCTTTCCACGCCTTGATCCCATGCCCACCTATGCTCCCATGTGTGGCCTTCGTTACGCGTCTCGGGCCCGCCGTGCGCGCGCGCGCACCTAAGTCATAGCCTTCCTTTGACAAAAGCGGCCACTCCCATCAATAAGCTCTCACGCTTTCCAATAAACTAAGGACACGTCAGGCCAACGCCTACGAGCGGGCCCGTCACCCCATATCGGGCTCCCGCGCCGACGACCCTTCGGCACGGTAAACCGCGTTTAATCGAAAGCGCGCCTCCGGGCAACCCGTAGCCCCGTTCACCACATCAACGGCCACTCGGATGTTAAGCCAAAGATACATCGACCGGTAAATAAAACAAACCAAACAACGAAAAAAAGGGGTTGCAACACGAGGACTTCCCAGGGGGTCACCCATCCTAGTACTACTCTCGCCCAAGCACGCTTAACTGCGGAGTTCTGATGGGATCCGGTGCATTAGTGCTGGTATGATCGCAACCGAAAGAATACCACCTCCTTATTCCTTTATACCTTTCCACGCCTTGATCCCATGCCCACCTATGCTCCCATGTGTGGCCTTCGTTACGCGTCTCGGGCCCGCCGTGCGCGCGCGCGCGCCTTCGTCATAGCCTTCCTTTGACAAAAGCGGCCACTCCCGTCAATAAGCTCTCACGCTTTCCAATAAACTAAGGACACGTCAGGCCAACGCCTACGAGCGGGCCCGTCTCCCCATATCGGGCTCCCGCGCCGACGACCTTTCGGCACGGTTAACCGCGTTTAATCGAAAGCGCGCCTCCGGGCACCCCGTAGCCCCGTTCACCACATCAACGGCCACTCGGATGCTACGCCAAAGATACATCGACCGGTAAATAAAATAAACCAAACAACGAAAAAAAAGGGGTTGCAACACGAGGACTTCCCAGGGGGTCACCCATCCTAGTACTACTCTCGCCCAAGCACGCTTAACTGCGGAGTTCTGATGGGATCCGGTGCATTAGTGCTGGTATGATCGCAACCGAAAGAATACCACCTCCTTATTCCTTTATACCTTTCCACGCCTTGATCCCATGCCCACCTATGCTCCCATGTGTGGCCTTCGTTACGCGTCTCGGGCCCGCCGTGCGCGCGCGCGCGCCTTCGTCATAGCCTTCCTTTGACAAAAGCGGCCACTCCCGTCAATAAGCTCTCACGCTTTCCAATAAACTAAGGACACGTCAGGCCAACGCCTACGAGCGGGCCCGTCTCCCCATATCGGGCTCCCGCGCCGACGACCCTTCGGCACGGTAAACCGCGTTTAATCGAAAGCGCGCCTCCGGGCACCCCGTAGCCCCGTTCACCACATCAACGGCCACTCGGATGCTACGCCAAAGATACATCGACCGGTAAATAAAATAAACCAAACAACGAAAAAAAAGGGGTTGCAACACGAGGACTTCCCAGGGGGTCACCCATCCTAGTACTACACTCGCCCAAGCACGCTTAACTGCGGAGTTCTGATGGGATCCGGTGCATTAGTGCTGGTATGATCGCAACCGAAAGAATACCACCTCCTTATTCCTTTATACCTTTCCACACCTTGATCCCATGCCCACCTATGCTCCCATGTGTGGCCTTCGTTACGCGTCTCGGGCCCGCCGTGCGCGCGCGCGCGCCTTCGTCATAGCCTTCCTTTGACAAAAGGGGCCACTCCCGTCAATAAGCTCTCACGCTTTCCAATAAACTAAGGACACGTCAGGCCAACGCCTACGAGCGGGCCCGTCTCCCCGTATCGGGCTCCCGCGCCGACGACCCTTCGGCACGGTAAACCGCGTTTAATCGAAAGCGCGCCTCCGGGCACCCCGTAGCCCCGTTCACCACATCAACGGCCACTCGGATGCTACGCCAAAGATACATCGACCGGTAAATAAAATAAACCAAACAACGAAAAAAAGGGGTTGCAACACGAGGACTTCCCAGGGGGTCACCCATCCTAGTACTACTCTCGCCCAAGCACGCTTAACTGCGGAGTTCTGATGGGATCCGGTGCATTAGTGCTGGTATGATCGCAACCGAAAGAATACCACCTCCTTATTCCTTTATACCTTTCCACGCCTTGATCCCATGCCCACCTATGCTCCCATGTGTGGCCTTCGTTACGCGTCTCGGGCCCGCCGTGCGCGCGCGCGCGCCTTCGTCATAGCCTTCCTTTGACAAAAGCGGCCACTCCCGTCAATAAGCTCTCACGCTTTCCAATAAACTAAGGACACGTCAGGCCAACGCCTACGAGCGGGCCCGTCTCCCCATATCGGGCTCCCGCGCCGACGACCCTTCGGCACGGTAAACCGCGTTTAATCGAAAGCGCGCCTCCGGGCACCCCGTAGCCCCGTTCACCACATCAACGGCCACTCGGATGCTACGCCAAAGATACATCGACCGGTAAATAAAATAAACCAAACAACGAAAAAAAAAGGGTTGCAACACCAGGACTTCCCAGGGGGTCACCCACCCTAGTACTACTCTCGCCCAAGCACGCTTAACTGCGGAGTTCTGATGGGATCCGGTGCATTAGTGCTGGTATGATCGCAACCGAAAGAATACCACCTCCTTATTCCTTTATACCTTTCCACGCCTTGATCCCATGCCCACCTATGCTCCCATGTGTGGCCTTCGTTACACGTCTCGGGCCCGTCGTGCGCGCGCGCGCGCCTTCGTCATAGCCTTCCTTTGACAAAAGCGGCCACTCCTGTCAATAAGCTCTCACGCTTTCCAATAAACTAAGGACACGTCAGGCCAACGCCTACGAGTGGGCCCGTCTCCCCATATCGGGCTCCCGCGCCGACGACCCTTCGGCACGGTAAACCGCGTTTAATCGAAAGCGCGCCTCCGGGCACCCCGTAGCCCCGTTCACCACATCAACGGCCACTCGGATGCTACGCCAAAGATACATCGACCGGTAAATAAAATAAACCAAACAACGAAAAAAAAGGGGTTGCAACACGAGGACTTCCCAGGGGGTCACCCATCCTAGTACTACTCTCGCCCAAGCACGCTTAACTGCGGAGTTCTTATGGGATCCGGTGCATTAGTGCTGGTATGATCGCAACCGAAAGAATACCACCTCCTTATTCCTTTATACCTTTCCACGCCTTGATCCCATGCCCACCTATGCTCCCATGTGTGGCCTTCGTTACGCGTCTCGGGCCCGCCGTGCGCGCGCGCGCGCGCTTTCGTCATAGCCTTCCTTTGACAAAAGCGGCCACTCCCGTCAATAAGCTCTCACGCTTTCCAATAAACTAAGGACACGTCAGGCCAACGCCTACGAGTGGGCCCGTCTCCCCATATCGGGCTCCCGCGCCGACGACCCTTCGGCACGGTAAACCGCGTTTAGTCGAAAGCGCGCCTCCGGGCACCCCGTAGCCCCGTTCACCACATCAACGGCCACTCGGATGCTACGCCAAAGATACATCGACCGGTAAATAAAATAAACCAAACAACGAAAAAAAAGGGGTTGCAACACGAGGACTTCCCAGGGGGGTCACCCATCCTAGTACTACTCTCGCCCAAGCACGCTTAACTGCGGAGTTCTGATGGGATCCGGTGCATTAGTGCTGGTATGATCGCAACCGAAAGAATACCACCTCCTTATTCCTTTATACCTTTCCACGCCTTGATCCCATGCCCACCTATGCTCCCATGTGTGGCCTTCGTTACGCGTCTCGGGCCCGCCGTGCGCGTGCGCGCGCCTTCGTCATAGCCTTCCTTTGACAAAAGCGGCCACTCCCGTCAATAAGCTCTCACGCTTTCCAATAAACTAAGGACACGTCAGGCCAACGCCTACGAGCGGGCCCGTCTCCCCATATCGGGCTCCCGCGCCGACGACCCTTCGGCACGGTAAACCGCGTTTAATCGAAAGCGCGCCTCCGGGCACCCCGTAGCCCCGTTCACCACATCAACGGCCACTCGGATGCTACGCCAAAGATACATCGACCGGTAAATAAAATAAACCAAACAACGAAAAAAAAGGGGTTGCAACACGAGGACTTCCCAGGGGGTCACCCATCCTAGTACTACTCTCGCCCAAGCACGCTTAACTGCGGAGTTCTGATGGGATCCGGTGCATTAGTGCTGGTATGATCGCAACCGAAAGAATACCACCTCCTTATTCCTTTATACCTTTCCACGCCTTGATCCCATGCCCACCTATGCTCCCATGTGTGGCCTTCGTTACGCGTCTCGGGCCCGCCGTGCGCGTGCGCGCGCCTTCGTCATAGCCTTCCTTTGACAAAAGCGGCCACTCCCGTCAATAAGCTCTCACGCTTTCCAATAAACTAAGGACACGTCAGGCCAACGCCTACGAGCGGGCCCGTCTCCCCATATCGGGCTCCCGCGCCGACGACCCTTCGGCACGGTAAACCGCGTTTAATCGAAAGCGCGCCTCCGGGCACCCCGTAGCCCCGTTCACCACATCAACGGCCACTCGGATGCTACGCCAAAGATACATCGACCGGTAAATAAAATAAACCAAACAACGAAAAAAAAGGGGTTGCAACACGAGGACTTCCCAGGGGGTCACCCATCCTAGTACTACTCTCGCCCAAGCACGCTTAACTGCGGAGTTCTGATGGGATCCGGTGCATTAGTGCTGGTATGATCGCAACCGAAAGAATACCACCTCCTTATTCCTTTATACCTTTCCACGCCTTGATCCCATGCCCACCTATGCTCCCATGTGTGGCCTTCGTTACGCGTCTCGGGCCCGCCGTGCGCGCGCGCGCCTTCGTCATAGCCTTCCTTTGACAAAAGCGGCCACTCCCGTCAATAAGCTCTCACGCTTTCCAATAAACTAAGGACACGTCAGGCCAACGCCTACGAGCGGGCCCGTCTCCCCATATCGGGCTCCCGCGCCGACGACCCTTCGGCACGGTAAACCGCGTTTAATCGAAAGCGCGCCTCCGGGCACCCCGTAGCCCCGTTCACCACATCAACGGCCACTCGGATGCTACGCCAAAGATACATCGACCGGTAAATAAAATAAACCAAACAACGAAAAAAAAGGGGTTGCAACACGAGGACTTCCCAGGGGGGTCACCCATCCTAGTACTACTCTCGCCCAAGCACGCTTAACTGCGGAGTTCTGATGGGATCCGGTGCATTAGTGCTGGTATGATCGCAACCGAAAGAATACCACCTCCTTATTCCTTTATACCTTTCCACGCCTTGATCCCATGCCCACCTATGCTCCCATGTGTGGCCTTCGTTACGCGTCTCGGGCCCGCCGTGCGCGTGCGCGCGCCTTCGTCATAGCCTTCCTTTGACAAAAGCGGCCACTCCCGTCAATAAGCTCTCACGCTTTCCAATAAACTAAGGACACGTCAGGCCAACGCCTACGAGCGGGCCCGTCTCCCCATATCGGGCTCCCGCGCCGACGACCCTTCGGCACGGTAAACCGCGTTTAATCGAAAGCGCGCCTCCGGGCACCCCGTAGCCCCGTTCACCACATCAACGGCCACTCGGATGCTACGCCAAAGATACATCGACCGGTAAATAAAATAAACCAAACAACGAAAAAAAAGGGGTTGCAACACGAGGACTTCCCAGGGGGTCACCCATCCTAGTACTACTCTCGCCCAAGCACGCTTAACTGCGGAGTTCTGATGGGATCCGGTGCATTAGTGCTGGTATGATCGCAACCGAAAGAATACCACCTCCTTATTCCTTTATACCTTTCCACGCCTTGATCCCATGCCCACCTATGCTCCCATGTGTGGCCTTCGTTACGCGTCTCGGGCCCGCCGTGCGCGCGCGCGCGCCTTCGTCATAGCCTTCCTTTGACAAAAGCGGCCACTCCCGTCAATAAGCTCTCACGCTTTCCAATAAACTAAGGACACGTCAGGCCAACGCCTACGAGCGGGCCCGTCTCCCCGTATCGGGCTCCCGCGCCGACGACCCTTCGGCACGGTAAACCGCGTTTAATCGAAAGCGCGCCTCCGGGCACCCCGTAGCCCCGTTCACCACATCAACGGCCACTCGGATGCTACGCCAAAGATACATCGACCGGTAAATAAAATAAACCAAACAACGAAAAAAAAGGGGTTGCAACACGAGGACTTCCCAGGGGGTCACCCATCCTAGTACTACTCTCGCCCAAGCACGCTTAACTGCGGAGTTCTGATTGGATCCGGTGCATTAGTGCTGGTATGATCGCAACCGAAAGAATACCACCTCCTTATTCCTTTATACCTTTCCACGCCTTGATCCCATGCCCACCTATGCTCCCATGTGTGGCCTTCGTTACGCGTCTCGGGCCCGCCGTGCGCGCGCGCGCGCCTTCGTCACAGCCTTCCTTTGACAAAAGCGGCCACTCCCGTCAATAAGCTCTCACGCTTTCCAATAAACTAAGGACACGTCAGGCCAACGCCTACGAGCGGGCCCGTCTCCCCATATCGGGCTCCCGCGCCGACGACCCTTCGGCACGGTAAACCGCGTTTAATCGAAAGCGCGCCTCCGGGCACCCCGTAGCCCCGTTCACCACATCAACGGCCACTCGGATGCTACGCCAAAGATACATCGACCGGTAAATAAAATAAACCAAACAACGAAAAAAAAGGGGTTGCAACACGAGGACTTCCCAGGGGGTCACCCATCCTAGTACTACTCTCGCCCAAGCACGCTTAACTGCGGAGTTCTGATGGGATCCGGTGCATTAGTGCTGGTATGATCGCAACCGAAAGAATACCACCTCCTTATTCCTTTATACCTTTCCACGCCTTGATCCCATGCCCACCTATGCTCCCATGTGTGGCCTTCGTTACGCGTCTCGGGCCCGCCGTGCGCGCGCGCGCACCTAAGTCATAGCCTTCCTTTGACAAAAGCGGCCACTCCCATCAATAAGCTCTCACGCTTTCCAATAAACTAAGGACACGTCAGGCCAACGCCTACGAGCGGGCCCGTCACCCCATATCGGGCTCCCGCGCCGACGACCCTTCGGCACGGTAAACCGCGTTTAATCGAAAGCGCGCCTCCGGGCACCCCGTAGCCCCGTTCACCACATCAACGGCCACTCGGATGCTACGCCAAAGATACATAGACCGGTAAATAAAACAAACCAAACAACGAAAAAAAGGGGTTGCAACACGAGGACTTCCCAGGGGGTCACCCATCCTAGTACTACTCTCGCCCAAGCACGCTTAACTGCGGAGTTCTGATGGGATCCGGTGCATTAGTGCTGGTATGATCGCAACCGAAAGAATACCACCTCCTTATTCCTTTATACCTTTCCACGCCTTGATCCCATGCCCACCTATGCTCCCATGTGTGGCCTTCGTTACGCGTCTCGGGCCCGCCGTGCGCGCGCGCGCGCCTTCGTCATAGCCTTCCTTTGACAAAAGCGGCCACTCCCGTCAATAAGCTCTCACGCTTTCCAATAAACTAAGGACACGTCAGGCCAACGCCTACGAGCGGGCCCGTCTCCCCATATCGGGCTCCCGCGCCGACGACCTTTCGGCACGGTTAACCGTGTTTAATCGAAAGCGCGCCTCCGGGCACCCCGTAGCCCCGTTCACCACATCAACGGCCACTCGGATGCTACGCCAAAGATACATCGACCGGTAAATAAAATAAACCAAACAACGAAAAAAAAGGGGTTGCAACACGAGGACTTCCCAGGGGGTCACCCATCCTAGTACTACTCTCGCCCAAGCACGCTTAACTGCGGAGTTCTGATGGGATCCGGTGCATTAGTGCTGGTATGATCGCAACCGAAACAATACCACCTCCTTATTCCTTTATACCTTTCCATGCCTTGATCCCATGCCCACCTATGCTCCCATGTGTGGCCTTCGTTACGCGTCTCGGGCCCGCCGTGCGCGCGCGCGCGCCTTCGTCACAGCCTTCCTTTGACAAAAGCGGCCACTCCCGTCAATAAGCTCTCACGCTTTCCAATAAACTAAGGACACGTCAGGCCAACGCCTACCAGCGGGCCCGTCTCCCCATATCGGGCTCCCGCGCCGACGACCCTTCGGCACGGTAAACCGCGTTTAATCGAAAGCGCGCCTCCGGGCACCCCGTAGCCCCGTTCACCACATCAACGGCCACTCGGATGCTACGCCAAAGATACATCGACCGGTAAATAAAATAAACCAAACAACGAAAAAAAAGGGGTTGCAACACGAGGACTTCCCAGGGGGTCACCCATCCTAGTACTACTCTCGCCCAAGCACGCTTAACTGCGGAGTTCTGATGGGATCCGGTGCATTAGTGCTGGTATGATCGCAACCGAAAGAATACCACCTCCTTATTCCTTTATACCTTTCCACGCCTTGATCCCATGCCCACCTATGCTCCCATGTGTGGCCTTCGTTACGCGTCTCGGGCCCGCCGTGCGCGCGCGCGCGCCTTCGTCATAGCCTTCCTTTGACAAAAGCGGCCACTCCCGTCAATAAGCTCTCACGCTTTCCAATAAACTAAGGACACGTCAGGCCAACGCCTACGAGCGGGCCCGTCTCCCCGTATCGGGCTCCCGCGCCGACGACCCTTCGGCACGGTAAACCGCGTTTAATCGAAAGCGCGCCTCCGGGCACCCCGTAGCCCCGTTCACCACATCAACGGCCACTCGGATGCTACGCCAAAGATACATCGACCGGTAAATAAAATAAACCAAACAACGAAAAAAAAGGGGTTGCAACACGAGGACTTCCCAGGGGGTCACCCATCCTAGTACTACTCTCGCCCAAGCAAGCTTAACTGCGGAGTTCTGATGGGATCCGGTGCATTAGTGCTGGTATGATCGCAACCGAAAGAATACCACCTCCTTATTCCTTTATACCTTTCCACGCCTTGATCCCATGCCCACCTATGCTCCCATGTGTGGCCTTCGTTACGCGTCTCGGGCCCGCCGTGCGCGCGCGCGCGCCTTCGTCATAGCCTTCCTTTGACAAAAGCGGCCACTCCCGTCAATAAGCTCTCACGCTTTCCAATAAACTAAGGACACGTCAGGCCGACGCCTACGAGCGGGCCCGTCTCCCCATATCGGGCTCCCGCGCCGACGATCCTTCGGCACGGTAAACCGCGTTTAATCGAAAGCGCGCCTCCGGGCACCCCGTAGCCCCGTTCACCACATCAACGGCCACTCGGATGCTACGCCAAAGATACATCGACCGGTAAATAAAATAAACCAAACAACGAAAAAAAAGGGGTTGCAACACGAGGACTTCCCAGGGGGTCACCCATCCTAGTACTACTCTCGCCCAAGCACGCTTAACTGCGGAGTTCTGATGGGATCCGGTGCATTAGTGCTGGTATGATCGCAACCGAAAGAATACCACCTCCTTATTCCTTTATACCTTTCCACGCCTTGATCCCATGCCCACCTATGCTCCCATGTGTGGCCTTCGTTACGCGTCTCGGGCCCGCCGTGCGCGCGCGCGCGCCTTCGTCATAGCCTTCCTTTGACAAAAGCGGCCACTCCCGTCAATAAGCTCTCACGCTTTCCAATAAACTAAGGACACGTCAGGCCAACGCCTACGAGCGGGCCCGTCTCCCCATATCGGGCTCCCGCGCCGACGACCCTTCGGCACGGTAAACCGCGTTTAATCGAAAGCGCGCCTCCGGGCACCCCGTAGCCCCGTTCACCACATCAACGGCCACTCGGATGCTACGCCAAAGATACATCGACCGGTAAATAAAATAAACCAAACAACGAAAAAAAAGGGGTTGCAACACGAGGACTTCCCAGGGGGTCACCCATCCTAGTACTACTCTCGCCCAAGCACGCTTAACTGCGGAGTTCTGATGGGATCCGGTGCATTAGTGCTGGTATGATCGCAACCGAAAGAATACCACCTCCTTATTCCTTTATACCTTTCCACGCCTTGATCCCATGCCCACCTATGCTCCCATGTGTGGCCTTCGTTACGCGTCTCGGGCCCGCCGTGCGCGCGCGCGCGCCTTCGTCATAGCCTTCCTTTGACAAAAGCGGCCACTCCCGTCAATAAGCTCTCACGCTTTCCAATAAACTAAGGACACGTCAGGCCAACGCCTACGAGCGGGCCCGTCTCCCCGTATCGGGCTCCCGCGCCGACGACCCTTCGGCACGGTAAACCGCGTTTAATCGAAAGCGCGCCTCCGGGCACCCCGTAGCCCCGTTCACCACATCAACGGCCACTCGGATGCTACGCCAAAGATACATCGACCGGTAAATAAAATAAACCAAACAACGAAAAAAAAGGGGTTGCAACACGAGGACTTCCCAGGGGGTCACCCATCCTAGTACTACTCTCGCCCAAGCAAGCTTAACTGCGGAGTTCTGATGGGATCCGGTGCATTAGTGCTGGTATGATCGCAACCGAAAGAATACCACCTCCTTATTCCTTTATACCTTTCCACGCCTTGATCCCATGCCCACCTATGCTCCCATGTGTGGCCTTCGTTACGCGTCTCGGGCCCGCCGTGCGCGCGCGCGCGCCTTCGTCATAGCCTTCCTTTGACAAAAGCGGCCACTCCCGTCAATAAGCTCTCACGCTTTCCAATAAACTAAGGACACGTCAGGCCGACGCCTACGAGCGGGCCCGTCTCCCCATATCGGGCTCCCGCGCCGACGACCCTTCGGCACGGTAAACCGCGTTTAATCGAAAGCGCGCCTCCGGGCACCCCGTAGCCCCGTTCACCACATCAACGGCCACTCGGATGCTACGCCAAAGATACATCGACCGGTAAATAAAATAAACCAAACAACGAAAAAAAAGTGGTTGCAACACGAGGACTTCCCAGGGGGTCACCCATCCTAGTACTACTCTCGCCCAAGCACGCTTAACTGCGGAGTTCTGATGGGATCCGGTGCATTAGTGCTGGTATGATCGCAACCGAAAGAATACCACCTCCTTATTCCTTTATACCTTTCCACGCCTTGATCCCATGCCCACCTATGCTCCCATGTGTGGCCTTCGTTACGCGTCTCGGGCCCGCCGTGCGCGTGCGCGCGCCTTCGTCATAGCCTTCCTTTGACAAAAGCGGCCACTCCCGTCAATAAGCTCTCACGCTTTCCAATAAACTAAGGACACGTCAGGCCAACGCCTACGAGCGGGCCCGTCTCCCCATATCGGGCTCCCGCGCCGACGACCCTTCGGCACGGTAAACCGCGTTTAATCGAAAGCGCGCCTCCGGGCACCCCGTAGCCCCGTTCACCACATCAACGGCCACTCGGATGCTACGCCAAAGATACATCGACCGGTAAATAAAATAAACCAAACAACGAAAAAAAAGGGGTTGCAACACGAGGACTTCCCAGGGGGTCACCCATCCTAGTACTACTCTCGCCCAAGCACGCTTAACTGCGGAGTTCTGATGGGATCCGGTGCATTAGTGCTGGTATGATCGCAACCGAAAGAATACCACCTCCTTATTCCTTTATACCTTTCCACGCCTTGATCCCATGCCCACCTATGCTCCCATGTGTGGCCTTCGTTACGCGTCTCGGGCCCGCCGTGCGCGCGCGCGCGCCTTCGTCATAGCCTTCCTTTGACAAAAGCGGCCACTCCCGTCAATAAGCTCTCACGCTTTCCAATAAACTAAGGACACGTCAGGCCAACGCCTACGAGCGGGCCCGTCTCCCCATATCGGGCTCCCGCGCCGACGACCCTTCGGCACGGTAAACCGCGTTTAATCGAAAGCGCGCCTCCGGGCACCCCGTAGCCCCGTTCACCACATCAACGGCCACTCGGATGCTACGCCAAAGATACATCGACCGGTAAATAAAATAAACCAAACAACGAAAAAAAAGGGGTTGCAACACGAGGACTTCCCAGGGGGTCACCCATCCTAGTACTACTCTCGCCCAAGCACGCTTAACTGCGGAGTTCTGATGGGATCCGGTGCATTAGTGCTGGTATGATCGCAACCGAAAGAATACCACCTCCTTATTCCTTTATACCTTTCCACGCCTTGATCCCATGCCCACCTATGCTCCCATGTGTGGCCTTCGTTACGCGTCTCGGGCCCGTCGTGCGCGCGCGCGCGCCTTCGTCATAGCCTTCCTTTGACAAAAGCGGCCACTCCCGTCAATAAGCTCTCACGCTTTCCAATAAACTAAGGACACGTCAGGCCAACGCCTACGAGCGGGCCCGTCTCCCCATATCGGGCTCCCGCGCCGACGACCCTTCGGCACGGTAAACCGCGTTTAATCGAAAGCGCGCCTCCGGGCACCCCGTAGCCCCGTTCACCACATCAACGGCCACTCGGATGCTACGCCAAAGATACATCGACCGGTAAATAAAATAAACCAAACAACGAAAAAAAAGGGGTTGCAACACGAGGACTTCCCAGGGGGTCACCCATCCTAGTACTACTCTCGCCCAAGCACGCTTAACTGCGGAGTTCTGATGGGATCCGGTGCATTAGTGCTGGTATGATCGCAACCGAAAGAATACCACCTCCTTATTCCTTTATACCTTTCCACGCCTTGATCCCATGCCCACCTATGCTCCCATGTGTGGCCTTCGTTACGCGTCTCGGGCCCGCCGTGCGCGCGCGCGCGCCTAAGTCATAGCCTTCCTTTGACAAAAGCGGCCACTCCCGTCAATAAGCTCTCACGCTTTCCAATAAACTAAGGACACGTCAGGCCAACGCCTACGAGCGGGCCCGTCACCCCATATCGGGCTCCCGCGCCGACGACCCTTCGGCACGGTAAACCGCGTTTAATCGAAAGCGCGCCTCCGGGCACCCCGTAGCCCCGTTCACCACATCAACGGCCACTCGGATGCTACGCCAAAGATACATCGACCGGTAAATAAAATAAACCAAACAACGAAAAAAAAGGGGTTGCAACACGAGGACTTCCCAGGGGGTCACCCATCCTAGTACTACTCTCGCCCAAGCACGCTTAACTGCGGAGTTCTGATGGGATCCGGTGCATTAGTGCTGGTATGATCGCAACCGAAAGAATACCACCTCCTTATTCCTTTATACCTTTCCACGCCTTGATCCCATGCCCACCTATGCTCCCATGTGTGGCCTTCGTTACGCGTCTCGGGCCCGCCGTGCGCGCGCGCGCGCCTTCGTCATAGCCTTCCTTTGACAAAAGCGGCCACTCCCGTCAATAAGCTCTCACGCTTTCCAATAAACTAAGGACACGTCAGGCCAACGCCTACGAGCGGGCCCGTCTCCCCATATCGGGCTCCCGCGCCGACGACCCTTCGGCACGGTAAACCGCGTTTAATCGAAAGCGCGCCTCCGGGCACCCCGTAGCCCCGTTCACCACATCAACGGCCACTCGGATGCTACGCCAAAGATACATCGACCGGTAAATAAAATAAACCAAACAACGAAAAAAAAGGGGTTGCAACACGAGGACTTCCCAGGGGGTCACCCATCCTAGTACTACTCTCGCCCAAGCACGCTTAACTGCGGAGTTCTGATGGGATCCGGTGCATTAGTGCTGGTATGATCGCAACCGAAAGAATACCACCTCCTTATTCCTTTATACCTTTCCACGCCTTGATCCCATGCCCACCTATGCTCCCATGTGTGGCCTTCGTTACGCGTCTCGGGCCCGTCGTGCGCGCGCGCGCGCCTTCGTCATAGCCTTCCTTTGACAAAAGCGGCCACTCCCGTCAATAAGCTCTCACGCTTTCCAATAAACTAAGGACACGTCAGGCCAACGCCTACGAGCGGGCCCGTCTCCCCATATCGGGCTCCCGCGCCGACGACCCTTCGGCACGGTAAACCGCGTTTAATCGAAAGCGCGCCTCCGGGCACCCCGTAGCCCCGTTCACCACATCAACGGCCACTCGGATGCTACGCCAAAGATACATCGACCGGTAAATAAAATAAACCAAACAACGAAAAAAAAGGGGTTGCAACACGAGGACTTCCCAGGGGGTCACCCATCCTAGTACTACTCTCGCCCAAGCACGCTTAACTGCGGAGTTCTGATGGGATCCGGTGCATTAGTGCTGGTATGATCGCAACCGAAAGAATACCACCTCCTTATTCCTTTATACCTTTCCACGCCTTGATCCCATGCCCACCTATGCTCCCATGTGTGGCCTTCGTTACGCGTCTCGGGCCCGCCGTGCGCGCGCGCGCGCCTAAGTCATAGCCTTCCTTTGACAAAAGCGGCCACTCCCGTCAATAAGCTCTCACGCTTTCCAATAAACTAAGGACACGTCAGGCCAACGCCTACGAGCGGGCCCGTCACCCCATATCGGGCTCCCGCGCCGACGACCCTTCGGCACGGTAAACCGCGTTTAATCGAAAGCGCGCCTCCGGGCACCCCGTAGCCCCGTTCACCACATCAACGGCCACTCGGATGCTACGCCAAAGATACATCGACCGGTAAATAAAATAAACCAAACAACGAAAAAAAAGGGGTTGCAACACGAGGACTTCCCAGGGGGTCACCCATCCTAGTACTACTCTCGCCCAAGCACGCTTAACTGCGGAGTTCTGATGGGATCCGGTGCATTAGTGCTGGTATGATCGCAACCGAAAGAATACCACCTCCTTATTCCTTTATACCTTTCCACGCCTTGATCCCATGCCCACCTATGCTCCCATGTGTGGCCTTCGTTACGCGTCTCGGGCCCGCCGTGCGCGCGCGCGCGCCTTCGTCATAGCCTTCCTTTGACAAAAGCGGCCACTCCCGTCAATAAGCTCTCACGCTTTCCAATAAACTAAGGACACGTCAGGCCAACGCCTACGAGCGGGCCCGTCTCCCCATATCGGGCTCCCGCGCCGACGACCCTTCGGCACGGTAAACCGCGTTTAATTGAAAGCGCGCCTCCGGGCACCCCGTAGCCCCGTTCACCACATCAACGGCCACTCGGATGCTACGCCAAAGATACATCGACCGGTAAATAAAATAAACCAAACAACGAAAAAAAAGGGGTTGCAACACGAGGACTTCCCAGGGGGTCACCCATCCTAGTACTACTCTCGCCCAAGCACGCTTAACTGCGGAGTTCTGATGGGATCCGGTGCATTAGTGCTGGTATGATCGCAACCGAAAGAATACCACCTCCTTATTCCTTTATACCTTTCCACGCCTTGATCCCATGCCCACCTATGCTCCCATGTGTGGCCTTCGTTACGCGTCTCGGGCCCGCCGTGCGCGCGCGCGCGCCTTCGTCATAGCCTTCCTTTGACAAAAGCGGCCACTCCCGTCAATAAGCTCTCACGCTTTCCAATAAACTAAGGACACGTCAGGCCAACGCCTACGAGCGGGCCCGTCTCCCCGTATCGGGCTCCCGCGCCGACGACCCTTCGGCACGGTAAACCGCGTTTAATCGAAAGCGCGCCTCCGGGCACCCCGTAGCCCCGTTCACCACATCAACGGCCACTCGGATGCTACGCCAAAGATACATCGACCGGTAAATAAAATAAACCAAACAACGAAAAAAAAGGGGTTGCAACACGAGGACTTCCCAGGGGGTCACCCATCCTAGTACTACTCTCGCCCAAGCACGCTTAACTGCGGAGTTCTGATGGGATCCGGTGCATTAGTGCTGGTATGATCGCAACCGAAAGAATACCACCTCCTTATTCCTTTATACCTTTCCACGCCTTGATCCCATGCCCACCTATGCTCCCATGTGTGGCCTTCGTTACGCGTCTCGGGCCCGCCGTGCGCGCGCGCGCGCCTTCGTCATAGCCTTCCTTTGACAAAAGCGGCCACTCCCGTCAATAAGCTCTCACGCTTTCCAATAAACTAAGGACACGTCAGGCCAACGCCTACGAGCGGGCCCGTCTCCCCATATCGGGCTCCCGCGCCGACGACCTTTCGGCACGGTAAACCGCGTTTAATCGAAAGCGCGCCTCCGGGCACCCCGTAGCCCCGTTCACCACATCAACGGCCACTCGGATGCTACGCCAAAGATACATCGACCGGTAAATAAAATAAACCAAACAACGAAAAAAAAGGGGTTGCAACACGAGGACTTCCCAGGGGGTCACCCATCCTAGTACTACTCTCGCCCAAGCACGCTTAACTGCGGAGTTCTGATGGGATCCGGTGCATTAGTGCTGGTATGATCGCAACCGAAAGAATACCACCTCCTTATTCCTTTATACCTTTCCACGCCTTGATCCCATGCCCACCTATGCTCCCATGTGTGGCCTTCGTTACGCGTCTCGGGCCCGCCGTGCGCGCGCGCGCGCCTTCGTCATAGCCTTCCTTTGACAAAAGCGGCCACTCCCGTCAATAAGCTCTCACGCTTTCCAATAAACTAAGGACACGTCAGGCCAACGCCTACGAGCGGGCCCGTCTCCCCATATCGGGCTCCCGCGCCGACGACCCTTCGGTACGGTAAACCGCGTTTAATCGAAAGCGCGCCTCCGGGCACCCCGTAGCCCCGTTCACCACATCAACGGCCACTCGGATGCTACGCCAAAGATACATCGACCGGTAAATAAAATAAACCAAACAACGAAAAAAAAGGGGTTGCAACACGAGGACTTCCCAGGGGGTCACCCATCCTAGTACTACTCTCGCCCAAGCACGCTTAACGGCGGAGTTCTGATGGGATCCGGTGCATTAGTGCTGGTATGATCGCAACCGAAAGAATACCACCTCCTTATTCCTTTATACCTTTCCACGCCTTGATCCCATGCCCACCTATGCTCCCATGTGTGGCCTTCGTTACGCGTCTCGGGCCCGCCGTGCGCGCGCGCGCGCCTTCGTCATAGCCTTCCTTTGACAAAAGCGGCCACTCCCGTCAATAAGCTCTCACGCTTTCCAATAAACTAAGGATACGTCAGGCCAACGCCTACGAGCGGGCCCGTCTCCCCATATCGGGCTCCCACGCCGACGACCCTTCGGCACGGTAAACCGCGTTTAATCGAAAGCGCGCCTCCGGGCACCCCGTAGCCCCGTTCACCACATCAACGGCCACTCGGATGCTACGCCAAAGATACATCGACCGGTAAATAAAATAAACCAAACAACGAAAAAAAAGGGGTTGCAACACGAGGACTTCCCAGGGGGTCACCCATCCTAGTACTACTCTCGCCCAAGCACGCTTAACTGCGGAGTTCTGATGGGATCCGGTGCATTAGTGCTGGTATGATCGCAACCGAAAGAATACCACCTCCTTATTCCTTTATACCTTTCCACGCCTTGATCCCATGCCCACCTATGCTCCCATGTGTGGCCTTCGTTACGCGTCTCGGGCCCGTCGTGCGCGCGTGCGCCTTCGTCATAGCCTTCCTTTGACAAAAGCGGCCACTCCCGTCAATAAGCTCTCACGCTTTCCAATAAACTAAGGACACGTCAGGCCAACGCCTACGAGCGGGCCCGTCTCCCCATATCGGGCTCCCGCGCCGACGACCCTTCGGCACGGTAAACCGCGTTTAATCGAAAGCGCGCCTCCGGGCACCCCGTAGCCCCGTTCACCACATCAACGGCCACTCGGATGCTACGCCAAAGATACATCGACCGGTAAATAAAATAAACCAAACAACGAAAAAAAAGGGGTTGCAACACGAGGACTTCCCAGGGGGTCACCCATCCTAGTACTACTCTCGCCCAAGCACGCTTAACTGCGGAGTTTTGATGGGATCCGGTGCATTAGTGCTGGTATGATCGCAACCGAAAGAATACCACCTCCTTATTCCTTTATACCTTTCCACGCCTTGATCCCATGCCCACCTATGCTCCCATGTGTGGCCTTCGTTACGCGTCTCGGGCCCGCCGTGTGCGCGCGCGCGCCTTCGTCATAGCCTTCCTTTGACAAAAGCGGCCACTCCCGTCAATAAGCTCTCACGCTTTCCAACAAACTAAGGACACGTCAGGCCAACGCCTACGAGCGGGCCCGTCTCCCCATATCGGGCTCCCGCGCCGACGACCCTTCGGCACGGTAAACCGCGTTTAATCGAAAGCGCGCCTCCGGGCACCCCGTAGCCCCGTTCACCACATCAACGGCCACTCGGATGCTACGCCAAAGATACATCGACCGGTAAATAAAATAAACCAAACAACGAAAAAAAAGGGGTTGCAACACGAGGACTTCCCAGGGGGTCACCCATCCTAGTACTACTCTCGCCCAAGCACGCTTAACTGCGGAGTTCTGATGGGATCCGGTGCATTAGTGCTGGTATGATCGCAACCGAAAGAATACCACCTCCTTATTCCTTTATACCTTTCCACGCCTTGATCCCATGCCCACCTATGCTCCCATGTGTGGCCTTCGTTACGCGTCTCGGGCCCGCCGTGCGCGCGCGCGCGCCTTCGTCATAGCCTTCCTTTGACAAAAGCGGCCACTCCCGTCAATAAGCTCTCACGCTTTCCAATAAACTAAGGACACGTCAGGCCAACGCCTACGAGCGGGCCCGTCTCCCCATATCGGGCTCCCGCGCCGACGACCCTTCGGCACGGTAAACCGCGTTTAATCGAAAGCGCGCCTCCGGGCACCCCGTAGCCCCGTTCACCACATCAACGGCCACTCGGATGCTACGCCAAAGATACATCGACCGGTAAATAAAATAAACCAAACAACGAAAAAAAAGGGGTTGCAACACGAGGACTTCCCAGGGGGTCACCCATCCTAGTACTACTCTCGCCCAAGCACGCTTAACTGCGGAGTTCTGATGGGATCCGGTGCATTAGTGCTGGTATGATCGCAACCGAAAGAATACCACCTCTTTATTCCTTTATACCTTTCCACGCCTTGATCCCATGCCCACCTATGCTCCCATGTGTGGCCTTCGTTACGCGTCTCGGGCCCGCCGCGCGCGCGCGCGCGCCTTCGTCATAGCCTTCCTTTGACAAAAGCGGCCACTCCCGTCAATAAGCTCTCACGCTTTCCAATAAACTAAGGACACGTAAGGCCAACGCCTACGAGCGGGCCCGTCTCCCCATATCGGGCTCCCGCGCCGACGACCCTTCGGCACGGTAAACCGCGTTTAATCGAAAGCGCGCCTCCGGGCACCCCGTAGCCCCGTTCACCACATCAACGGCCACTCGGATGCTACGCCAAAGATACATCGACCGGTAAATAAAATAAACCAAAACAACGAAAAAAAAGGGGTTGCAACACGAGGACTTCCCAGGGGGTCACCCATCCTAGTACTACTCTCGCCCAAGCACGCTTAACTGCGGAGTTCTGATGGGATCCGGTGCATTAGTGCTGGTATGATCGCAACCGAAAGAATACCACCTCCTTATTCCTTTATACCTTTCCACGCCTTGATCCCATGCCCACCTATGCTCCCATGTGTGGCCTTCGTTACGCGTCTCGGGCCCGCCGTGCGCGCGCGCGCGCCTTCGTCATAGCCTTCCTTTGACAAAAGCGGCCACTCCCGTCAATAAGCTCTCACGCTTTCCAATAAACTAAGGACACGTCAGGCCAACGCCTACGAGCGGGCCCGTCTCCCCATATCGGGCTCCCGCGCCGACAACCCTTCGGCACGGTAAACCGCGTTTAATCGAAAGCGCGCCTCCGGGCACCCCGTAGCCCCGTTCACCACATCAACGGCCACTCGGATGCTACGCCAAAGATACATCGACCGGTAAATAAAATAAACCAAACAACGAAAAAAAAGGGGTTGCAACACGAGGACTTCCCAGGGGGTCACCCATCCTAGTACTACTCTCGCCCAAACACGCTTAACTGCGGAGTTCTGATGGGATCCGGTGCATTAGTGCTGGTATGATCGCAACCGAAAGAATACCACCTCCTTATTCCTTTATACCTTTCCACGCCTTGATCCCATGCCCACCTATGCTCCCATGTGTGGCCTTCGTTACGCGTCTCGGGCCCGCCGTGCGCGCGCGCGCGCCTTCGTCATAGCCTTCCTTTGACAAAAGCGGCCACTCCCGTCAATAAGCTCTCACGCTTTCCAATAAACTAAGGACACGTCAGGCCAACGCCTACGAGCGGGCCCGTCTCCCCATATCGGGCTCCCGCGCCGACGACCCTTCGGCACGGTAAACCGCGTTTAATCGAAAGCGCGCCTCCGGGCACCCCGTAGCCCCGTTCACCACATCAACGGCCACTCGGATGCTACGCCAAAGATACATCGACCGGTAAATAAAATAAACCAAACAACGAAAAAAAAGGGGTTGCAACACGAGGACTTCCCAGGGGGTCACCCATCCTAGTACTACTCTCGCCCAAACACGCTTAACTGCGGAGTTCTGATGGGATCCGGTGCATTAGTGCTGGTATGATCGCAACCGAAAGAATACCACCTCCTTATTCCTTTATACCTTTCCACGCCTTGATCCCATGCCCACCTATGCTCCCATGTGTGGCCTTCGTTACGCGTCTCGGGCCCGCCGTGCGCGCGCGCGCGCCTTCGTCATAGCCTTCCTTTGACAAAAGCGGCCACTCCCGTCAATAAGCTCTCACGCTTTCCAATAAACTAAGGACACGTCAGGCCAACGCCTACGAGCGGGCCCGTCTCCCCATATCGGGCTCCCGCGACGACGACCCTTCGGCACGGTAAACCGCGTTTAATCGAAAGCGCGCCTCCGGGCACCCCGTAGCCCCGTTCACCACATCAACGGCCACTCGGATGCTACGCCAAAGATACATCGACCGGTAAATAAAATAAACCAAACAACGAAAAAAAAGGGGTTGCAACACGAGGACTTCCCAGGGGGTCACCCATCCTAGTACTACTCTCGCCCAAGCACGCTTAACTGCGGAGTTCTGATGGGATCCGGTGCATTAGTGCTGGTATGATCGCAACCGAAAGAATACCACCTCCTTATTCCTTTATACCTTTCCACGCCTTGATCCCATGCCCACCTATGCTCCCATGTGTGGCCTTCGTTACGCGTCTCGGGCCCGCCGTGCGCGCGCGCGCGCCTTCGTCATAGCCTTCCTTTGACAAAAGCGGCCACTCCCGTCAATAAGCTCTCACGCTTTCCAATAAACTAAGGACACGTCAGGCCAACGCCTACGAGCGGGCCCGTCTCCCCATATCGGGCTCCCGCGCCGACGACCCTTCGGCACGGTAAACCGCGTTTAATCGAAAGCGCGCCTCCGGGCACCCCGTAGCCCCGTTCACCACATCAACGGCCACTCGGATGCTACGCCAAAGATACATCGACCGGTAAATAAAATAAACCAAACAACGAAAAAAAAGGGGTTGCAACACGAGGACTTCCCATGGGGTCACCCATCCTAGTACTACTCTCGCCCAAGCACGCTTAACTGCGGAGTTTTGATGGGATCCGGTGCATTAGTGCTGGTATGATCGCAACCGAAAGAATACCACCTCCTTATTCCTTTATACCTTTCCACGCCTTGATCCCATGCCCACCTATGCTCCCATGTGTGGCCTTCGTTACGCGTCTCGGGCCCGCCGTGCGCGCGCGCGCGCCTTCGTCATAGCCTTCCTTTGACAAAAGCGGCCACTCCCGTCAATAAGCTCTCACGCTTTCCAATAAACTAAGGACACGTCAGGCCAACGCCTACGAGCGGGCCCGTCTCCCCATATCGGGCTCCCGCGCCGACGACCCTTCGGCACGGTAAACCGCGTTTAATCGAAAGCGCGCCTCCGGGCACCCCGTAGCCCCGTTCACCACATCAACGGCCACTCGGATGCTACGCCAAAGATACATCGACCGGTAAATAAAATAAACCAAACAACGAAAAAAAAGGGGTTGCAACACGAGGACTTCCCAGGGGGTCACCCATCCTAGTACTACTCTCGCCCAAGCACGCTTAACTGCGGAGTTCTGATGGGATCCGGTGCATTAGTGCTGGTATGATCGCAACCGAAAGAATACCACCTCCTTATTCCTTTATACCTTTCCACGCCTTGATCCCATGCCCACCTATGCTCCCATGTGTGGCCTTCGTTACGCGTCTCGCGCCCGCCGTGCGCGCGCGCGCGCCTTCGTCATAGCCTTCCTTTGACAAAAGCGGCCACTCCCGTCAATAAGCTCTCACGCTTTCCAATAAACTAAGGACACGTCAGGCCAACGCCTACGAGCGGGCCCGTCTCCCCATATCGGGCTCCCGCGCCGACGACCCTTCGGCACGGTAAACCGCGTTTAATCGAAAGCGCGCCTCCGGGCACCCCGTAGCCCCGTTCACCACATCAACGGCCACTCGGATGCTACGCCAAAGATACATCGACCGGTAAATAAAATAAACCAAACAACGAAAAAAAAGGGGTTGCAACACGAGGACTTCCCAGGGGGTCACCCATCCTAGTACTACTCTCGCCCAAGCACGCTTAACTGCGGAGTTCTGATGGGATCCGGTGCATTAGTGCTGGTATGATCGCAACCGAAAGAATACCACCTCTTTATTCCTTTATACCTTTCCACGCCTTGATCCCATGCCCACCTATGCTCCCATGTGTGGCCTTCGTTACGCGTCTCGGGCCCGCCGCGCGCGCGCGCGCGCCTTCGTCATAGCCTTCCTTTGACAAAAGCGGCCACTCCCGTCAATAAGCTCTCACGCTTTCCAATAAACTAAGGACACGTAAGGCCAACGCCTACGAGCGGGCCCGTCTCCCCATATCGGGCTCCCGCGCCGACGACCCTTCGGCACGGTAAACCGCGTTTAATCGAAAGCGCGCCTCCGGGCACCCCGTAGCCCCGTTCACCACATCAACGGCCACTCGGATGCTACGCCAAAGATACATCGACCGGTAAATAAAATAAACCAAAACAACGAAAAAAAAGGGGTTGCAACACGAGGACTTCCCAGGGGGTCACCCATCCTAGTACTACTCTCGCCCAAGCACGCTTAACTGCGGAGTTCGGATGGGATCCGGTGCATTAGTGCTGGTATGATCGCAACCGAAAGAATACCACCTCCTTATTCCTTTATACCTTTCCACGCCTTGATCCCATGCCCACCTATGCTCCCATGTGTGGCCTTCGTTACGCGTCTCGGGCCCGCCGTGCGCGCGCGCGCGCCTTCGTCATAGCCTTCCTTTGACAAAAGCGGCCACTCCCGTCAATAAGCTCTCACGCTTTCCAATAAACTAAGGACACGTCAGGCCAACGCCTACGAGCGGGCCCGTCTCCCCATATCGGGCTCCCGCGCCGACGACCCTTCGGCACGGTAAACCGCGTTTAATCGAAAGCGCGCCTCCGGGCACCCCGTAGCCCCGTTCACCACATCAACGGCCACTCGGATGCTACGCCAAAGATACATCGACCGGTAAATAAAATAAACCAAACAACGAAAAAAAAGGGGTTGCAACACGAGGACTTCCCAGGGGGTCACCCATCCTAGTACTACTCTCGCCCAAGCACGCTTAACTGCGGAGTTCTGATGGGATCCGGTGCATTAGTGCTGGTATGATCGCAACCGAAAGAATACCACCTCCTTATTCCTTTATACCTTTCCACGCCTTGATCCCATGCCCACCTATGCTCCCATGTGTGGCCTTCGTTACGCGTCTCGGGCCCGCCGTGCGCGCGCGCGCGCCTTCGTCATAGCCTTCCTTTGACAAAAGCGGCCACTCCCGTCAATAAGCTCTCACGCTTTCCAATAAACTAAGGACACGTCAGGCCAACGCCTACGAGCGGGCCCGTCTCCCCATATCGGGCTCCCGCGCCGACGACCCTTCGGCACGGTAAACCGCGTTTAATCGAAAGCGCGCCTCCGGGCACCCCGTAGCCCCGTTCACCACATCAACGGCCACTCGGATGCTACGCCAAAGATACATCGACCGGTAAATAAAATAAACCAAACAACGATAAAAAAGGGGTTGCAACACGAGGACTTCCCATGGGGTCACCCATCCTAGTACTACTCTCGCCCAAGCACGCTTAACTGCGGAGTTTTGATGGGATCCGGTGCATTAGTGCTGGTATGATCGCAACCGAAAGAATACCACCTCCTTATTCCTTTATACCTTTCCACGCCTTGATCCCATGCCCACCTATGCTCCCATGTGTGGCCTTCGTTACGCGTCTCGGGCCCGCCGTGCGCGCGCGCGCGCCTTCGTCATAGCCTTCCTTTGACAAAAGCGGCCACTCCCGTCAATAAGCTCTCACGCTTTCCAATAAACTAAGGACACGTCAGGCCAACGCCTACGAGCGGGCCCGTCTCCCCATATCGGGCTCCCGCGCCGACGACCCTTCGGCACGGTAAACCGCGTTTAATCGAAAGCGCGCCTCCGGGCACCCCGTAGCCCCGTTCACCACATCAACGGCCACTCGGATGCTACGCCAAAGATACATCGACCGGTAAATAAAATAAACCAAACAACGAAAAAAAAGGGGTTGCAACACGAGGACTTCCCAGGGGGTCACCCATCCTAGTACTACTCTCGCCCAAGCACGCTTAACTGCGGAGTTCTGATGGGATCCGGTGCATTAGTGCTGGTATGATCGCAACCGAAAGAATACCACCTCCTTATTCCTTTATACCTTTCCACGCCTTGATCCCATGCCCACCTATGCTCCCATGTGTGGCCTTCGTTACGCGTCTCGCGCCCGCCGTGCGCGCGCGCGCGCCTTCGTCATAGCCTTCCTTTGACAAAAGCGGCCACTCCCGTCAATAAGCTCTCACGCTTTCCAATAAACTAAGGACACGTCAGGCCAACGCCTACGAGCGGGCCCGTCTCCCCATATCGGGCTCCCGCGCCGACGACCCTTCGGCACGGTAAACCGCGTTTAATCGAAAGCGCGCCTCCGGGCACCCCGTAGCCCCGTTCACCACATCAACGGCCACTCGGATGCTACGCCAAAGATACATCGACCGGTAAATAAAATAAACCAAACAACGAAAAAAAAGGGGTTGCAACACGAGGACTTCCCAGGGGGTCACCCATCCTAGTACTACTCTCGCCCAAGCACGCTTAACTGCGGAGTTCTGATGGGATCCGGTGCATTAGTGCTGGTATGATCGCAACCGAAAGAATACCACCTCTTTATTCCTTTATACCTTTCCACGCCTTGATCCCATGCCCACCTATGCTCCCATGTGTGGCCTTCGTTACGCGTCTCGGGCCCGCCGCGCGCGCGCGCGCGCCTTCGTCATAGCCTTCCTTTGACAAAAGCGGCCACTCCCGTCAATAAGCTCTCACGCTTTCCAATAAACTAAGGACACGTAAGGCCAACGCCTACGAGCGGGCCCGTCTCCCCATATCGGGCTCCCGCGCCGACGACCCTTCGGCACGGTAAACCGCGTTTAATCGAAAGCGCGCCTCCGGGCACCCCGTAGCCCCGTTCACCACATCAACGGCCACTCGGATGCTACGCCAAAGATACATCGACCGGTAAATAAAATAAACCAAACAACGAAAAAAAAGGGGTTGCAACACGAGGACTTCCCAGGGGGTCACCCATCCTAGTACTACTCTCGCCCAAGCACGCTTAACTGCGGAGTTCTGATGGGATCCGGTGCATTAGTGCTGGTATGATCGCAACCGAAAGAATACCACCTCCTTATTCCTTTATACCTTTCCACGCCTTGATCCCATGCCCACCTATGCTCCCATGTGTGGCCTTCGTTACGCGTCTCGGGCCCGCCGTGCGCGCGCGCGCGCCTTCGTCATAGCCTTCCTTTGACAAAAGCGGCCACTCCCGTCAATAAGCTCTCACGCTTTCCAATAAACTAAGGACACGTCAGGCCAACGCCTACGAGCGGGCCCGTCTCCCCATATCGGGCTCCCGCGCCGACGACCCTTCGGCACGGTAAACCGCGTTTAATCGAAAGCGCGCCTCCGGGCACCCCGTAGCCCCGTTCACCACATCAACGGCCACTCGGATGCTACGCCAAAGATACATCGACCGGTAAATAAAATAAACCAAACAACGAAAAAAAAGGGGTTGCAACACGAGGACTTCCCAGGGGGTCACCCATCCTAGTACTACTCTCGCCCAAGCACGCTTAACTGCGGAGTTCTGATGGGATCCGGTGCATTAGTGCTGGTATGATCGCAACCGAAAGAATACCACCTCCTTATTCCTTTATACCTTTCCACGCCTTGATCCCATGCCCACCTATGCTCCCATGTGTGGCCTTCGTTACGCGTCTCGGGCCCGCCGTGCGCGCGCGCGCGCCTTCGTCATAGCCTTCCTTTGACAAAAGCGGCCACTCCCGTCAATAAGCTCTCACGCTTTCCAATAAACTAAGGACACGTCAGGCCAACGCCTACGAGCGGGACCGTCTCCCCATATCGGGCTCCCGCGCCGACGACCCTTCGGCACGGTAAACCGCGTTTAATCGAAAGCGCGCCTCCGGGCACCCCGTAGCCCCGTTCACCACATCAACGGCCACTCGGATGCTACGCCAAAGATACATCGACCGGTAAATAAAATAAACCAAACAACGAAAAAAAAGGGGTTGCAACACGAGGACTTCCCAGGGGGTCACCCATCCTAGTACTACTCTCGCCCAAGCACGCTTAACTGCGGAGTTCTGATGGGATCCGGTGCATTAGTGCTGGTATGATCGCAACCGAAAGAATACCACCTCCTTATTCCTTTATACCTTTCCACGCCTTGATCCCATGCCCACCTATGCTCCCATGTGTGGCCTTCGTTACGCGTCTCGGGCCCGCCGTGCGCGCGCGCGCGCCTTCGTCATAGCCTTCCTTTGACAAAAGCGGCCACTCCCGTCAATAAGCTCTCACGCTTTCCAATAAACTAAGGACACGTCAGGCCAACGCCTACGAGCGGGCCCGTCTCCCCATATCGGGCTCCCGCGCCGACGACCCTTCGGCACGGTAAACCGCGTTTAATCGAAAGCGCGCCTCCGGGCACCCCGAAGCCCCGTTCACCACATCAACGGCCACTCGGATGCTACGCCAAAGATACATCGACCGGTAAATAAAATAAACTAAAACAACGAAAAAAAAGGGGTTGCAACACGAGGACTTCCCAGGGGGTCACCCATCCTAGTACTACTCTCGCCCAAGCACGCTTAACTGCGGAGTTCGGATGGGATCCGGTGCATTAGTGCTGGTATGATCGCAACCGAAAGAATACCACCTCCTTATTCCTTTATACCTTTCCACGCCTTGATCCCATGCCCACCTATGCTCCCATGTGTGGCCTTCGTTACGCGTCTCGGGCCCGCCGTGCGCGCGCGCGCGCCTTCGTCATAGCCTTCCTTTGACAAAAGCGGCCACTCCCGTCAATAAGCTCTCACGCTTTCCAATAAACTAAGGACACGTCAGGCCAACGCCTACGAGCGGGCCCGTCTCCCCATATCGGGCTCCCGCGCCGACGACCCTTCGGCACGGTAAACCGCGTTTAATCGAAAGCGCGCCTCCGGGCACCCCGTAGCCCCGTTCACCACATCAACGGCCACTCGGATGCTACGCCAAAGATACATCGACCGGTAAATAAAATAAACCAAACAACGAAAAAAAAGGGGTTGCAACACGAGGACTTCCCTGGGGGTCACCCATCCTAGTACTACTCTCGCCCAAGCACGCTTAACTGCGGAGTTCTGATGGGATCCGGTGCATTAGTGCTGGTATGATCGCAACCGAAAGAATACCACCTCCTTATTCCTTTATACCTTTCCACGCCTTGATCCCATGCCCACCTATGCTCCCATGTGTGGCCTTCGTTACGCGTCTCGGGCCCGCCGTGCGCGCGCGCGCGCCTTCGTCATAGCCTTCCTTTGACAAAAGCGGCCACTCCCGTCAATAAGCTCTCACGCTTTCCAATAAACTAAGGACACGTCAGGCAACGCCTACGAGCGGGCCCGTCTCCCCATATCGGGCTCCCGCGCCGACGACCCTTCGGCACGGTAAACCGCGTTTAATCGAAAGCGCGCCTCCGGGCACCCCGTAGCCCCGTTCACCACATCAACGGCCACTCGGATGCTACGCCAAAGATACATCGACCGGTAAATAAAATAATCCAAACAACGAAAAAAAAGGGGTTGCAACACGAGGACTTCCCAGGGGGTCACCCATCCTAGTACTACTCTCGCCCAAGCACGCTTAACTGCGGAGTTCTGATGGGATCCGGTGCATTAGTGCTGGTATGATCGCAACCGAAAGAATACCACCTCCTTATTCCTTTATACATTTCCACGCCTTGATCCCATGCCCACCTATGCTCCCATGTGTGGCCTTCGTTACGCGTCTCGGGCCCGCCGTGCGCGCGCGCGCGCCTTCGTCATAGCCTTCCTTTGACAAAAGCGGCCACTCCCGTCAATAAGCTCTCACGCTTTCCAATAAACTAAGGACACGTCAGGCCAACGCCTACGAGCGGGCCCGTCTCCCCATATCGGGCTCCCGCGCCGACGACCCTTCGGCACGGTAAACCGCGTTTAATCGAAAGCGCGCCTCCGGGCACCCCGTAGCCCCGTTCACCACATCAACGGCCACTCGGATGCTACGCCAAAGATACATCGACCGGTAAATAAAATAAACCAAACAACGAAAAAAAAGGGGTTGCAACACGATGACTTCCCAGGGGGTCACCCATCCTAGTACTACTCTCGCCCAAGCACGCTTAACTGCGGAGTTCTGATGGGATCCGGTGCATTAGTGCTGGTATGATCGCAACCGAAAGAATACCACCTCCTTATTCCTTTATACCTTTCCACGCCTTGATCCCATGCCCACCTATGCTCCCATGTGTGGCCTTCGTTACGCGTCTCGGGCCCGCCGTGCGCGCGCGCGCGCCTTCGTCATAGCCTTCCTTTGACAAAAGCGGCCACTCCCGTCAATAAGCACTCACGCTTTCCAATAAACTAAGGACACGTCAGGCCAACGCCTACGAGCGGGCCCGTCTCCCCATATCGGGCTCCCGCGCCGACGACCCTTCGGCACGGTAAACCGCGTTTAATCGAAAGCGCGCCTCCGGGCACCCCGAAGCCCCGTTCACCACATCAACGGCCACTCGGATGCTACGCCAAAGATACATCGACCGGTAAATAAAATAAACCAAACAACGAAAAAAAAGGGGTTGCAACACGAGGACTTCCCAGGGGGTCACCCATCCTAGTACTACTCTCGCCCAAGCACGCTTAACTGCGGAGTTCTGATGGGATCCGGTGCATTAGTGCTGGTATGATCGCAACCGAAAGAATACCACCTCCTTATTCCTTTATACCTTTCCACGCCTTGATCCCATGCCCACCTATGCTCCCATGTGTGGCCTTCGTTACGCGTCTCGGGCCCGTCGTGCGCGCGTGCGCCTTCGTCATAGCCTTCCTTTGACAAAAGCGGCCACTCCCGTCAATAAGCTCTCACGCTTTCCAATAAACTAAGGACACGTCAGGCCAACGCCTACGAGCGGGCCCGTCTCCCCATATCGGGCTCCCGCGCCGACGACCCTTCGGCACGGTAAACCGCGTTTAATCGAAAGCGCGCCTCCGGGCACCCCGTAGCCCCGTTCACCACATCAACGGCCACTCGGATGCTACGCCAAAGATACATCGACCGGTAAATATAATAAACCAAACAACGAAAAAAAAGGGGTTGCAACACGAGGACTTCCCAGGGGGTCACCCATCCTAGTACTACTCTCGCCCAAGCACGCTTAACTGCGGAGTTTTGATGGGATCCGGTGCATTAGTGCTGGTATGATCGCAACCGAAAGAATACCACCTCCTTATTCCTTTATACCTTTCCACGCCTTGATCCCATGCCCACCTATGCTCCCATGTGTGGCCTTCGTTACGCGTCTCGGGCCCGCCGTGCGCGCGCGCGCGCCTTCGTCATAGCCTTCCTTTGACAAAAGCGGCCACTCCCGTCAATAAGCTCTCACGCTTTCCAATAAACTAAGGACACGTCAGGCCAACGCCTACGAGCGGGCCCGTCTCCCCATATCGGGCTCCCGCGCCGACGACCCTTCGGCACGGTAAACCGCGTTTAATCGAAAGCGCGCCTCCGGGCACCCCGTAGCCCCGTTCACCACATCAACGGCCACTCGGATGCTACGCCAAAGATACATCGACCGGTAAATAAAATAAACCAAACAACGAAAAAAAAGGGGTTGCAACACGAGGACTTCCCAGGGGGTCACCCATCCTAGTACTACTCTCGCCCAAGCACGCTTAACTGCGGAGTTCTGATGGGATCCGGTGCATTAGTGCTGGTATGATCGCAACCGAAAGAATACCACCTCCTTATTCCTTTATACCTTTCCACGCCTTGATCCCATGCCCACCTATGCTCCCATGTGTGGCCTTCGTTACGCGTCTCGGGCCCGCCGTGCGCGCGCGCGCGCCTTCGTCATAGCCTTCCTTTGACAAAAGCGGCCACTCCCGTCAATAAGCTCTCACGCTTTCCAATAAACTAAGGACACGTCAGGCCAACGCCTACGAGCGGGCCCGTCTCCCCATATCGGGCTCCCGCGCCGACGACCCTTCGGCACGGTAAACCGCGTTTAATCGAAAGTGCGCCTCCGGGCACCCCGTAGCCCCGTTCACCACATCAACGGCCACTCGGATGCTACGCCAAAGATACATCGACCGGTAAATAAAATAAAAACCAAACAACGAAAAAAAGGGGTTGCAACACGAGGACTTCCCAGGGGGTCACCCATCCTAGTACTACTCTCGCCCAAGCACGCTTAACTGCGGAGTTCTGATGGGATCCGGTGCATTAGTGCTGGTATGATCGCAACCGAAAGAATACCACCTCTTTATTCCTTTATACCTTTCCACGCCTTGATCCCATGCCCACCTATGCTCCCATGTGTGGCCTTCGTTACGCGTCTCGGGCCCGCCGCGCGCGCGCGCGCGCCTTCGTCATAGCCTTCCTTTGACAAAAGCGGCCACTCCCGTCAATAAGCTCTCACGCTTTCCAATAAACTAAGGACACGTAAGGCCAACGCCTACGAGCGGGCCCGTCTCCCCATATCGGGCTCCCGCGCCGACGACCCTTCGGCACGGTAAACCGCGTTTAATCGAAAGCGCGCCTCCGGGCACCCCGTAGCCCCGTTCACCACATCAACGGCCACTCGGATGCTACGCCAAAGATACATCGACCGGTAAATAAAATAAACCAAAACAACGAAAAAAAAGGGGTTGCAACACGAGGACTTCCCAGGGGGTCACCCATCCTAGTACTACTCTCGCCCAAGCACGCTTAACTGCGGAGTTCTGATGGGATCCGGTGCATTAGTGCTGGTATGATCGCAACCGAAAGAATACCACCTCCTTATTCCTTTATACCTTTCCACGCCTTGATCCCATGCCCACCTATGCTCCCATGTGTGGCCTTCGTTACGCGTCTCGGGCCCGCCGTGCGCGCGCGCGCGCCTTCGTCATAGCCTTCCTTTGACAAAAGCGGCCACTCCCGTCAATAAGCTCTCACGCTTTCCAATAAACTAAGGACACGTCAGGCCAACGCCTACGAGCGGGCCCGTCTCCCCATATCGGGCTCCCGCGCCGACGACCCTTCGGCACGGTAAACCGCGTTTAATCGAAAGCGCGCCTCCGGGCACCCCGTAGCCCCGTTCACCACATCAACGGCCACTCGGATGCTACGCCAAAGATACATCGACCGGTAAATAAAATAAACCAAACAACGAAAAAAAAGGGGTTGCAACACGAGGACTTCCCAGGGGGTCACCCATCCTAGTACTACTCTCGCCCAAGCACGCTTAACTGCGGAGTTCTGATGGGATCCGGTGCATTAGTGCTGGTATGATCGCAACCGAAAGAATACCACCTCCTTATTCCTTTATACCTTTCCACGCCTTGATCCCATGCCCACCTATGCTCCCATGTGTGGCCTTCGTTACGCGTCTCGGGCCCGCCGTGCGCGCGCGCGCGCCTTCGTCATAGCCTTCCTTTGACAAAAGCGGCCACTCCCGTCAATAAGCTCTCACGCTTTCCAATAAACTAAGGACACGTCAGGCCAACGCCTACGAGCGGGCCCGTCTCCCCATATCGGGCTCCCGCGCCGACGACCCTTCGGCACGGTAAACCGCGTTTAATCGAAAGCGCGCCTCCGGGCACCCCGTAGCCCCGTTCACCACATCAACGGCCACTCGGATGCTACGCCAAAGATACATCGACCGGTAAATAAAATAAACCAAACAACGAAAAAAAAGGGGTTGCAACACGAGGACTTCCCAGGGGGTCACCCATCCTAGTACTACTCTCGCCCAAGCACGCTTAACTGCGGAGTTCTGATGGGATCCGGTGCATTAGTGCTGGTATGATCGCAACCGAAAGAATACCACCTCCTTATTCCTTTATACATTTCCACGCCTTGATCCCATGCCCACCTATGCTCCCATGTGTGGCCTTCGTTACGCGTCTCGGGCCCGCCGTGCGCGCGCGCGCGCCTTCGTCATAGCCTTCCTTTGACAAAAGCGGCCACTCCCGTCAATAAGCTCTCACGCTTTCCAATAAACTAAGGACACGTCAGGCCAACGCCTACGAGCGGGCCCGTCTCCCCATATCGGGCTCCCGCGCCGACGACCCTTCGGCACGGTAAACCGCGTTTAATCGAAAGCGCGCCTCCGGGCACCCCGTAGCCCCGTTCACCACATCAACGGCCACTCGGATGCTACGCCAAAGATACATCGACCGGTAAATAAAATAAACCAAACAACGAAAAAAAAGGGGTTGCAACACGAGGACTTCCCAGGGGGTCACCCATCCTAGTACTACTCTCGCCCAAGCACGCTTAACTGCGGAGTTCTGATGGGATCCGGTGCATTAGTGCTGGTATGATCGCAACCGAAAGAATACCACCTCCTTATTCCTTTATACCTTTCCACGCCTTGATCCCATGCCCACCTATGCTCCCATGTGTGGCCTTCGTTACGCGTCTCGGGCCCGCCGTGCGCGCGCGCGCGCCTTCGTCATAGCCTTCCTTTGACAAAAGCGGCCACTCCCGTCAATAAGCTCTCACGCTTTCCAATAAACTAAGGACACGTCAGGCCAACGCCTACGAGCGGGCCCGTCTCCCCATATCGGGCTCCCGCGCCGACGACCCTTCGGCACGGTAAACCGCGTTTAATCGAAAGCGCGCCTCCGGGCACCCCGTAGCCCCGTTCACCACATCAACGGCCACTCGGATGCTACGCCAAAGATACATCGACCGGTAAATAAAATAAACCAAACAACGAAAAAAAGGGGTTGCAACACGAGGACTTCCCAGGGGGTCACCCATCCTAGTACTACTCTCGCCCAAGCACGCTTAACTGCGGAGTTCTGATGGGATCCGGTGCATTAGTGCTGGTATGATCGCAACCGAAAGAATACCACCTCCTTATTCCTTTATACCTTTCCACGCCTTGATCCCATGCCCACCTATGCTCCCATGTGTGGCCTTCGTTAGGCGTCTCGGGCCCGCCGTGCGCGCGCGCGCCCCTTCGTCATAGCCTTCCTTTGACAAAAGCGGCCACTCCCGTCAATAAGCTCTCACGCTTTCCAATAAACTAAGGACACGTCAGGCCAACGCCTACGAGCGGGCCCGTCTCCCCATATCGGGCTCCCGCGCCGACGACCCTTCGACACGGTAAACCGCGTTTAATCGAAAGCGCGCCTCCGGGCACCCCGTAGCCCCGTTCACCACATCAACGGCCACTCGGATGCTACGCCAAAGATACATCGACCGGTAAATAAAATAAACCAAACAACGAAAAAAAAAGGGGTTGCAACACGAGGACTTCCCAGGGGGTCACCCATCCTAGCACTACTCTCGCCCAGTCACGCTTAACTGCGGAGTTCTGATGGGATCCGGTGCATTAGTGCTGGTATGATCGCAACCGAAAGAATACCACCTCCTTATTCCTTTATACCTTTCCACGCCTTGATCCCATGCCCACCTATGCTCCCATGTGTGGCCTTCGTTACGCGTCTCGGGACCGCCGTGCGCGCGCGCGCGCCTTCGTCATAGCCTTCCTTTGACAAAAGCGGCCACTCCCGTCAATAAGCTCTCACGCTTTCCCATAAACTAAGGACACGTCAGGCCAACGCCTACGAGCGGGCCCGTCTCCCCATATCGGGCTCCCGCGCCGACGACCCTTCGGCACGGTAAACCGCGTTTAATCGAAAGTGCGCCTCCGGGCACCCCGTAGCCCCGTTCACCACATCAACGGCCACTCGGATGGTACGCCAAAGATACATCGACCGGTAAATAAAATAAACCAAACAACGAAAAAAAAGGGGTTGCAACACGAGGACTTCCCAGGGGGTCACCCATCCTAGCACTACTCTCGCCCAAGCACGCTTAACTGCGGAGTTCTGATGGGATCCGGTGCATTAGTGCTGGTATGATCGCAACCGAAAGAATACCACCTCCTTATTCCTTTATACATTTCCACGCCTTGATCCCATGCCCACCTATGCTCCCATGTGTGGCCTTCGTTACGCGTCTCGGGCCCGCCGTGCGCGCGCGCGCGCCTTCGTCATAGCCTTCCTTTGACAAAAGCGGCCACTCCCGTCAATAAGCTCTCACGCTTTCCAATAAACTAAGGACACGTCAGGCCAACGCCTACGAGCGGGCCCGTCTCCCCATATCGGGCTCCCGCGCCGACGACCCTTCGGCACGGTAAACCGCGTTTAATCGAAAGCGCGCCTCCGGGCACCCCGTAGCCCCGTTCACCACATCAACGGCCACTCGGATGCTACGCCAAAGATACATCGACCGGTAAATAAAATAAACCAAACAACGAAAAAAAAGGGGTTGCAACACGAGGACTTCCCAGGGGGTCACCCATCCTAGTACTACTCTCGCCCAAGCACGCTTAACTGCGGAGTTCTGATGCGATCCAGTGCATTAGTGCTGGTATGATCGCAACCGAAAGAATACCACCTCCTTATTCCTTTATACCTTTCCACGCCTTGATCCCATGCCCACCTATGCTCCCATGTGTGGCCTTCGTTACGCGTCTCGGGCCCGCCGTGCGCGCGCGCGCGCCTTCGTCATAGCCTTCCTTTGACAAAAGCGGCCACTCCCGTCAATAAGCTCTCACGCTTTCCAATAAACTAAGGACACGTCAGGCCAACGCCTACGAGCGGGCCCGTCTCCCCATATCGGGCTCCCGCGCCGACGACCCTTCGGCACGGTAAACCGCGTTTAATCGAAAGCGCGCCTCCGGGCACCCCGTAGCCCCGTTCACCACATCAACGGCCACTCGGATGCTACGCCAAAGATACATCGACCGGTAAATAAAATAAACCAAACAACGAAAAAAAAGGGGTTGCAACACGAGGACTTCCCAGGGGGTCACCCATCCTAGCACTACTCTCGCCCAAGCACGCTTAACTGCGGAGTTCTGATGGGATCCGGTGCATTAGTGCTGGTATGATCGCAACCGAAAGAATACCACCTCCTTATTCCTTTATACCTTTCCACGCCTTGATCCCATGCCCACCTATGCTCCCATGTGTGGCCTTCGTTACGCGTCTCGGGCCCGCCGTGCGCGCGCGCGCGCCTTCGTCATAGCCTTCCTTTGACAAAAGCGGCCACTCCCGTCAATAAGCTCTCACGCTTTCCAATAAACTAAGGACACGTCAGGCCAACGCCTACGAGCGGGCCCGTCTCCCCATATCGGGCTCCCGCGCCGACGACCCTTCGGCACGGTAAACCGCGTTTAATCGAAAGCGCGCCTCCGGGCACCCCGTAGCCCCGTTCACCACATCAACGGCCACTCGGATGCTACGCCAAAGATACATCGACCGGTAAATAAAATAAACCAAACAACGAAAAAAAAGGGGTTGCAACACGAGGACTTCCCAGGGGGTCACCCATCCTAGTACTACTCTCGCCCAAGCACGCTTAACTGCGGAGTTCTGATGGGATCCGGTGCATTAGTGCTGGTATGATCGCAACCGAAAGAATACCACCTCCTTATTCCTTTATACCTTTCCATGCCTTGATCCCATGCCCACCTATGCTCCCATGTGTGGCCTTCGTTACGCGTCTCGGGCCCGCCGTGCGCGCGCGCGCGCCTTCGTCATAGCCTTCCTTTGACAAAAGCGGCCACTCCCGTCAATAAGCTCTCACGCTTTCCAATAAACTAAGGACACGTCAGGCCAACGCCTACGAGCGGGCCCGTCTCCCCATATCGGGCTCCCGCGCCGACGACCCTTCGGCACGGTAAACCGCGTTTAATCGAAAGCGCGCCTCCGGGCACCCCGTAGCCCCGTTCACCACATCAACGGCCACTCGGATGCTACGCCAAAGATACATCGACCGGTAAATAAAATAAACCAAACAACGAAAAAAAGGGGTTGCAACACGAGGACTTCCCAGGGGGTCACCCATCCTAGTACTACTCTCGCCCAAGCACGCTTAACTGCGGAGTTCTGATGGGATCCGGTGCATTAGTGCTGGTATGATCGCAACCGAAAGAATACCACCTCCTTATTCCTTTATACCTTTCCACGCCTTGATCCCATGCCCACCTATGCTCCCATGTGTGGCCTTCGTTACGCGTCTCGGGCCCGCCGTGCGCGCGCGCGCGCCTTCGTCATAGCCTTCCTTTGACAAAAGCGGTCACTCCCGTCAATAAGCTCTCACGCTTTCCAATAAACTAAGGACACGTCAGGCCAACGCCTACGAGCGGGCCCGTCTCCCCATATCGGGCTCCCGCGCCGACGACCCTTCGGCACGGTAAACCGCGTTTAATCGAAAGCGCGCCTCCGGGCACCCCGTAGCCCCGTTCACCACATCAACGGCCACTCGGATGCTACGCCAAAGATACATCGACCGGTAAATAAAATAAACCAAACAACGAAAAAAAAGGGGTTGCAACACGAGGACTTCCCAGGGGGTCACCCATCCTAGTACTACTCTCGCCCAAGCACGCTTAACTGCGGAGTTCTGATGGGATCCGGTGCATTAGTGCTGGTATGATCGCAACCGAAAGAATACCACCTCCTTATTCCTTTATACCTTTCCACGCCTTGATCCCATGCCCACCTATGCTCCCATGTGTGGCCTTCGTTACGCGTCTCGGGCCCGCCGTGCGCGCGCGCGCGCCTTCGTCATAGCCTTCCTTTGACAAAAGCGGCCACTCCCGTCAATAAGCTCTCACGCTTTCCAATAAACTAAGGACACGTCAGGCCAACGCCTACGAGCGGGCCCGTCTCCCCATATCGGGCTCCCGCGCCGACGACCCTTCGGCACGGTAAACCGCGTTTAATCGAAAGCGCGCCTCCGGGCACCCCGTAGCCCCGTTCACCACATCAACGGCCACTCGGATGCTACGCCAAAGATACATCGACCGGTAAATAAAATAAACCAAACAACGAAAAAAAAGGGGTTGCAATACGAGGACTTCCCAGGGGGTCACCCATCCTAGTACTACTCTCGCCCAAGCACGCTTAACTGCGGAGTTCTGATGGGATCCGGTGCATTAGTGCTGGTATGATCGCAACCGAAAGAATACCACCTCCTTATTCCTTTATACCTTTCCACGCCTTGATCCCATGCCCACCTATGCTCCCATGTGTGGCCTTCGTTACGCGTCTCGGGCCCGCCGTGCGCGCGCGCGCGCCTTCGTCATAGCCTTCCTTTGACAAAAGCGGCCACTCCCGTCAATAAGCTCTCACGCTTTCCAATAAACTAAGGACACGTCAGGCCAACGCCTACGAGCGGGCCCGTCTCCCCATATCGGGCTCCCGCGCCGACGACCCTTCGGCACGGTAAACCGCGTTTAATCGAAAGCGCGCCTCCGGGCACCCCGTAGCCCCGTTCACCACACCAACGGCCACTCGGATGCTACGCCAAAGATACATCGACCGGTAAATAAAATAAACCAAACAACGAAAAAAAAGGGGTTGCAACACGAGGACTTCCCAGGGGGTCACCCATCCTAGTACTACTCTCGCCCAAGCACGCTTAACTGCGGAGTTCTGATGGGATCCGGTGCATTAGTGCTGGTATGATCGCAACCGAAAGAATACCACCTCCTTATTCCTTTATACCTTTCCACGCCTTGATCCCATGCCCACCTATGCTCCCATGTGTGGCCTTCGTTACGCGTCTCGGGCCCGCCGTGCGCGCGCGCGCGCCTTCGTCATAGCCTTCCTTTGACAAAAGCGGCCACTCCCGTCAATAATCTCTCACGCTTTCCAATAAACTAAGGACACGTCAGGCCAACGCCTACGAGCGGGCCCGTCTCCCCATATCGGGCTCCCGCGCCGACGACCCTTCGGCACGGTAAACCGCGTTTAATCGAAAGCGCGCCTCCGGGCACCCCGTAGCCCCGTTCACCACATCAACGGCCACTCGGATGCTACGCCAAAGATACATCGACCGGTAAATAAAATAAACCAAACAACGAAAAAAAAGGGGTTGCAACACGAGGACTTCCCAGGGGGTCACCCATCCTAGTACTACTCTCGCCCAAGCACGCTTAACTGCGGAGTTCTGATGGGATCCGGTGCATTAGTGCTGGTATGATCGCAACCGAAAGAATACCACCTCCTTATTCCTTTATACCTTTCCACGCCTTGATCCCATGCCCACCTATGCTCCCATGTGTGGCCTTCGTTACGCGTCTCGGGCCCGCCGTGCGCGCGCGCGCGCCTTCGTCATAGCCTTCCTTTGACAAAAGCGGCCACTCCCGTCAATAAGCTCTCACGCTTTCCAATAAACTAAGGACACGTCAGGCCAACGCCTACGAGCGGGCCCGTCTCCCCATATCGGGCTCCCGCGCCGACGACCCTTCGGCACGGTAAACCGCGTTTAATCGAAAGCGCGCCTCCGGGCACCCCGTAGCCCCGTTCACCACATCAACGGCCACTCGGATGCTACGCCAAAGATACATCGACCGGTAAATAAAATAAACCAAACAACGAAAAAAAGGGGTTGCAACACGAGGACTTCCCAGGGGGTCACCCATCCTAGTACTACTCTCGCCCAAGCACGCTTAACTGCGGAGTTCTGATGGGATCCGGTGCATTAGTGCTGGTATGATCGCAACCGAAAGAATACCACCTCCTTATTCCTTTATACCTTTCCACGCCTTGATCCCATGCCCACCTATGCTCCCATGTGTGGCCTTCGTTACGCGTCTCGGGCCCGCCGTGCGCGCGCGCGCGCCTTCGTCATAGCCTTCCTTTGACAAAAGCGGCCACTCCCGTCAATAAGCTCTCACGCTTTCCAATAAACTAAGGACACGTCAGGCCAACGCCTACGAGCGGGCCCGTCTCCCCATATCGGGCTCCCGCGCCGACGACCCTTCGGCACGGTAAACCGCGTTTAATCGAAAGCGCGCCTCCGGGCACCCCGTAGCCCCGTTCACCACATCAACGGCCACTCGGATGCTACGCCAAAGATACATCGACCGGTAAATAAAATAAACCAAACAACGAAAAAAAAGGGGTTGCAACACGAGGACTTCCCAGGGGGTCACCCATCCTAGCACTACTCTCGCCCAAGCACGCTTAACTGCGGAGTTCTGATGGGATCCGGTGCATTAGTGCTGGTATGATCGCAACCGAAAGAATACCACCTCCTTATTCCTTTATACCTTTCCACGCCTTGATCCCATGCCCACCTATGCTCCCATGTGTGGCCTTCGTTACGCGTCTCGGGCCCGCCGTGCGCGCGCGCGCGCCTTCGTCATAGCCTTCCTTTGACAAAAGCGGCCACTCCCGTCAATAAGCTCTCACGCTTTCCCATAAACTAAGGACACGTCAGGCCAACGCCTACGAGCGGGCCCGTCTCCCCATATCGGGCTCCCGCGCCGACGACCCTTCGGCACGGTAAACCGCGTTTAATCGAAAGTGCGCCTCCGGGCACCCCGTAGCCCCGTTCACCACATCAACGGCCACTCGGATGCTACGCCAAAGATACATCGACCGGTAAATAAAATAAACCAAACAACGAAAAAAAAGGGGTTGCAACACGAGGACTTCCCAGGGGGTCACCCATCCTAGCACTACTCTCGCCCAAGCACGCTTAACTGCGGAGTTCTGATGGGATCCGGTGCATTAGTGCTGGTATGATCGCAACCGAAAGAATACCACCTCCTTATTCCTTTATACCTTTCCACGCCTTGATCCCATGCCCACCTATGCTCCCATGTGTGGCCTTCGTTACGCGTCTCGGGCCCGCCGTGCGCGCGCGCGCGCCTTCGTCATAGCCTTCCTTTGACAAAAGCGGCCACTCCCGTCAATAAGCTAGCACGCTTTCCAATAAACTAAGGACACGTCAGGCCAACGCCTACGAGCGGGCCCGTCTCCCCATATCGGGCTCCCGCGCCGACGACCCTTCGGCACGGTAAACCGCGTTTAATCGAAAGCGCGCCTCCGGGCACCCCGTAGCCCCGTTCACCACATCAACGGCCACTCGGATGCTACGCCAAAGATACATCGACCGGTAAATAAAATAAACCAAACAACGAAAAAAAAGGGGTTGCAACACGAGGACTTCCCAGGGGGTCACCCATCCTAGTACTACTCTCGCCCAAGCACGCTTAACTGCGGAGTTCTGATGGGATCCGGTGCATTAGTGCTGGTATGATCGCAACCGAAAGAATACCACCTCCTTATTCCTTTATACCTTTCCACGCCTTGATCCCATGCCCACCTATGCTCCCATGTGTGGCCTTCGTTACGCGTCTCGGGCCCGCCGTGCGCGCGCGCGCGCCTTCGTCATAGCCTTCCTTTGACAAAAGCGGCCACTCCCGTCAATAAGCTCTCACGCTTTCCAATAAACTAAGGACACGTCAGGCCAACGCCTACGAGCGGGCCCGTCTCCCCATATCGGGCTCCCGCGCCGACGACCCTTCGGCACGGTAAACCGCGTTTAATCGAAAGCGCGCCTCCGGGCACCCCGTAGCCCCGTTCACCACATCAACGGCCACTCGGATGCTACGCCAAAGATACATCGACCGGTAAATAAAATAAACCAAACAACGAAAAAAAAGGGGTTGCAACACGAGGACTTCCCAGGGGGTCACCCATCCTAGTACTACTCTCGCCCAAGCACGCTTAACTGCGGAGTTCTGATGGGATCCGGTGCATTAGTGCTGGTATGATCGCAACCGAAAGAATACCACCTCCTTATTCCTTTATACCTTTCCACGCCTTGATCCCATGCCCACCTATGCTCCCATGTGTGGCCTTCGTTACGCGTCTCGGGCCCGCCTTGCGCGCGCGCGCGCCTTCGTCATAGCCTTCCTTTGACAAAAGCGGCCACTCCCGTCAATAAGCTCTCACGCTTTCCAATAAACTAAGGACACGTCAGGCCAACGCCTACGAGCGGGCCCGTCTCCCCATATCGGGCTCCCGCGCCGACGACCCTTCGGCACGGTAAACCGCGTTTAATCGAAAGCGCGCCTCCGGGCACCCCGTAGCCCCGTTCACCACATCAACGGCCACTCGGATGCTACGCCAAAGATACATCGACCGGTAAATAAAATAAACCAAACAACGAAAAAAAAGGGGTTGCAACACGAGGACTTCCCAGGGGGTCACCCATCCTAGTACTACTCTCGCCCAAGCACGCTTAACTGCGGAGTTCTGATGGGATCCGGTGCATTAGTGCTGGTATGATCGCAACCGAAAGAATACCACCTCCTTATTCCTTTATACCTTTCCACGCCTTGATCCCATGCCCACCTATGCTCCCATGTGTGGCCTTCGTTACGCGTCTCGGGCCCGCTGTGCGCGCGCGCGCGCCTTCGTCATAGCCTTCCTTTGACAAAAGCGGCCACTCCCGTCAATAAGCTCTCACGCTTTCCAATAAACTAAGGACACGTCAGGCCAACGCCTACGAGCGGGCCCGTCTCCCCATATCGGGCTCCCGCGCCGACGACCCTTCGGCACGGTAAACCGCGTTTAATCGAAAGCGCGCCTCCGGGCACCCCGTAGCCCCGTTCACCACATCAACGGCCACTCGGATGCTACGCCAAAGATACATCGACCGGTAAATAAAATAAACCAAACAACGAAAAAAAAGGGGTTGCAACACGAGGACTTCCCAGGGGGTCACCCATCCTAGTACTACTCTCGCCCAAGCACGCTTAACTGCGGAGTTCTGATGGGATCCGGTGCATTAGTGCTGGTATGATCGCAACCGAAAGAATACCACCTCCTTATTCCTTTATACCTTTCCACGCCTTGATCCCATGCCCACCTATGCTCCCATGTGTGGCCTTCGTTACGCGTCTCGGGCCCGCCGTGCGCGCGCGCGCGCCTTCGTCATAGCCTTCCTTTGACAAAAGCGGCCACTCCCGTCAATAAGCTCTCACGCTTTCCAATAAACTAAGGACACGTCAGGCCAACGCCTACGAGCGGGCCCGTCTCCCCATATCGGGCTCCCGCGCCGACGACCCTTCGGCACGGTAAACCGCGTTTAATCGAAAGCGCGCCTCCGGGCACCCCGTAGCCCCGTTCACCACATCAACGGCCACTCGGATGCTACGCCAAAGATACATCGACCGGTAAACAAAATAAACCAAACAACGAAAAAAAAGGGGTTGCAACACGAGGACTTCCCAGGGGGTCACCCATCCTAGCACTACTCTCGCCCAAGCACGCTTAACTGCGGAGTTCTGATGGGATCCGGTGCATTAGTGCTGGTATGATCGCAACCGAAAGAATACCACCTCCTTATTCCTTTATACCTTTCCACGCCTTGATCCCATGCCCACCTATGCTCCCATGTGTGGCCTTCGTTACGCGTCTCGGGCCCGCCGTGCGCGCGCGCGCGCCTTCGTCATAGCCTTCCTTTGACAAAAGCGGCCACTCCCGTCAATAAGCTAGCACGCTTTCCAATAAACTAAGGACACGTCAGGCCAACGCCTACGAGCGGGCCCGTCTCCCCATATCGGGCTCCCGCGCCGACGACCCTTCGGCACGGTAAACCGCGTTTAATCGAAAGCGCGCCTCCGGGCACCCCGTAGCCCCGTTCACCACATCAACGGCCACTCGGATGCTACGCCAAAGATACATCGACCGGTAAATAAAATAAACCAAACAACGAAAAAAAAGGGGTTGCAACACGAGGACTTCCCAGGGGGTCACCCATCCTAGTACTACTCTCGCCCAAGCACGCTTAACTGCGGAGTTCTGATGGGATCCGGTGCATTAGTGCTGGTATGATCGCAACCGAAAGAATACCACCTCCTTATTCCTTTATACCTTTCCACGCCTTGATCCCATGCCCACCTATGCTCCCATGTGTGGCCTTCGTTACGCGTCTCGGGCCCGCCGTGCGCGCGCGCGCGCCTTCGTCATAGCCTTCCTTTGACAAAAGCGGCCACTCCCGTCATTAAGCTCTCACGCTTTCCAATAAACTAAGGACACGTCAGGCCAACGCCTACGAGCGGGCCCGTCTCCCCATATCGGGCTCCCGCGCCGACGACCCTTCGGCACGGTAAACCGCGTTTAATCGAAAGCGCGCCTCCGGGCACCCCGTAGCCCCGTTCACCACATCAACGGCCACTCGGATGCTACGCCAAAGATACATCGACCGGTAAATAAAATAAACCAAACAACGAAAAAAAAGGGGTTGCAACACGAGGACTTCCCAGGGGGTCACCCATCCTAGCACTACTCTCGCCCAAGCACGCTTAACTGCGGAGTTCTGATGAGATCCGGTGCATTAGTGCTGGTATGATCGCAACCGAAAGAATACCACCTCCTTATTCCTTTATACCTTTCCACGCCTTGATCCCATGCCCACCTATGCTCCCATGTGTGGCCTTCGTTACGCGTCTCGGGCCCGCCGTGCGCGCGCGCGCGCCTTCGTCATAGCCTTCCTTTGACAAAAGCGGCCACTCCCGTCAATAAGCTCTCACGCTTTCCAATAAACTAAGGACACGTCAGGCCAACGCCTACGAGCGGGCCCGTCTCCCCATATCGGGCTCCCGCGCCGACGACCCTTCGGCACGGTAAACCGCGTTTAATCGAAAGCGCGCCTCCGGGCACCCCGTAGCCCCGTTCACCACATCAACGGCCACTCGGATGCTACGCCAAAGATACATCGACCGGTAAATAAAATAAACCAAACAACGAAAAAAAAGGGGTTGCAACACGAGGACTTCCCAGGGGGTCACCCATCCTAGTACTACTCTCGCCCAAGCACGCTTAACTGCGGAGTTCTGATGGGATCCGGTGCATTAGTGCTGGTATGATCGCAACCGAAAGAATACCACCTCCTTATTCCTTTATACCTTTCCACGCCTTGATCCCATGCCCACCTATGCTCCCATGTGTGGCCTTCGTTACGCGTCTCGGGCCCGCCGTGCGCGCGCGCGCGCCTTCGTCATAGCCTTCCTTTGACAAAAGCGGCCACTCCCGTCAATAAGCTCTCACGCTTTCCAATAAACTAAGGACACGTCAGGCCAACGCCTACGAGCGGGCCCGTCTCCCCATATCGGGCTCCCGCGCCGACGACCCTTCGGCACGGTAAACCGCGTTTAATCGAAAGCGCGCCTCCGGGCACCCCGTAGCCCCGTTCACCACATCAACGGCCACTCGGATGCTACGCCAAAGATACATCGACCGGTAAATAAAATAAACCAAACAACGAAAAAAAAGGGGTTGCAACACGAGGACTTCCCAGGGGGTCACCCATCCTAGTACTACTCTCGCCCAAGCACGCTTAACTGCGGAGTTCTGATGGGATCCGGTGCATTAGTGCTGGTATGATCGCAACCGAAAGAATACCACCTCCTTATTCCTTTATACCTTTCCACGCCTTGATCCCATGCCCACCTATGCTCCCATGTGTGGCCTTCGTTACGCGTCTCGGGCCCGCCGTGCGCGCGCGCGCGCCTTCGTCATAGCCTTCCTTTGACAAAAGCGGCCACTCCCGTCAATAAGCTCTCACGCTTTCCACTAAACTAAGGACACGTCAGGCCAACGCCTACGAGCGGGCCCGTCTCCCCATATCGGGCTCCCGCGCCGACGACCCTTCGGCACGGTAAACCGCGTTTAATCGAAAGCGCGCCTCCGGGCACCCCGTAGCCCCGTTCACCACATCAACGGCCACTCGGATGCTACGCCAAAGATACATCGACCGGTAAATAAAATAAACCAAACAACGAAAAAAAAGGGGTTGCAACACGAGGACTTCCCAGGGGGTCACCCATCCTAGTACTACTCTCGCCCAAGCACGCTTAACTGCGGAGTTCTGATGGGATCCGGTGCATTAGTGCTGGTATGATCGCAACCGAAAGAATACCACCTCCTTATTCCTTTATACCTTTCCACGCCTTGATCCCATGCCCACCTATGCTCCCATGTGTGGCCTTCGTTACGCGTCTCGGGCCCGCCGTGCGCGCGCGCGCGCCTTCGTCATAGCCTTCCTTTGACAAAAGCGGCCACTCCCGTCAATAAGCTCTCACGCTTTCCAATAAACTAAGGACACGTCAGGCCAACGCCTACGAGCGGGCCCGTCTCCCCATATCGGGCTCCCGCGCCGACGACCCTTCGGCATGGTAAACCGCGTTTAATCGAAAGCGCGCCTCCGGGCACCCCGTAGCCCCGTTCACCACATCAACGGCCACTCGGATGCTACGCCAAAGATACATCGACCGGTAAATAAAATAAACCAAACAACGAAAAAAAAGGGGTTGCAACACGAGGACTTCCCAGGGGGTCACCCATCCTAGTACTACTCTCGCCCAAGCACGCTTAACTGCGGAGTTCTGATGGGATCCGGTGCATTAGTGCTGGTATGATCGCAACCGAAAGAATACCACCTCCTTATTCCTTTATACCTTTCCACGCCTTGATCCCATGCCCACCTATGCTCCCATGTGTGGCCTTCGTTACGCGTCTCGGGCCCGCCGTGCGCGCGCGCGCGCCTTCGTCATAGCCTTCCTTTGACAAAAGCGGCCACTCCCGTCAATAATCTCTCACGCTTTCCAATAAACTAAGGACACGTCAGGCCAACGCCTACGAGCGGGCCCGTCTCCCCATATCGGGCTCCCGCGCCGACGACCCTTCGGCACGGTAAACCGCGTTTAATCGAAAGCGCGCCTCCGGGCACCCCGTAGCCCCGTTCACCACATCAACGGCCACTCGGATGCTACGCCAAAGATACATCGACCGGTAAATAAAATAAACCAAACAACGAAAAAAAAGGGGTTGCAACACGAGGACTTCCCAGGGGGTCACCCATCCTAGTACTAGTCTCGCCCAAGCACGCTTAGCTGCGGAGTTCTGATGGTATCCGGTGCATTAGTGCTGGTATGATCGCAACCGAAAGAATACCACCTCCTTATTCCTTTATACATTTCCACGCCTTGATCCCATGCCCACCTATGCTCCCATGTGTGGCCTTCGTTACGCGTCTCGGGCCCGCCGTGCGCGCGCGCGCGCCTTCGTCATAGCCTTCCTTTGACAAAAGCGGCCACTCCCGTCAATAAGCTCTCACGCTTTCCAATAAACTAAGGACACGTCAGGCCAACGCCTACGAGCGGGCCCGTCTCCCCATATCGGGCTCCCGCGCCGACGACCCTTCGGCACGGTAAACCGCGTTTAATCGAAAGCGCGCCTCCGGGCACCCCGTAGCCCCGTTCACCACATCAACGGCCACTCGGATGCTACGCCAAAGATACATCGACCGGTAAATAAAATAAACCAAACAACGAAAAAAAAGGGGTTGCAACACGAGGACTTCCCAGGGGGTCACCCATCCTAGTACTACTCTCGCCCAAGCACGCTTAACTGCGGAGTTCTGATGGGATCCGGTGCATTAGTGCTGGTATGATCGCAACCGAAAGAATACCACCTCCTTATTCCTTTATACCTTTCCACGCCTTGATCCCATGCCCACCTATGCTCCCATGTGTGGCCTTCGTTACGCGTCTCGGGCCCGCCGTGCGCGCGCGCGCGCCTTCGTCATAGCCTTCCTTTGACAAAAGCGGCCACTCCCGTCAATAAGCTCTCACGCTTTCCAATAAACTAAGGACACGTCAGGCCAACGCCTACGAGCGGGCCCGTCTCCCCATATCGGGCTCCCGCGCCGACGACCCTTCGGCACGGTAAACCGCGTTTAATCGCAAGCGCGCCTCCGGGCACCCCGTAGCCCCGTTCACCACATCAACGGCCACTCGGATGCTACGCCAAAGATACATCGACCGGTAAATAAAATAAACCAAACAACGAAAAAAAAGGGGTTGCAACACGAGGACTTCCCAGGGGGTCACCCATCCTAGTACTACTCTCGCCCAAGCACGCTTAACTGCGGAGTTCTGATGGGATCCGGTGCATTAGTGCTGGTATGATCGCAACCGAAAGAATACCACCTCCTTATTCCTTTATACCTTTCCACGCCTTGATCCCATGCCCACCTATGCTCCCATGTGTGGCCTTCGTTACGCGTCTCGGGCCCGCCGTGCGCGCGCGCGCGCCTTCGTCATAGCCTTCCTTTGACAAAAGCGGCCACTCCCGTCAATAAGCTCTCACGCTTTCCAATAAACTAAGGACACGTCAGGCCAACGCCTACGAGCGGGCCCGTCTCCCCATATCGGGCTCCCGCGCCGACGACCCTTCGGCACGGTAAACCGCGTTTAATCGAAAGCGCGCCTCCGGGCACCCCGTAGCCCCGTTCACCACATCAACGGCCACTCGGATGCTACGCCAAAGATACATCGACCGGTAAATAAAATAAACCAAACAACGAAAAAAAAGGGGTTGCAACACAAGGACTTCCCAGGGGGTCACCCATCCTAGTACTACTCTCGCCCAAGCACGCTTAACTGCGGAGTTCTGATGGGATCCGGTGCATTAGTGCTGGTATGATCGCAACCGAAAGAATACCACCTCCTTATTCCTTTATACCTTTCCACGCCTTGATCCCATGCCCACCTATGCTCCCATGTGTGGCCTTCGTTACGCGTCTCGGGCCCGCCGTGCGCGCGCGCGCGCCTTCGTCATAGCCTTCCTTTGACAAAAGCGGCCACTCCAGTCAATAAGCTCTCACGCTTTCCACTAAACTAAGGACACGTCAGGCCAACGCCTACGAGCGGGCCCGTCTCCCCATATCGGGCTCCCGCGCCGACGACCCTTCGGCACGGTAAACCGCGTTTAATCGAAAGCGCGCCTCCGGGCACCCCGTAGCCCCGTTCACCACATCAACGGCCACTCGGATGCTACGCCAAAGATACATCGACCGGTAAATAAAATAAACCAAACAACGAAAAAAAAGGGGTTGCAACACGAGGACTTCCCAGGGGGTCACCCATCCTAGTACAATCTCGCCCAAGCACGCTTAACTGCGGAGTTCTGATGGGATCCGGTGCATTAGTGCTGGTATGATCGCAACCGAAAGAATACCACCTCCTTATTCCTTTATACCTTTCCACGCCTTGATCCCATGCCCACCTATGCTCCCATGTGTGGCCTTCGTTACGCGTCTCGGGCCCGCCGTGCGCGCGCGCGCGCCTTCGTCATAGCCTTCCTTTGACAAAAGCGGCCACTCCCGTCAATAAGCTCTCACGCTTTCCAATAAACTAAGGACACGTCAGGCCAACGCCTACGAGCGGGCCCGTCTCCCCATATCGGGCTCCCGCGCCGACGACCCTTCGGCACGGTAAACCGCGTTTAATCGAAAGCGCGCCTCCGGACACCCCGTAGCCCCGTTCACCACATCAACGGCCACTCGGATGCTACGCCAAAGATACATCGACCGGTAAATAAAATAAACCAAACAACGAAAAAAAAGGGGTTGCAACACGAGGACTTCCCAGGGGGTCACCCATCCTAGTACTACTCTCGCCCAAGCACGCTTAACTGCGGAGTTCTGATGGGATCTGGTCGGTCCTATCATTGTTGGTTTTCATGGCTCAATACCCGAGGACCGGACTAAGGCCAAACTTTGCTTTTGGGAAAGAGTGGATCAACCGGTTACCTTGGCCGCCACTAGGCGTACACGCTTAGGTTCGAATCCGCCGGCCCGCAATGCGATAACTCACGGTCGGTCTGGCCTAAGCCCCGTGTAGGAACCCCCCTGGTACGGGATCTAACCCGTGACCTTTGGGTAAAACTTCACACTTCACTCCTCTTACCAGCTGAGCTGGTAGTCATTGGCTTATGGGAATTTAGGTATGTATGGTTATTTCGCGTAAATCTTAATTCCTCTAACCCTTAAATACCACGAGGCTTAGCAAAATACATGATATTACGTCATAATGAGTTTGCTTGGAAATTTGGAAGACTTGTGAAAATCTTGTAAAAAAAAACAAAAGACTCGTGGGTTTGTAGAATAAGACCACCCGTAGTGGTGAACAAAAATAATGCCCCCACCATGGGGCATTATCCGACACGTGGCATCCTAGTCAGCGTTGGGCATTATAGCAAAAGTTGTGTAGTGGGGCATTATTCCAATAACGCCCAATCAATCAATAAATAATTATTATTTTTTATAGAGAAAAAAAAAAAAAAACTAAACTAAAGGTGGGTGAGTCAAACTTACATGGCACAATCCCATTGGTCTCCCTTTGATCACATGCAAACACTTCGGCGTTTTAAAAATCACGCCAACTTCCATTTTATTAGAAAATAACGCCCGGAAACGCCGGGTGTAGTGGAGCCCGGGGCGTTTTCCGGCGTTTTTTTTCAATTTAAAAAAAAAAAACGCCCCACTACGGGCAGACTAACTGAATTGAGGTTCTCAAGAGTCAAAAGTTTTGTTTAAAAATTGTTGGTCCAAAAAAGTAGTGGGAGGATTAGAACATGTGACCTCTCAGAAGTTTAATGTTAAGAATACAAGTAACCAGTTGACTGGTTGATCTACGTGAGATTTTTATTATAATTTAACAAGAAATAAATATAGCTTCTTCATATAAGGTTATTGTAGGTTTTTCTAAATTGTTAGGGGTTTTGCAAGTTGACATTAGACAATGAATACAAATTAAAAGAAAAACGAAATAGAGGTTTGTATAACAAGTTATGGCTGGTCAAAGTGTCTAAAAAGGTCAAAATTAACATAAACAATAAAAAAGGAAGGTCACAAAGGTGAAATTAGAAAAAAAATTATGGACAAACCGCCTTCGGCCGTTTGCCAGCTTGTAGATCTCGAAAAAACAAGCAATTTAAAAAAAAATTCAGGTAATTCCGAGCTGTGTGTGAAGAGTTATGACCTTTCAAAGTTGTGTGAAAATGTTTCCAAATTGGGCACATAAAAAAATAAAGAAACATATAGGGGCTTTAAAAAAAAGAAACATATAGCAGTTGGTAGTATTATACAGTAAAATATGCAGAGTTCAACAAAGCTTCACCAAATTGAGATGAAGCATGTGACACACGAATCCTTCAAGTTATATATGTTGTTGCTCAAGATAACAATTACATTTTTATATATCATATACGAATCCTTCAATTATATATGCCCATGTGTGTGCTCGCACAACACAATGGCTAGACATGGCATCACATAAAATAATAAATTACATTCTCATGTCAGCCCACGAGCACCACGTGTTACCATGGGCAATGCATACAAATAAGACACCTCATCGGGAATCTGTTGAAATTACAAAGTGCAATTGCAATATTGCATACATGAATTTTTAAGTGATAACGTAGTAAATTTCAAGATTTAACCCATCTCATAACCATTACAAGATTTAACCCATCTTATCTGTGTGGATTACAACTCCTTTTACAATGTTATTCTATCCTTTTTATTTTGTCATGTTGCAAACATTATGTAATATATAAAGAGTGAATTACAAGTTTTCCTTTATTTTTATATCAAATTTCAGGCGATATCATTTACCTTTAAAATTGATAAGTTTTGTATTTATTGTTTCAAAATCTTACATGTTACGTCATTTAGCCCTAACTCTGTTAATTTTAACTGCTAAGTAAAGGGTTAAATAACACCGCACCAAAACAACACCAAAAACCATTTCAAAACCCTAAGTCATGGATACCCTCCAAACATCATTTCATATCACCCCAAGCTTGAATCATACATCATTTGGTTTAAAGAGGTGAAAGAAACTAATGCCGAATCCTCCTCTCGATTTGGTTTAGAAAGGAAACGGAAGGGAAATGGCAAAAATTATATTGTTACCATTAACCCTCCCATACTAGCTACCCCTGTAAAGCAAGTCGCACCCAACTCTACACCCAACAAGAAACCATACACCGACCCATACCAAGCGACGTAAGCAGCACGAGGTAGAGTGTTCAACATTAATGCAAACCAAGCATGGGCCGATAATAACTGTTAGTGCATATTGTGTGTGTCTACCACTATACGAATAAGCTAGATAGAGCGTGTGTTGAATATTGTATAGTTGAGAGTGAGATACGAACATATGACACTTTAGAGAGGACGACACCTTTCAAGCGGACGACACCTTTCATTACTTTACTGTCTATATAAAGTAAAAGATTTACATCATTCATATCTCTACGGTCTATATAGAGGTATGTTGGCTACCTGGTCGGGGGTTAAGGGAATGGTTTAGTAAGGTTCTTGCCTTGTTCAGCGTATAGATCCTACAAGCACCTGGGTCAAGCTTACTAGGACCTCCTTTAATACCCACTGGTATTGGATGGCGGGTGTGCGAATGGCTTGATCCCCTCATATGTAAACTACTATTAATACATTAAACCGGCTACTTGATATTGTATTCCTGCTGACTCAAACCACGTAGCCGAGGGTAACGTCACCTTCAAAAGAGGGGCGTACCACTTTTCGCATTAATAACTTAATTAATTATCTTTCAATATTCTGACCCTTTGGGATTGTATCCTTGCTGACTCAAACCACTGGGAAAAATCTGGGGTTCTTGAACTTGAATCGAGCCAAACCTCAAATTTTTGCTTAGATCTATTAGTATTAGTATAGTTGCATGTTATAAGAAGTAAATCAACTGAAGTTGTTTGTGGATTTGCCCAATTTCGAACAAACGGCACTTGGGGTTTCATTTTTTAACTTGATTAGACGTTGAGGATAAACCGGTACTAAAAGCTCTTGTGTCCTTGGACGACCTCGGTATCGTAACAACGCTATACTACGCTCATGATGGGTGCACTTGCCCAAGTGTGTGTTTAGTGTTAGTAGAATATCGTGTTTTATAAATTTAAACTTGAATAATGTGTAAAATAGGCTTAAAATATCAATAAACATATATCGCACCGAATGCACACCAAGCTTTATCTTAACCAAACTTACATCTAAACCGCCGTTCCATATCCTAACAGTGGTATCAGAGCTACGTTACCGATTCAATCGATATAATCGTTGATTCTATGCTCATGATTTATGGGTTTTTAGACGTAAAACATCAAATTGAAGGTCAATTCATGGATGTAATTTGAAATTGAAGACATCATTACATTCAAAATTGATTTTCGTTCATGTCTGTGAAGGATTCATCATCAAATTCGAAGAAATGAAGTTTTTGGATGGAAAAAAGTTAAACATGAGCGTTCGAGCGATGAGTCAGGTTCGAACGAATGAGTCATCCTCACGAATGAGTCATCCTCATGAATGAGTCATCCTCTCGAATGAGTCATCCTCTCGAATGACTCATCCTCAGGAATAAGTCATCCTCACAAATGACTCATCCTCTCGATGGATTATCCTCTCAAAGGAGTCATCCTATTGAAGGAGTCATCCTCATGAAAAGTTATTTGCTCGAGGACTCTCACGCACGAAAGAGAATAAAAGTTAAATACGGGTTGTTTAGGGACACGTGGGAATTTTCAGAGAGAATAAAAATATGATGAATTCATAGACAAAATTTTGATAGAGAATGGGGTAGTCACAGAGACCTATTCATAATGATTATTATCTGGTGAAGTGACTATTAGTGGGCCAAAATTGTTAAATCCGCAAGAAACCTGAATTTGCCTATGTTGAAGGGGAAATTCAGTGATGAGTTTAGAGAGGTCAGAATTTGCAAAAATGAGGGGGAATAAAAGAAATCATTTGAAAAATTATTGAAATTCCAACATTTATGAAATTCAGACATGCAGCAGTATTTGGGTAGTTCCGACTAAAAATTGTCTGGAGATGCATAGGATCTTGGATTCGTTAGTTCGTGATCATAGGAAATTCATATTCTTTAGATAGTGACTAGATTGATGTCTGGGGGCTTGATGTCCGAGTCTTCGTATAAGCCAGTTAGCAGGATTAGCGTCAGGAGGATGCATCAATATTGTCGATACTTAAAAGATATCAGAGGGCTTTCAAAAATTTACCTGATAGTTCTGCGTTAGTCTAAAGTGTCAGAATGATTAATCTTCAAGCAAATGAGTTGTTTTTTCAGACTAACCGCCGGGGAATGATGATGTTTGTTGATTAAGTTGATGTCGGGACTAGCGGAGAAGGCTATATAATTCCTATCATGACTAAAGAGGAAGATTGTGAATTTGATTGTGGAAGAATGTTTCTTAGATCAAAATGTGTTACCAGATGATTTGTAATCCAATGAAAATTTGCTGATTGAAGAAATTACCGTTTACACTGACAAGCATTTGAAGATTGGTTATGCATAAAAATGGTTACGGAAGACGGGATTTTAGATTTTCATGAGTATTCACTGATTTGGAAATAATTAGTGTGGTGTTTGAAATTTCTATCAATTGACGGTTGAGTTTTGAAGATCGGTGAATCAAGTAAGAGAGTTGCATTAAACCAAACTTGGATATGCATAATGTTAAAGATTGCCAGTTAGGTTTTGAAGATTCGTGATCGAGCATGGGATTTGCGTTAAACTGAATCCAGATGTGGTTAACATTGAAATGGAGATGCTGCATTAATTAGTTTCATGTTGGTGAATGTTCGTGAAGATTGCATGTTTATAAATCAGAGGACTGGGTCAGGAATCGTGCAAATAAAGAACTAAAGTGTCATTCTAGGGGGGAATCATTTCAGGGGGAATATGTTATTGCAAATGCAAGCCCAAATCATCATTCAAGGGGGAATTTATTGACGCGTTCTACGACATCAATAAATGCTTGATTGAAGTTGCAGAATATTCAAACACAACTTTCATATTTGAAGATCAAGATTCGACAGTGACGTACAAGGGGGAAACTGTTAGTGCATATTGTGTGTGTCCGTCATTATACGTGTAACACCCCAATCGTGTAATACAACAACACGCAGCGGAAATATCAGGGAGTCACGTTACAAATTGCTCACAACCACTGGTACTAAATTGTTTCATTATTGTTAACATTGTTTTACAATACAAAGAATACTTGTAATTGTCTTTTTATTAAAGAAGTCTAAGGCCCGGATGCGTTCCTATGTGTAGCATGCTTGAATAATCAAATCCTGAAACATATGTGAAAATGACAGTCAGCATAAAAGCTGGCGAGTACATAGGTTTTGTTAGCCAAATAAATGGCAAAAAGTTTGGTATTGCAATACTTTGATAACTACGAAGGTCGTCAATTGAAAATGAAATCTTTGAAGCCAAGGAATGGCAAAAAAGTTTAGTATTGCAATACACTATCTTGATTGTGAAAACTTGTGACAAAAGAGTTTTGTATATGGCAATATGATTATTACTAGGTAATTTTTATGCCATTGAAAATTGTACTTTGATCTTTGTAATCACATTGAATTCGGTCATAACTCATGTGAGTAGTATTAGAAATCAAGTCAATGATTTATAATAATACTTTGGATATCCTTCTAAGAATCTAACATATGAAAATATGGAAGATTCTACAAGGATTTGGATAATCGAACATTGAATCAACTAAACAAAAAAAATCCTAAAGTGGTTTGGATAACGCTACAAGAGTAATACAATAACAACACTTATATATAGGAAGTACCAGCGGCGTATCCACCATGTTCTTATGGTATTACACTTGTTTCGTTATCTAGATCACTACTAATCACATAAACACATAATCACATAATCATCAACTTAGTCATCAACTGGTAAACATGCATTAAAGTATACAAAGAATCCAATCAAGGACTTCAATTTAGTACTTTAAACATCCCACAAGTATCTAACTATGAAGATAGATAGATACTGTAAGGATCCGGTTTTGGTCACAGTGACTCATAACATACGCATTTAAAGTACATAATGAATCCAAACAAGGGCGCCAATTTAGCACTTTAAACATCCCATAAGAATCTAACTATGAAGATAGATAGATGCTATAAGGATTTGGTTTGGTCATATTGAATCATAACAAACGCATTAAAGTATATAAAGAATCCAAACAAGGGCTTCCATTTAGTACTTTAAACATCCCACAAGAATCAATCTATGAAGATAGATAGATGCTATAAGGATTTGGTTTAGTCACATTCAATCATTGAATCCTAACATCCTAAATCCTAATGGTGATTCGAGATAACGCTACTAAGGGTAATACAATAAGCACACTTACATATAGGAAGTACCAGCGGTGTATCCACCATGTCCTTATTGTATTACTCTAGTTTCGTTATCTAAATCACCAACAATCTCTACTGGTGTGTGTCGGGTGTGATATGTTTTTATTGATATTTTAAGCCCATTTTACACATTAGTCAAGTTTTAAATTTATAAACTCGATATTCTACTAACACTAAACACACACATGGGCAAGTGCACCCATCGTGAGCATAGTATAACGTTGGTAAGATACCGAGGTCGTCCAAGGACACAAGAGCTTTTAGTACCGGTTTATCCTCAACGTCTAATCAATCTAAATTTTTTTGAGAAAATATTTTAAACATGAAAAGTAAAAACTAAAAATGCTGAAATAAAAATAAAAATTAAATAGATAGACAAGATGAATCACTTGGATCGTGTCACACCCGACCACGTTAAAACAACAAAACCGCGGCGGAAACGTCAGGGAGTGGAGCGACAGAATTATTGTTTCACAACACATGGATCAAAAATTTTTGTTTTATTAAATTATTAAATATTTACATTGACCTAAAGTTAAAACAAAAAAGTTCACAAATCGACTATCTTCATTATTAAGTCACTAAGGCCTCGTCCGGTCCTAAGTGAGCATGCATCCTACTCACATTCAACATCATTCAACACCACCTGAAACATATGCGAAAGAAAGTCAGCAAAGAAATGCCGGCGAGCACATAGGTTTTGTGTGTGTGTTAGATTCATGGCTCGTATACATGTTGCAATACCTTGTTTGACTACAAGAGTCGATAATAGAAAACCTTGTTTTGAAAAGAATTTAGTATTGCAATATGAATAACCAGCTCAAAATAAGTTGGTTATAGTTTATAAAATCTCGTTGCCGCGAATCTTAACCCAAAATATTTGTTTAAGTAAACCAAATTGTAAATCGTTCTCGTAATAAAACTCGTATGGTTTATATCGTATTAGTAAACATCGTTGCATGACATCATTTAAAATCGTTTGTCCAAGTGAACTAAACAACGCCACGGAATGTAATATGATAAAAGCACTTATATATAAGAAGTACCAGCGGCGTATCTACCATGCTTTTATCACATTACACCCGTCCCGTTATCTAAACACATACCAAAAACCAATCGTTCGTTCAATTTGTTTAACTCGTTCAAATCGTTTAAATCGTTCAAATCGTTCATGTTTTAATTGTGAAAACTAACTTTTGGTCGTCTCGCGGAATACATTCAAACCTTCGTAACTCGTCCATCGTTCAACTCTTATTAACAAACCACCAAAGGGTAAGTTAACAATCATCAGGTTCAGTCGTTACCCACATAACCCCCATACATAACCATGGTGGCAGTCCGATAACGGGATTTGTCAGATCCTATGGTACCATAACCTAGTATTGGTCGGCTTAATCATTGTTATTGAATGTTATTCGTTATGTAAATACGTCCCAACAAGTTCGTTCACATTATCAAAATCGATATGTTTAATATAAATCATAGTATTCGTTTTTGAAATCATCGAAATCGTTTAATACATATGAATCACCCCAAAACAATTGAAAACAGTAAAATAGGGGAATCTATGTACTCACATTGAAGTGCAAAGATATCCTCGAATAATTGAACTTAACAAAGCTCGGGCAAACCAAGGAAATCAAATAGCACCTAGTAATCGGATCACTATGTTAATAAATCGACACCTAAATCGGAGGATCGGGTAGAATGAGGTCTCGTAAACCAAATGAGTATTGGAACTCATGTGATGTGGTTTAACAAAGCCTACATTTTAAATCGGAACCTATCCTAAGTGCTTAAGACCCGTTACGACCCATTAAGGTAGCTTATGCTACTTTAACGCGTCGTTCGCGCGAATGCGCGTTCGAGACGCCTAACTAGTCCTATGACAAGTATTATATGCCCTAACATGTTTAAATATGTTGCATAATCAGTTTAAGCAACAAAAGTTAGGTTAAATATGCTTAAAATCAAATTATGCATGAAAAGGGCATTTTGGTCATTTTCCTAAGGCATATAAACTACCTATCATACAACTAATTAAACTAAGTGACCATAAGGTATAACCTCGGAAGGTTATTCCCTATACAACTATGGTCAATAAATGTGCTTGGTCGGATCCTAACGATCGACCAAACGGGTCGGGTTCGAAAGTCTAAGCGGGTGTCAAGACCGCTTGACTTACGACCCTAAACAAGCACTAGACTTAAAGTGACGAGTTAAACATGTTAAAACATGCTTAACTAAGTTAGAAAACAAGTTTGATATCAAAACAAAGTGTTTTGATACCCGAAAATAGCATCGTCGCAAAATGTGCATAATCGGCATTTTGACTGAAACTTTGACTCGTCACTTCGACTAATCAACGTGGTAATCAGTAGGTATAGTCACAAGTATAACAACCCTCCAAAATTATTTTTCGATACCCCTAATATATTTAGAATGTCCCTAGACATCTTAAAATACACCCCGTATACGAAAAACGGTCCCAAATACCCTTAAATAAATAAAAATTAAATAAAAATCAAGTTTTATGGGTCGCTCGCGTGCCGCGAAGACCTTGTCTTCGGGCTACGCAAGGCGCGACCACTAGGCTACGCAGCCTCACCCGGAGCTGCCACGTGTCAAGCTTCGTGTCGAGTCTATATGGATGACCAGTCAGAGCTAGGGCCTACCCTAGGTCTCTCGCGGGCCGCGAAGGCATAGCCTTCGGCTTACGCTGGCCCCGACAAAGTGCTGTATCAGCACTATAAATAGCTTCGATCGGATTCAGTTGAATTCGTTCAAAGTTTTCGATCTCTCTCTCAACTTTCTGCATAGCAATTATAATATCGAGTATTATACCCCCCTAAATAAGGAAGTTCTGCCTCGTTGTAAGTATTTTAACCCCCGGTTATGTATTAGATATGCTGCCTGATTGATCTAAGGCTCCGTAACGGCTGTAAAGGTTCTGCCCGACGTAGTCGTTGGAGTTCTGTCTCGGGGAGGGTATTACTAATGTAAATATTGGGTTATTATACTAACGCGTGTGCATTGTGTAATTAATAGATAATCACCAGGAAATCACAAAGGAAAACCCTAAGATAGCAAAGTGAGAAATCTCCTTTTTGTAAACTTGTTGTAAATTGTTTTTACAAAACCTCAATGCTTTACATTATAATTGAACAGTGATTGAGTATTTGTAAATTCTACAATTATCGTCGGTATGTTGGGGTTTTGTATACAAAATTTGTTACTACACTGTGAGTAGTAACATGACCACAAGTCGGGTTGACAGTACCGTGGGTGGTAATTAAAGTAGAAAAGTAAACAAATGTAATTGCGCGACCGCCCTCAATGCTGTAAACGGTTTTACTTGTCTTGATTAAACTAGGATTCACTCACCAGTATTTCCCACTGACAAAATGTTTTTAAACGTGTTTCAGGTAACAAAATGTGAAAGCCAAATAGAAGCCAGCTGGACAGCACTGAAGGATTGGAAAAGTGGCTATAAAAGTTACCTAAATAAAGAGATGTTTTTATTTAAATAAAATAGGGTTTATCCCTATGAAAATGTGTGTACCGGAAACTTGGAAATTTCCCATGTGTTTAATATTATAAAAGCGTGGTATTTTACTCTGATAAAATATTTCCTAACTATGGTCCTGATGTATTTTCCGCTGCCAAACTGATAAACACCGATACCACTGAAACTGGCCGTGACCGCCCGTTCCCTGGTGATTAGGGGATGGGGGTTGCGACAGAAGATGGTATCAGAGCTAAGCCACTGATTCAGCCACAGAAGTGTCCTGTTGACACCAAAATATTATTCAATATGTTAGGAAATAATATGTGCATATTTGTATATTATTGTTTTGTGTTATTTGACTATTTGTTAGTTTACAGTATGAGCGACCAAGGACCTTCAGACGCTTACCGTCAGTTATCCAGATCACCTAGGGACGAAGGCACCTCTTCACAGCCTACCCTCTTAGGGTATTTAGCTGATACTGAAGATGGGATATTCGTGTTCAAAGCCCAATCTGAAGAGCCATTCCATCCTAAGAAGAGAGGATGGTTCAGCAGAGGAGCTCATGAACGTAGAAAGAGGATGAGAAAACTTCAGCAGCAGCGTGCTTTAGCAGCCGCTAAGAGAGAAACGAATGCTTACACACAAGATATGCCCAATAGGATTCTAGCAAATTTTCATATCTTAACAACTACAACTGCAGACCCTAATATAGAGCAACTCATAGCACCCCAGCCATTACCACTGTTTCCCACACAACCAATGGAAATTGAAGCCAGCCCAGAAAACCAAATCCCAGCACCTGCTTTTGACCCAGCTGAGATCCCTAGGATACCAACACCCCATCCCTCAGACCCAGACTATGACCCCTGGTTTGACGATCATAGGGATTACCAACAACGCTACCCAATACCAGAGGAACCCATGCCAAACCTAGCAGCCTACCCAAACTTGGACCCTCTAGACTCCTATTATGATAATGATCAATACATTAGGGAAATTCTAGAAAACCCTTACCCACACGAAGAACCCATGCCCCAGTTCCCAGACCCAATACCAGCACCTGCACCACCCATGAGCACTAAGAATGTGCAAGAACTCCGAACCTTTGGTGAGGAGATTTTAGAAGAAAGTGAGAGAATGAGGCAGATAGGAGCACGACTCGTCTGGAAATATGACGAGCGTAACATGGAATTTTGGATAAATCCGTACCACTAGTAATAATATATATATATATATATATATATATATATATATATAGGATTAGGTTCAAACGTGAACAATTTCTCCAGCGTGAACTGATCTGGACCCTTGATTTTTATGATCTTTAGATTAATGTGAGTGGCATGATGGTAATTATTTGATTAGTTTTTTTCATTTAATTAAATACAAAAGGGTATATGTGTAATTACACAACCAAAAGAATTCAAATAGAAACCTAAATTGTTTCCATTATATTAAAATCTCATCAAATCAGATCAATTATTTTTGTCTTTCTCCTTCTTGATTTCTCTCCTTCTTGATACAAACACACTGCCGTCGATTGTCCTCTCTCACTTCCTCTTCTTCATCAGCAAATGCATCCTAAACCAAGAACAATTATGTCGATTACTATCCATATCCGGAAGAGAACACAATTTCAAAATCGGATCTTCAATCCACTGCTCCATATTCAAGAACCCACGATTTCATAATCGGATCTGAATGGTGGTGACGACAAGGTGGAAGCCAGTGGAAGATGGGTTTTCTGATTTTTGGTAGTGGCCGGAATTGCCTAATCTGCGACTAACGTGAATGACGGCGCCGGAGAGTTATAATTTCCGTTCAAGAGATGTTCTCCGGTGAACTGGGTGGCGGCTGATGTCCTTTGTTTGCGGCTAGGGTTTGGAAAGGGTTTGCATGGGCTTGGATAAATTATGGGCCAATAATTGCACATGATTAAAAAGTAATTCCCGTGGGCCCACCTGCTGATTATGGGTGTCGGTTGGTTTGCTGGTGTCACCTTTTTACATTTTTGGGCTGTGTACATCTATGGAGATGTGGGCCTTTGTGGAATTATTTCATTAGATCATGAAAGTCACGTATAGGATGGGATGCATACATCATTCTCAGAAGTTCAGGTTTATAACTGAGCGATTTTTCTTGGTATAATTTATTTTGGGCCTCATGTTCACCATGGGTGAATAAATGAAATTAAATTCTCATCGTGATGTTTAGTGAAGCCAAGGTATGGATTATTAGATTTTTTTTTTTGGGCCATCAACATGTAAATCAGTTATCTTTTATTTTCGAGAGTTGGTGGGTTGATTGTCTCATGTGTATAGCGTCTGTTTTTTGTGATATCTCAGTTTTTTTTTGTGTATTGAATGTGTAAAGTTGTTGATGTACACTTGTGAATTATGCAAAGTATTAGTTGCTAAGTTTTTTTGTTTAATTCTTTGATTTTGCTATGTTTTTAACGCAATGTACACATGTGTATTCTGATTTTGATCTGTTTTTAATGCGATGTACACATGTGTATTCTGATTTTGCTCTATTTTAACCCAATGTACACATGTGTATAGCGTCTGCTTTTGTGATATCTCATAATTTTTTGTGTATTGAATGTGTAAAGTTGTTGATGTACACTTGTGAATTATGCAAAGTATTAGTTACTGAGTTTTTTTGTGCTATTATAGGAGATGTCGTTAACGAGAAAAGTGGAGATGGAAGGTCGATAAGGATGATTCAGCATACAACGTGGCGAATAGTTGTAAAAGATTATGTTTTTTGTTTTTTCGATTATGTTGGGTTTATTGTTTATACGAAACTGGAACTTGTAATTATATGTTTTTTTTGTTTGGTTTGGAAAACATTATGGAACTTGTAATTTGTTAAATATAAAATAGTTTTACAGGTATTGTTTCTATGTATGTATTATGTCGCTAGTTACACATATGTACGATGCTGAGTACACATGTGTACTGTTCTGTTTATATCCAAGTACACATGTGTATACCGTTGAAATATGAAGGCTACGTGGATCTTAAAAATCAAAATTTGAATTCTGGTGATGAATCTGAAATAAAAATTAAAATTGAAATCTAGTGATTTGTTGTTTGTTTTGATAATTATTTTATTAATAAATAAAACATAATGTGAATTATGAATTTAAATTAGGAAAGATGTAACTTAATTCAATTATTAAAATAATGATTTAAATCTAATTTTTATATAATTACAATCCTACCCTTAACAACTAAAAAGGAAATCAAGGGTCCAGATCTGTTCACGCAGTTCACTCTTGGGAGGTTGTTCACGCTGGAACCCTACCCTATATATATATATATATATGTGTGTGTGTGTGTGTATGTTTGAAAAAAAATCTAGACCATAGCTACAGATGCATAATAGTATTATAATTTTATATTTCAGTTCCAGTTTGTATTAGATGCATAATATATAAAAAGAGTAAAGGTCGCAATGACGACGATTTTGGATCAATATGCTTGTGATGTGATTGTTTGTATTGGATATTGTCTTGTGATATTAATCTGTGGTAAATGTTTAAAATTCAGATGGACAACGAAGTGAACCAGGAAAACCAGAATAATGATAACCAGAATAACAATAATAATGGAAACCAAGTGGATAATAGTGACATCCAACACATAGTGGCACAAGGGATTATAGACGCAATGCCATATATTATTGGTTAAGGAAGCAGATAATAAAAGTAATAATGGCAGTAAACGACCTACTGAACCTGAACACAGCGTAAACAATGGACCCATACTTCAAGTGCCCATTCCAAAAAGAAGAAGAACCATGTCTTATGGTTGTTCTTATAAGGAATTCTGGTCTTGTAAACCAATGGAATTCTCGGGCAATGAAGGGGCCGTTGCAGCTCTACGCTGGATGGAAAAGACTGAGGCAGTCTTGAAAATAAGCAAGTGTGCGGAAGAGGATAAGCTAATGTTTGCCTCCAATCTGTTTAAGAACTCAGCCTTCGAATGGTGGAACACTATCCTCCAGTCTAGGGGAAGTGACAGGGTTTACAATATGGAATGAGAGGAATTTAAGAACATGGTGGAAAGGAAATTCTGCCCTCCCAATGAAAAAGAATAGATAGCAAATAAGTTCTTAAACCTTAGAATGGCTGGAGTAGATAGTAAGGGTTATACTACTTTATTCTTCGAATATGCTAGAATAGTGCCAACCCTTGCATCACCAGAACCAGTATAAATCTCCCGTTACATCTGGGGATTAATAAGTGAGATTAGGCATGTAGTCAAGACAGCTAGACCCCAAACCACAGAAGAAGCTGTAGAATTAGCAAACACCTTGACTGATGAATTAATACGTACGCGAGAAGAGGATCAGAGGAGGAACCTAGCTCAAAGGCTTACCCAGGAATTCCGCTATGGAAATTCTAACCGTGGAAAAAATGTAGGTTCGACCTCTGCACCTTATTGCAAGGCCTGTAAGAAAAAGCATTCAGGAAGATGCTCCACTTACTGCAATTTTGCAAGATACCAGGACACAAGGAAGAAGACTGTAGCAAGAAACCTAGTAATGGAGTGTGCTTCAATTATGGAGAAAAATGTCATATCAAGCCACACTGTCCAAAACTAGCTCCAGCCATGAACAACAAGAATACTAAAAATGCTAGGGCATTTGTTCTGACTGCAGAAGAAGCCAAGATGATCCCGGACGTGATCACCGGTACGTTTTTAGTTAATGATGTTTTTGCTAAAGTATTATTTGACTCTGGTGCGAACCAAAGTTTTATTAATACTTCATTTTGCAAACTTCTCAATCAACCATTAACTAAACTCCCACAAGAATGCCTAGTAGAAACAACAAATGGGGAAAGCATCAAGATTACCGAAATCTTGCAGGAAGCAAGAATAGAATTTTTAAATCAAAAGTTTATTGCAAACCTTTACTCAATGAAGCTGGCAGGATTTGATTTTGTATTAGGAATGGATTGGTTAATAGCCAATAAAGCCAGTATTTTATGTGATCAAAAGTCAATCCAAGTAAATTCACCAAAGGGTGAAAAGATCACAATTAAAGGAGATAAACCATCTAAATCTACAAAATTGATCTCTGTAATGAGAACAGCCAGTTATGTAAGGAAAGGATCATTAGTGTATTGATTTCCATAATCACTAACATTAAAGGAAAAGAACTGAAAGATATCCCTGTAGTATCTCAATTTCCAGATGTGTTTCCAGAAGAATTACCAGGATTACCGCCGGACAGGGAAGTCGAATTCAGAATTCATCTGCTACCAGGAACAACACCAATTGCCAAAGCACCCTACCGTTTGGCTCCAGCAGAAATGAAAGAATTAAAGAAACACTTGGATGAATTATTGGAGAAAGGATTCATACAGCCAAGTTCATCACCGTGGGGAGCACCAATATTGTTTGTCAAGAAGAAGGACGGGTCAATGCGTATGTGCATTGATTACCGTGAATTGAACAAGGTCACGATTAAAAATCAGTATCCATTACCAAGAGTCGATGCTCTGTTTGACCAATTGCAAGGAGCTCGATTTTTCTCAAAAATCGATTTACGCTCAGGATATCATCAATTAAAGGTACAGGAAGAGGACATTCCTAGGACCGCATTTAGAACAAGGTATGACCATTATGAATTTACTATTATGCCATTTGGTCTAACCAATGCCCCAGCCGCATTTATGGACATGATGAACCGAATATGTAAACCATATTTGGATAAATTCATAATTATCTTTATAGATGATATTCTCATTTACTCTAAGAGCAAAGAGGAACATGCAAAGCATTTGCACGCACTTCTAAGTTTATTAAGAAAAGAAAATCTTTATGCAAAGTTTTCGAAGTGTGAATTTTGGTTAGAAGAAGTACAGTTTCTTGGACATTTAGTCAACCATGAAGGAATTCATGTGGATCTCACAAAGATTGAGGCAATTACTAAATGGAAAACCCCTGAGTCACCAACCGAGGTTAGAAGTTTCCTAGGACTAGCCAGTTATTATAGAAGATTTATCCGATATTTTTCTAGAATAGCCATTCCCTTAACTAAGCTAACCCGTAAATCTGTTAAGTTTGAATGGGGACCGAAACAAGAAGAAGCCTTTAGAATTCTTAAGCAAAGATTAACCAACGCACCCATATTAGCATTACCAAAAGGAACAGAAGATTTTGTAGTTTATTGTGACGCTTCTAAGTTAGGTTATGGATGTGTGTTGATGCAACGTCAAAAGGTTATAGCATATGCATCTAGACAACTTAAGAATCACGAAGAAAATTACTCAACCCATGATTTGGAATTAGGAGCTATAATTTTTGCCCTTAATATTTGGAGACATTACCTTTATGGTAGTAAGTTTACCATTTTCACCGATCATAAGATTTTAAGGTATGTTTTCGGGCAAAAGGAATTTAATATGAGATAGAGACGCTGGATGGAAACTCTTTGTGATTATGATTGCAATATCCAGTACCATGCAGGAAAGGCAAATGTAGTCGCTGATGCTTTAAGTCGAAAGTATCATGAGAAGCCAAAAAGAGTACGTTCTCTTAAATTAAATCTACAAGTAGATTTAAATGAACAGATTAGAAAAGCACAAGAATCAGTAATCTTGTGCTAGAGCTCTTATTGAAGTTCAGCTATGCTATGCTAGAGCTCTTATTGAAGTTCAGGCAGGGGTTGATTTAAAAAAGAGTGTTACTGTTGCAATCCCATCTTTGGAGGGCCTCACCCATTCAATGGTGGAGGTTAAAATTGAGTATGATTGGGAGCCTTTAAGATGTTCATCTTGTTGTGTCTTCGGTCATGATGATAGCTCGTGTTCTAAGAACCCTCAGGTAAATGTGAGTGGGGATACTGAGAAGAAGAAAAATGATGATTTTCAGGTCGTAGGTGCCAAGAAGAAGAAAGCGAACAACCAAGGCATCCATATGAAAAATCAGAAGACTAAGTTAGTTTACAGGCCAGTTGTCAACCCTAAACCAAAATCGTCCTCAAAGGGTCCGATGCAGAATCAGGTTTCAACGTCTAACCCGTTTGACATTCTGAAGGATGATACTGGTAATCAGGGAGGTACCACTGTGGGTCGAGTGGAGAAGAAACCGTCAAATGACAGGTAGGAATCGGATGAGGAGGAGGTTGAAGAAGTTTACAATGAAACTAGTGCATTTATGACATCGGGTACTCAGCCTTTTTCTTCGAAAGCAGGGGCAAGCACCTCTTCTACCAAGTTCTCTAATGGATAGGCTATCTGCTTTTCGTCTGAAGGGGCTGCTGTTTTGTGGCTTCTTTATCTTTGATGATGGTGGTTGAGGTTTTGTTTTGTGGTTTACATTGTTTTGTCTACTAGATGTCTTGTTATGATGTATAGTAGACTAGGTTATGGGGTGTTATAGGTTTTTGGTTTTTGTTTTGTTTTACATATATGGGGCATGTCCTGTATATGAACTAGTGTGGAACACATCCTCACTACTTGTACTTAATTGCGGTTGCATTTTAATAGAATCACCGGGGTAACCCTTTACCCAAAAAAAAAAGAATCAGAAATCAAGGATGATACTGAGAAATTGAAAGGAATGATTAAAGAACTAGAACAAGGAACATATGGAATTCGGAGATTCCATAAGAAGAGGATGCGGATACCTAAACTAGGAAACCTACGCCACCGTATATTAGAAGAAGTCCATAAGTCTAAGTATACGATGCATCCTGGAAGTGATAAGATGTATCAGGATTTAAGAAAGAATTTTTGGTGGATAGGAATGAAGAAAGATATAGCAGCTTAAGTTTCTAAGTGTTTAACCTGTTCACAAGTTAAAGCTAAACATCAGAAACCCTCAGGTTTGTTGCAACAGTTAGAAATGCCAGTTTGGAAATAGGAATTGATAACAATGGATTTTATTACCAAATTACCCAAAACAAGAAAAGGTAATGATACAATCTGGGTGATTGTAGACAGGCTAACTAAGTCAGCTCATTTTCTACCAATGAAAGAAACCTATAGTATGGAGCAATTAGCTAAGCTGTATGTAAATGAAATACTTTCATTACATGGAATTCCTCTATCAATTGTTTCTGACAGAGATAGCCGTTTTACCTCTCATTTTTGGACAAGTTTCCAAAAGGCAATGGGAACCAAGTTGAATCTAAGCACCGCTTATCATCCTCAAAAACGCGGACAAAGCGAAAGGATAATTCAGACAATGGAAGATATGCTTAGAGCTTGTGTAATTGATTTCGGAGGTAATTGGCACGACCACTTACCATTAATAGAAATTTCTTACAATAACAACTATCATACCAGTATCAATGCTGCACCATTCGAAGCACTTTACGGACGAAAGTGCCGAACTCTAGTCTGTTGGGCAGAAATTGGAGAAAAACAATTATCTGGACCTGAGATAGTACAAGAAACAACTGACAAGATTATTCAAGTCAAGGAACGACTGTGTGACAACCGGTGATTTACGGCCCTTAATTACGTGATTAACAGACGATTAACACGATAATGAATAACGTTTACGACGCAGATTGACTTAATTAGGCCTTTGGAGTGCCTAGGAACGTCTATACGACTTTACAGTGCACGAACGGTGGTTTACAGAGAAACCTGCTGAATATTACGTGACAACGAACTAATACCGTACAAGATACTGACAACGCCGACAAATATTAAATTTTTAGGATATATTATAGCTTCGTAATTAAATTTTAGCAATCGTAGTTGAAACCAGCTCAAAAAACGAATTAAAGACGGCGACGATGTAATTTTTCGTGAATATCGACGCACGAACGCGACTACGACGGATACCGACATTATTTTTAACTCCGAAATATTATTGGCTATGGTGATTTCGATTTTTAAAACGGGCTCCGTAGAAAATTACGGGCCACTTGCACATGAGATGGGCTTGTGGGCCCTAGGCCCAAGCCCAAAACCCACAAACCTAAACCTACACTTAATATATTAGATCTATTAAGATCTCTAGAAGATATTGAAAACCTGTATAAAACCGTTACAAATCTTGCCAAAATCCTAGTAAAATCTCTAAAGATTTTTGTCTCAAAGATTTGAAACACAAAATCCATACAAGATTTCATAGACAACTAACCTGAATGTAAATTGAATACACAAAAGACAATAAAAACCCTCTATCTTACCCTCCACTCTATTACTACCCAATCTTGATCCCCTCTTTGCCTGCATATTGACTCACACACACACAAAGAAGTAAGAGCAACCCTTCATCTCCTCTCACTCTCTCGAATATACATACAGACACACAAACACAAGGATTGGCTCCTCCCTTTTTTCTAATCCCAGCCAAACACCCTCTGTGTCTCCCTCCGATGAGCTGACCGGCGACAGCACCGGAACCGGCGCCGATGCCGGTGGTCCTTTCCGGCGAGACAACACCCCCTGCTCCTTTCTTCTTCGATTTACAATCGGAGCACCACCACCACTGTCTAGTGGTGGTGCGACGGCTACCATCAGAGGGGGAGAGACGAGATAGAGAGAGAGAGGCCGAAGAGAGAGAGAGAGGGGCGGAGATAGAGCGGCGCCGCCGCTCACGGCGGCGGAAGTGATGCACGGCGACGGCAACTCGGACCGGCGGTCCTTGTCTTTATCCGGCGGTCTGTGCCTCGGACCAATGAGTTTCACGGTAAAATCCTTCCCGTTTCCTTTCATTTTGATTCTCTTCTATTTTGAGACCGATGATGATGATGATGATGATGTTATGTTGATGTTCAAGTTTCGGGTCCAGATTCAAGCATGATTCGGGTTATGTTTCGTTTCGGGTCAGACGGTTCGGTTCGGGTTCGGGTCGGACAGTTCGGGTCACGTCGGACGGTTCGAGTCAAATCAGCCAAACGGGTCAACCGAGTCAACTCGGTCAACTCGGGTCAACAGCAGTTAGTAGCGCGGTTCAGATTTCGGTTCGGGTCTCGGGTTACGGGACAGATTCTGAAGTGGTGCGGCCGACTCGGTCAAACCGAGTCAACTCAGCTGACTCGGTCAACTCAGAGAGTCGACTCGGTCAACATCTCGTCGCGAAGACATGGTAAAAATTTGCGGCGCATTTATTTCGTTATGCTATCTTTATAATTTTCATTCTTACGTGACAAGCGAGCTCGACCCGATTCATTAACGCATATACATTAGTTATTATCTACGTTTTGGCACTTGACGAAAATTTCCCATATATTGTTTGTTGACAATTGTTGAATCTTGATAAATAACGACACTCTAGTTGTCGGGGCCGTCCAAAAACAGAGGAAACTCTGCCCGTTTTTGGAGAAAAACCATAATATACAACGCGTTTTATTAAAGGGCGAAACCTATAGAATCCGAGGAACTTGAATAGAAACACAAATACAAATGAATATTTGTTTTACAACGACACCTTACTACATTCAAAAACAACGAAATGGAAATTATTTCAACAACAAACAACATGAATCCGTTTCTACAAAATAAATATAGTTTATATATTTATTTCAAACTTCCAACGACGATTCTTTTATAAAATAAATATAACTTTTCATATTTATTTTATACGCCTAAACGGCATATACGGATATTTTGACAAAGATCTTACGAAACGCGATATATAATACGAGTTTGTCATATATTATTTTCGTATAAGTATTCTTTTATACACGTACGACTTCTCGGGATGACAAGAGGTCTTAACGATATATTTATATATTTTGATGTAAATTTACTTTCAAATCTCTCGAGAATCAAGTCTTGTCAAGACTTATTGGTCACTATCGACAATAAAACGATACTTATCAAATATGACTTAATCATTTCCGATAAGTTAACTACTTACCAACGAATCGTTCGATTAACGATTCGGTAGAGCTCGGTGACACGTAGTTAGTTACCGCTTTTATCTAGAAACTTATAAGATATTCCATGTTAGGAATATTGTAGAATACACGCTAGCAAGTCAAGTCTTGGAAGCGACATCACGAAGTCGTATTTAGCTAGCTTTGCACAGGAATATTCAGGTGAGTTCATAACCCCACCTTTTTACGGTTTTACATTTTTCTAAATGTTTTCGGGGTGGAAAGACATGCACTTTTTGCAAAGCATACAAAAATTACATATTTCTAAACCATGTTATAAACAAGTGTTATCTGACACAAATGGTTTACGAGAAGCTTATGTTTTATACCGGTTTTCAAACAAGTGTATTTTTCGAAATATGCATACACACGAATTCTAGTTTTCTAAAATACGGAAAAATACAAGTACCAAGAGGTAATTAAACTATGGTATGACGAATACAAAAACAAGAAGCACTCTTGGTGATAACTAGTACCAAGTATGATGCGTTTTGAGGAATGATACGAGAAATCGTGTCACGAATAGGGTAACATAAGCACCATTAATCGTGTACATACTTAGACCGCAGAACAAAAGGTTAGATCTAACGGGTGTCAGGGCAGCCCCACTCTTGGTGACAACTAGTACCGAGTAGTGTTTTTATGTCTCAGTCGTGAATCGACTACTAGAAAAATGCCTATGGCTTGGTGACTTCCTATGTCGTGTCACATGTTAATGGCCTTGCAACCCATTAACAACAAGATACATACAGAAATACTTGATTTATACAAGATACATACAGAAATACTTGATTTATACATGATACATACAGAAATACTTGATTGACAAATACAAGAGTTCACATACATAATGCGTTACAAATACAAAGTTTCTGTATAACATGAGAAATACTTGATTGACAAATACAAGAGTTCACATACATAATGCGTTACAAATACAAAGTTTCTGTATAACATGACAAGAAAATGATTTTAAATTCGTTTTCTCAACAATACTTCAAAAACCGGTTATTCAAAAAGATTTATTTCAAATCTTTTACAAACAAACTATGAACTCGCTCAACTTTATGTTGACTTTTTCGCATGTTTCTTTCTCAGGTTGCATTTCTAAGACAAGGCACGGTTGGAATAGTAGAACCATGTGGAGTCGAGTACTTAGTGGCGTTCATTTCCTAAAAAGACTTAGCTTATTTGCTTCCGCTGTGCAATGAAGATACCAGTCCAGTCACGCCAATGCTCTGATATTTCGGGGTGTAACAGATTGGTATCAGAGCTATAGGTTACAGCGAATAGGTTTTCTATAGAAATACCTAGGCTCTAACCTCACTATCCTCTGGGAACTTAGAATATTAAAACCTGAATGCATACAGAACGCATAGTACTCGAATATGGTCTCCAACCATTGCCGAAAAACAAACAGTCAAGGTTTCGTTTTCAAACGTACGCTAAAGTGGTGTTTTACACATGATACACAAAACAGTCGCATACAGTACATAAAACTCTGAGAGTTTAGGAAACATGCATTTAAGACCTTCGGAAACTCATGTTGAAGTTCATTAAAGGTCATCACGTAGGTACCACGTTTATTAACTCGGACAAACGCCATTTTTATGTCATCTATGCTATTTAGCCAAGCAGGTAACCTACGCAAAACGAAGCACGGGCATGCAAAAGTACACGAGAACTCAATCTATGCATCAACAGAGGTTGAATGACATCACATACGACTTTCGAGGAAGCGGCAGTTTGGCACGCGGTCCTACAAACGACACGAGTCATGCTAAGGAGAAGACGTATGTCTTCGTATTCCCCCTATCTTGTTAACGACGAATACGCTATGGTAATGTCACCTAACAACTGGTTATCACATGCAACCCCAGGTAAAGTCCTTAAATTTCTTTTATTGAAATTTCGACTTTCACATTTACTGAGTAGATTTTCGCATCTCTACTCCTCTTGATGGTCATTGTATCACGATCATTTCTCTCAGTATAGCGAATATTCAATTGCTTCATTCCTTGAAAAATTCATATGTTACGCATGCACCGTTTGTTGCGCATGTGGTTTCGTTTCGAATAAAGCGTTTCATTAAAGTTCAAATATTATTTCTCTAAATCTAATTATTGATTTGTGATTCGAATGACCCGCATTATTGTAATTGTTGGCTTCTTTGTTATCAAGTCAACACATTTTCTTGAAATTTCTTTTCTTTTCAAGTTACATACATGGTTTTTCGTTGTGACCATGCCGAAAGTTTTCTTGTCAATACATGTATTTATTATCGGCTTGCGCCGAAATCAAATTCAATTGTTTGAACTTGTTCATTTCACATATTCAATTCAAGACACCATATGATGTATTGAAAACATCATATTCGAATTCGTTTTAACAAGCATTTCATTGTTCTGAGTCGTAGTAGATTTGTTTGGTCTACGACTCCATTAAGTCGTTTGTTGATTTCGACACCTTGTGGTGTCAGTACAAATTTGTAGCTTGGGCTAATCATGATTGAGCGTTTTATGCAAAACACAGGTGATACTTGTTCGATCACCGCTATATTTGAATTGTTTCATTCACTATGACACCTTGTGGCGTCGGTAGAACTTGCAGCTTGGGCTGATCATGATCAAACGTTTCATGCAAAACTATTTCATTGAGCTTGTTGAATCTAAGTTCATTTATTGGATGCTGATCGGAGTGTCGCGCTCCGGTCAAAGATAATATTTATAAGCCCAAATTACCCTTAAAAATGTGTTAGTGGTAGTAAGGGGTCGAACCACGAAGAGTATGTGGTTTGTGTGTGGATTCGAATGAATTAAAACAATTGCCACAATTTATGAAGCTTGCTAAAGTATTTTTGTATTTTCGTTTAATGGAGAGATATGATTTTTTAACTAAATGAATTGATGCGAATGGTTAACAACTACTGATTAACGATTGCAAGAAAAATGGTTACTAGAACAATAATGATAAAAAGGAATCACGCCCGGTTTCGGTAATTGTTAACCTAGGGTTTCTACAAGTTTTAGTTTCAACTCAAATGCATTCGATTAACGGATTTAGTGTACCGTGACTTAGGTGCTACTAGCTATCAACGCCCCGAAGAACGGACAAAAAGACACTTTGTAATCAACACAAGTAAATCCTAACAACGATAACGTACAATTACATATCACCGTTTCGCAAAGTCATAACTTTTAACATCGTTCGACAATTCACGAATTCGTAACAAATGTAATACTATTGTCAAAAGTTTCAAAAACCAAATACAAATTGTCACTAAGATGAAACAAGAACAAATTGAAACCCTAAAATTAACAACTACCTACACCGGGGTGAAACCGAGATGATTAGCCGCTCATGGTTGATGCAACTTGATCACCGGATGCTTGGAATGCGGATGGAGTCATCTTGAAGTTTGTAGGATGAAAGAATGATGGAGAATTAGGGTTTATGGAATGATGATGGTGAGAAGGATTGATGGATTGGATGAATTAGGGTTTTGATGGTGAATTGGGGATGAATGATTGTGATTCGGTTATAGAGATGATAGATGATGCAATGGTTGGTGAATGATAGATGATAATGGCTCCAAGATCACTTTCAAACTCCAAAACAATGTGTAACCGCCGAATGCTTGGTCAAGATTGGTTTTAATTCGTCAAAACCACCAAAAACAACAAACTTGCGCGTCTGCAACTTAGAGGGACCGTCGCCGACGGGCCTAACCACCGTCGGCGACGGTGTGTAGATGCTGACATTCATCCGACGGCCAAACTTGCTGTCTACGGCCAAAACAGACGACGGAACTTTGCACATACCGTCGGCGACGGCCCTTATGGGCGTCGGCGACGGTGCCCGAAATCCCATCTTTCTGTTTTTCGCGTTCCGTGCTCCCGGTTGACCCGTTTCGCGTTCCGGTGGTTCCGTTTTCACTCCGGTGACCCGTAAAGCTCCCGAAAAGCTCCTTAAACTCTGTTAGACCTGCAAAACAAGTATCTAATCAAAAGTAGGCTATTCGAAATTAAAACTTGCGTAAAAGCATCAAATTAAACAATTACAAGCACCGGTTTTCGACCACGTATCACATCCCCACACTTGTCTTTTGCTTGTCCTCAAGCAAATCTGTTTTTCACTTTCACGTGGGTCGAACAACAGATACACTTCCCATTCCCGAGACAAAGGTTAAGGTCTATTGTCATACAAAAGTTCACATTCTTTACAATTTCCACATATTTACCGGTCAAGTGAATAATCACATATAATAATGGTTATCCAAGATTAACCCGCCCGTAAAACTAACAAATCATACATATCCCTCACAAAGTGCTCTCCACTCGGCTTAAAAAATGGCTAATGTGTATAATGTATTAGCACTTCAACAATTAATCGCTCAAAACCGATTAGAACACGTACCCGCATAGGCTTGCAACTCAATCATTCTCCACCACCGATCACGAATACTAAGCACAAGTCAAAAGGTCTTTGAAAGGGTTGTAATGGGGCTAGGCGAAGGGTAGGAAATAGGATATTTTTAAAGTGACTAAGGTGATGAAAAATTCGATTTTTATTACAAAAGACTAAACTAAACAACACTAAATATAAACATAACTATGAGGCAATGATTTTCGCCTTTTATTCAACAACTAGAAACATAGATTTTTGTTCTTTTCTCAATGGATTTCTATTCTTTTTTTTTGAAACAAACAAAAACAACTATACAAACTTTGCTACTATAATCAAATTTCCATCACACGGGTTTAAAAGAAAAAGGTTTTAAGGTTATTGGCTAAAGGGTGATCAAACGAAGGGATTAGGCTCAAAATTGGCTACTAGGGGATAATTTTTGGGTAAGGATATAAAAATGGTGTAAAAGGAAAAGGTTTACCTAATGCCTTAATCATTCTCGTGCTTGTATTCGGTCTATGATCTCAAACGCATCAAAAGTTGCAAGTTCTACAATACGCTACTAATGGTCCACTCAAACAAAGAAACATGTAAATGTAAATCTATGATAGAAAAGTGGCTCAAACCTCACGTATATGAAGGGTATGGTATGTGACATGCATGATATGCTAGTTTCTTAGGCGGATTATTCCCAAATAACCACCCGTTAAATACCCGTCATGTTATTAATTTGAACTTGACCATGACAAAAGACCAAATGGGTTGTGACATCCCTCGTTGACTTAGTTACTTGTGCTTTAAGATCGCTTTTGAAACAAGATATTTTTGAAAATTTTCCCCCATCCCCACACTTGAGGTAAACATTGTCCTCAATGTGTAGTATTTAAATGAACGGGTCAAAATCGAAAACTTTTACTACTCCCCCATCCCCACACTCGAGGTAAACATTGTCCTCAATGTGTAAGAACTAGAGTTTTAAAACGCACAAGGGACGTGACACGGCTAACCTTCCCAAAATTTCACCCCGGAAAAAAAAATACAAAATACAATCCACTTATTATTAAACTAATAATCAAAGTAAAAAAAAAAGAAACGCATGCACCTGATTTTTGTCGCTTGATGCTCACATCTTCCTCTTCTCTTCATAAAAACGGTTGTCTCTCGAACATCATGTACCTACAAATTCTAACCCTTGTGTAGAAGCATGCTTCTCACAACCATCAAAATTTGTTAGTTACCTAATTCTACCATTTTTATAAAAGTATTACCAAACCATGCGTTATTTCACCTTGATTTATGTGGAAAATAATTTACAACAACAACAAACCTAACTCACTTTCGTAGGAATCACGGTTGCATTTAGCTTATGCAACAAACCCTTTTAAACCCCCCAATAGCTTGGGAGGACGAGAGGTCTCGTGAGGGTTATATAGGGAACACACCCACAACGTTCATTTATCTACTAAAACAAAATAACAAATTATACAACAACAACAATACTAACTAAACTACGAATAACAACTAAAACGAAATGCGAAATAAAATATACAACAACAATTGACTTACCACCTCATGGTGGTCGAATGGCATGCTTGCCGTCCACGAGCTCCTCAAAATCACCCACCGGTGATTCGTACCATTTGTTGCCAAACGGTCCAAACTTCCTCACCTCTTCTTCCTCTTTCTTTTCTAAAGGTGACTTCTTCGCTTTCTTTTTCTTGACCGTCTTCTTCTTTGTTTCTCCCAACCTACCAACCATAGCACATACTTTTTTGTTTGGATTCATGTCCTTTTTAGGACACTTATCCTCACCGAGTGGGTTAGTAAATTTTGGAAAAACATTTAAATTTAATTCCCGGTCCCCAAACTTCATGCTTACCGTTCCCGTTGCACAATTTATTATGGCATTAGCAGTTGCCAGAAACGGTCTACCCAGTATGACTATCGGTTGGGTGTCCTCAACACACCTAACATAGTCTACTACCAAAAAGTCAACTGGGTAGTAGCAATCATCCACCTTAACAATCACATCCTCCACCATCCCCCTTGGATGCGTGGGAGTCTGATCGGCCAATACCACGGGAGTATCAAATTTTTTTAATGGACCAAAATCATATTGGTCATACAAACTCCCGGGCAAGATGCTCACACAAGCTCCAAGATCTAGGAGTGCCCTCTCAATTTTAAATGTTCCAATTTGAATTGGAATAAGAGGATCTCCCGGATCTTGAGCTTTTTGGGGAAGGGCACTCGATAAAACGGCACTAACATGAGATATCAAATCAACCGGTTCGGGTAATTTGTTGTGCCGTTTTTCGATGCTTAACTCCTTTAAGCATTCCACATGAGCCGAAACCTTTTTAATGTCATCTAGTAACGGTAAATTAATTTTAGCTTGCTTAAAATTTTCCCACCCCTCGTCCTTCGGTGGGCACCGTTCTACACTTTTCGATGCATTAAGCGGGTTAAATTGATTTAAACAATTTTCACAAAAAGAATTTTTAGTTATGTTTTCATTTTTACTTTGTGAAATCGTTTCGTGTTCATTTTCACTTTCCGGTCCTTCACCTATATTTTCCACTACACCATCAACAAATTGTGGTGGTGGAATGCTTTCAACACTACAAACTTCATCATTTAAAAGAATACTTACCGCGCTAACGCGTGCATTTCTCACATTGCTTGTGCTAGAACCTTGATGCTTCGAGTTCATTGTAATGTCAATTGGAATATTTCCCATGCTTCCCCTCATTTGAGCCATTTCCTCCGCAAGTTGGCCCACTTGCTTTGCTAATGCCTCATGCGCTTTGTCTCGAATCTCATTTGTCTTCTTTATCTCCTTGATATCATGGTGAGATTCTTTTATATTGTTTTGAGATTCTTTTTGCATATTCAACAAAGCATCCATTTTGGCACTCAAATCATCGCCACCGGTTTGATTGTTCGACCCGCTTCCATTACCGCCTTGATTGTTGTAATTCCTTTGGTACCCACCTTGGTTACCTCCTTGACGAGTTTGGTGCGAATACCCACCTTGATTTCCCGATTGGAAATTTGGGTTCATTTGATTGGAGGCATTACCATACCTAAAGTTAGGATGGTTCCTCAACCCGGGGTGGTAGGTGTTGGAGTTCATATCGTATTGGCTCCGGTCTCCATACACTTGATTCACATCCGCGGTGGCTTGGCAATTCTCGGTCCGGTGACCGATGTCACCACATTCTTCACATACGCTATATTGTACCGCAACCACTTTTTTCTTCTTCATGCGGGCCAATTCCCACTCCAACGTATCAATCCGATCCTTAGAACTTGCATCACGATCGGGCCAAGACCTTGAGGTAGGGTGCTTTTTGGCTCGGTCGGCCGACTCTTTCGCCTTTGATCTTTTGCTCATTCTTTCTAGGAATTCCCAATCGTCGTCTTTGTGACAACTCGAAATTTAGAACCTTTCGTTGTATGCTTGAACGATTAATGACTAATTGATTTGATGAATTAATGAATGATTTATGTGAACTTATATGGTTATGTTTGTGATTGTATGTATGCGAGTATGTCTATGTACCGAAACAACAAGGACCCGACCCGAGACCATGTGGTCTCGAGTAAACATCACACCACATATGGGCCGGTTGGGCCGTGCACCTCATCTGAAGCCCATTAGGGTGCACAAGGTGAAACAAGTATATATATCTTAGTGTTAGCCATGTTGCCATTTTCTTTGGATAACACACACTCTCCTACTCCCTCTCACTAAACCCTAGACACCAAACATCATACTTCTTCTCCTTCTTCTCGGATCCAAACCGGTGACACTAGGACTAGCGGATCGGCTCACACACACACACTCGGAAGTTTCATACTCGCCTTTGAAACTCATCAACCGGTTAGTGTTTATGATACTTGTTGGCTAGTGATTCTTGTTATGTATTTCGGATGTTGATGATGATAATGTGTTTGCTTGCTAAAGATTCATGTATGATTAAGTGTTTGTTTGATCGATGAGTTCTTGTTTGATTAAATGATACATGCTTAGGAGAACATGACTATCATTTGAATATGATAAAGGTGTTGGTGGATTTAATGAATTCTTGGTGATGATACATGTTTAGTTACAACATTTGTTATGAACATGACCTCTTTAATAAAGGTATAGATTTTGGTATGATAAAAGAATAATGATGACCATCCGATTCATGAGGATTATAGAATAGATGTTTTGTTGCAATATGAGCTTGATATCTAGTTTAGATAATATAACTCTTGTCCGAAAAATGCAAAATATGTTGAATAAGGGCTGTTTGTGTTTGATGATCATGATGAATGTATGAAGAACTTGTTGAATGTGATAAGAACATGCTTGAATATTTGAAATCTGATATGTTTGATCCAATTTAGTAAATTGCTAGACAAACAAACATGTTTAAGTGGATAGTACAAACCATTTCATGAAATCAAATTCTCATTGGATAGTACACTGTTCCGAATCAGCAGTTGTCCAACCGAAACCTCCAGTTACGACTCGAAACCAGTGCATGATGAGTCGAAACCCCCGGTTGCGACTTCGGTTGCGAGTCGCAAACACCTGGTTGCGACTCGAAACCACACGAGATCAGCACATAAACCGTTTGACTCGGAACCACAGTTGCGAGTCCGATTGCGACTCGAGACCAAAACAACACGAACCGAAACCATGATTGCGACTCAGGTTGCGAGTCGTAAACGCCTAGTTGCGACTCGAGACTATACACAGATACACGCTGTTTGGGCTTGCACCTCGTTTCGGACTTAAGTGATTGGGCCGGACTCTTGGGCCTGATGCACAGATTTTATGTGTTGATGATTGAATGTGGATAGTGTTGAACTGCCATGATAAAACGTGTATGCCATGAACGATACTTGAATGCATTATGCTAGGAACATACGTGTACTGATTGAATACGAACCTGATTGGTATGATACAACTGTGATAGGACGTGAGTAGCCACAACATTGCTTGTTTGACTTTTCTGTGTTTCTACCGAGCAAACCAAGGTGAGTTCACACCCTCTACAAAGCATGGGATTCCCTGGGTTGGGAATGGGGTTAAGGAACTGGGTTCCTCGTCCTCCTTGGGTAGGACAGCAAAGGTTCAGGAATGTAATTCCTCGTCCTCACGGACAGATAACTCGTACTAGACCAAAACTCTATCACGAAGTCCCTCATTTTTATATCGACTTAATCGCCGGGCCAATGGCGAGCGGGTCATTAGTTAGATAGCGCTATTTAGGTCTGACAAACCTCACACCGTGCCGCAGAGGACGGGCGTGAACTAATGGATCTGGGGCACGTCAATGATGATAGACATTGACAGTTTCAGGGCACTTAAACATGACTACAGTCAGCAGTCGATATGGTAACGAGTCTAGTGTATACATGGGGTAGCCCCCACGGCCGAAATGCCAGATAACTAACACGGTGTAGCCCCCACGGCTGGATTGCCAGAGTAACCGGGAATAAACAAGTCACGTTTTTAGCTATGGGGTAACCCCCACGGCAGGATGCCAGATAAAGGAAACTGTTTTCGAAACAACTTAAAACGAACACCCAACCGTGAACTCACTCAACTTGTTGTTGACTCGTTACTACATGCTTTGCAGGGCCCTAGGTTCTTAACTGGAGCTTGCATGGAGGAGGATCGTTGTGGGACATGGACGGCCGTGTGCCATGTTAAACTTTGAAACAATTAAACTTATGTTTTGACTTGAGACTTATGCTTCCGCTTGCAACTTAAATATGTTTTGTTTGAACACCAATTGTATTGGTTGGATTTTTATAACTACTTATATGCTTGTTCAATATGATTGGTGGCTGGATCCTGGTCAGTCACGCCTCCAAGCGGTGGTACTCCGCAGGTGGATTTTGGGGGTGTGACAGATTGGTATCAGAGCCATTGGTTATAGAGAACTTGGTTTTAATAAAGGGAAAAACGTTTTTGTTAAAACCAGACTATAACCTGTACAGTGCTCAACGGTCCACAACGATGCTTCACTCCACATGCAAGGCTCGACATTCTAGGTGATATGATCTGTGTATATATTGCCTACCTGTTAGTTACATAGTACATTGCTTATGGTATGCTTGGTTAGTATAACTACTGTTGCTTGAACACGTGCGTGCTTGCTCAATTTTATCGTCGTACTTTCGCGAACCCCTCTCACTCACGTCCTTCTTGGTATGAAGATCATGTCTGGACGCGTTAACATGACACAAGCCCAGTTGACGGCTCTGATTAACGAACGAGTTGCCGCAGCACTTGCAGCTGCACACGCAGGAGGTATATCCTGCAGTCCGAACTCATTCTAGGATCTTAGGATCCTACTCTCGTGAACCAACCTTTGTGTTAAACTCTGTCTTTTCTTTCACCTACGATAGGTCAGCACGTTCAGCCACCCGTGTGCACTTTTAAGACTTTCATAGACTGCCGACCAACTACTTTTAGCGGCACTGAAGGAGCAGTAGGTCTCCTACATTGGTTTGAGAAGCTAGAATCTGTGTTCGAAATGTGCGAATGCCCTGAGGCGCGCAGGGTGAAGTATGCTACTGGTACTCTCGAGGGTTTAGCCCTCACATGGTGGAACGCTCAGGTTCAGATGCTAGGGTTGGTTGCTGCCAACGCCACCCCATGGGAGAATTTTAAGGAAATGATCAAGGAAGAATATTGCAGTCGTGATGAGATTCACAAACTGGAAGTGGAGTTCTTCAACCTCAAGATGACGGGGTCGGAAATTGAGGCTTACGTGAAAAGGTCGAACGAACTGGCAATTCTGTGCCCTACTATGGTGGATCCTCCCATCAAACGCATCGAACTATTTCTTCAGGGCTTAGTGCCAGAAATCCAAAGTCATGTGACTTCAGCGAACCTCGCCACCTACCAGCAAACCGTTCAGTTGGCTCACCGACTCACGGATCAGGCGGTGGAGCAGAACAAGTTACCAAAACGCATAGGCGCTGCAACTACTACTGGTACCTCTAGTGACAACAAACGGAAATGGGATGGAACTTCAAGTAAGGGTTCGACTTCTGTTCAGTCCCAGTCTCAGCAGAGGAAGACTGATGATTACAAGAGCCCTAACCAGCAATCGTCTGGCGGTCAAAGTCATGGTGGGTACAAAGGGAATCACCCCAAATGCAATCGCTGCAGCCTGCACCACAGCGGGCCATGCACCAGGGGCAACTGTCATCGGTGCAACAAGCCTGGTCACGCTGCAAAGGATTGCAGGAGCTTATACCCCGCCAATCAGAATCGTCAGCAAGCTCAACAGAACCAGCGCCAGCAGCCACAGCAAGGCGATAACAAAGGGTGCTTCCAGTGTGGAGCTGAGGGCCACTTCAAGAGAGATTGTCCCCAACTGAACAGGAACCAGAACAACAACAACAACAACAACAACAATCAGGGGAATGGTAACAATGGGAACAACAACAACAATGGCGCCAGGGGGCGGATGTTTGTGATTGGCCAAGGTGAAGCAAGGAATGACCCCAATGTTGTGGCGGGTAAGTTCCTTCTCGACGACTTTTATGTTTCAGTTTTATTTGATTCGGGTGCCGATACTAGCTACATGTCACTAGAAGTTAGTTGAATGCTTAAGCGTATCCCAACACCTTTGAACAACAAGCACACCGTAGAGCTAGCAAATGGTAAGAGTTTAGAAGCCACACACCTAGTCAAGGGTTGTAAACTTATTCTCGCTGACCAGACCTTCTCTATCGACCTCATTCCTATTGTCTTGGGTAGTTTCGACGTTGTCATTGGGATGGATTGGTTATCCCAACACCGAGCAGAGATTCTTTGCAACGAGAAGGTTGTCCGTATTCCAGGTCCCGATGGTGAACCTCTCATGATTCATGGCGACAAGAGGAGTGCTGTTGAGAACGTCATTTCTCTCCTTAAGGCCCAAAAGTGCTTGCGAAAGGGCCACACTGCCATTTTGGCTCTCGTTACTGACACCTCAGAAAAAGAGAAGAAGATTGAAGATTTCCCAGTTGTACGCGATTACCCAGAGGTATTTCCTGAGGAATTACCTGGTCTTCTGCCTCATCGCCAAGTCGAGTTTCAGATCGAACTAGCTCCTGGAGCTGCGCCTATAGCTCGTGCACCTTATCGATTGGCTCCATCAGAGTTGAAAGAACTCTCCACGCAGCTACAAGAGCTCCTGGATAAGGGTTTTATTCGTCCAAGCTCATCGCCCTGGGGAGCTCCAGTGCTATTTGTGAAGAAGAAAGACGGTACCTTCAGGATGTGCATCGACTACCGAGAACTCAACAAGGTGACTGTGAAGAATCGTTATCCTCTACCGCGTATCGACGACTTATTTGACCAGCTGCAAGGATCGGGCTACTATTCGAAGATCGATTTGAGATCGGGTTATCACCAGCTGAGAGTCCGGGAAGAGGACGTCTCCAAAACAGCTTTCAGAACTCGATACGGGCACTATGAGTTTTTGGTCATGCCTTTTGGGATGACAAACGCACCTGCGGTTTTCATGGACTTGATGAACCGAGTGTGCAAGCCTTACCTGGACAAGTTCGTTATAGTCTTCATCGACGACATCCTGATCTATTCCAAGAGTCGGGAGGAACACGAGCAGCATCTGCGACTTATTCTGGAACTCCTTCGAACAGAACAGCTTTATGCAAAGTTCTCGAAATGCGACTTCTGGCTTCGAGAAGTCCATTTCCTAGGCCACGTGGTGAACAAGGATGGGATTCATGTTGATCCATCCAAGATAGACTCGATTAAGAACTGGCCTGCACCTCGTACACCAAAGGAAATTCGCCAATTCTTGGGTTTGGCGGGATACTACCGGAGATTCATAAAGGATTTTTCTAAGATTGCACAGCCTCTCACCTCATTAACGCAGAAGGGCGTTGTTTATCGCTGGGGAAACGCACAGGAGTTGGCATTTCAGCACCTAAAGGATCGACTCTGTAGCGCACCTATCCTTTCCTTGCCGGAAGGCACAGACGACTTTGTGGTTTACTGCGACGCATCAATTCAAGGTCTTGGTTGCGTGTTGATGCAACGAGATAAAGTTATAGCCTACGCCTCACGCCAACTCAAGGTTCATGAAAAGAACTACACTACGCACGACTTAGAGCTGGGAGCTGTTGTTTTTGCACTTAAATTATGGCGGCATTACCTGTATGGTACCAAGTGCGCCATCTACACCGACCACAGGAGCCTCGAGCATATCTTCAAGCAGAAGGAACTGAATATGCGACAACGACGGTGGGTAGAACTACTGAATGACTACGAGTGCTCAATCAGGTATCACCCGGGCAAGGCCAATGTTGTGGCTGACGCCCTCAGTCGAAAGGACACTGCGCCGAAGCGCGTGCGAGCTTTACAACTCACGATCCATTCTAGTCTTCCCTCCCAGATACGAGCTGCCCAGATAGAAGCACTGAAACCAGAAAACGTCAGGGCTGAAGCCCTACGCGGATCGAGGCAACGCTTAGAACAGAAGGAAGACGGTGCTTACTACGTAACGGGACGCGTCTGGGTCCCACACTATGGCAACCTACGAGAACTTGTGATGGATGAAGCACACAAGTCTCGCTACTCAGTACACCCTGGATCAGATAAAATGTACCACGACATCAAAACTACGTATTGGTGGCCTAGCATGAAGGCCCACATAGCGACCTACGTCAGCAAGTGTTTGACTTGTGCGAGAGTCAAGTCGGAATACCAGAAACCATCAGGCCTACTCCAACAACCAGAGATACCTCAATGGAAATGGGAGCAAATTTCCATGGATTTTGTTACTGGCCTACCTAGATCCCAGCGCGGGAACGATACTATTTGGGTGATCGTGGATCGACTCACAAAATCTGCACACTTCTTGGCTATCAAGGAGACGGATAAGTTCTCCACTCTTGCAGAAATATACATCAAGGAAATTGTTTCGAGGCACGGGGTGCCCACCTCCATTATCTCGGATCGAGATGCACGTTTTACTTCAGAGCTGTGGCAAGCAATGCACAAATCCTTCGGCTCACGACTAGACATGAGCACAGCGTACCATCCTCAGACGGACGGGCAGTCCGAGCGCACCATTCAAACCTTAGAAGACATGCTTCGTGCATGTGTAATCGACTTTGGCAACCGCTGGGAGAAGCATCTGCCACTTGTGGAATTCTCGTACAATAACAGCTACCACACCAGCATTAAAGCTGCTCCATTTGAGGCATTGTACGGACGTAAATGCCGGTCACCTCTTTGCTGGGCAGAGGTGGGAGATAGTCAGATCACTGGTCCAGAATATGTGGTAGACACGACCGAACAAATTGCTCAAATACGAAAACGCATGACGGCAGCTCGCGAACGTCAGAAAGTTTACGGCGACATGGGCAGGAAACCACTTGAGCTCCAGGTTGGGGAGCGGGTACTACTCAAAGTTTCACCCTGGAAGGGGGTGGTTCGTTTTGGTAAACGCGGTAAACTTAACCCACGATACGTTGGACCTTTCGAAGTCATTGAGAAAATAGGCAGGGTGGCCTACAGACTAAACTTACCAGCGGAACTCGGTGCAGTTCACAACGTTTTTCACGTGTCGAATCTGAAGAAGTGTCCGTCAGATGAGACCCACGTAGTTCCTTTGAAGGAACTCACTATCGACGAGCAGTTACGATTCGTCGAGGAACCAGTCGAAATCACGGACCGGGATGTTAAGGTCCTCAAGAGCACCAGAATACCTCTCGTTCGAGTTCGTTGGAACTCACGTCGCGGCCCAGAGTTCACCTGGGAGCGCGAAGATCAGATGAAACAAAAGTATCCCCAACTGTTCGCAAACAGTACACCCACTACTGAGGCCGAAGCTACGGAATTTCGGGACGAAATTCCAGATCAACGGGGGGTGGATGTGACACCCCAGGAAAACCAGGAAAACCATACAACTTAACTAGCTTCCTCAGTGAGTGCCTACCAAATTTCGGGACGAAATTTCGTTCAACTTGGGGATGATGTGACAACTTGAAATTTAGAACCTTTCGTTGTATGCTTGAACGATTAATGACTAATTGATTTGATGAATTAATGAATGATTTATGTGAACTTATATGGTTATGTTTGTGATTGTATGTATGCGAGTATGTCTATGTACCGAAACAACAAGGACCCGACACGAGACCATGTGGTCTCGAGTAAACATCACACCACATATGGGCCGGTTGGGCCGTGCACCTCATCCGAAGCCCATTAGGGTGCACAAGGTGAAACAAGTATATATATCTTAGTGTTAGCCATGTTGCCATTTTCTTTGGATAACACACACTCTCCTACTCCCTCTCACTAAACCCTAGACACCAAACATCATACTTCTTCTCCTTCTTCTCGGATCCAAACCGGTGACACTAGGACTAGCGGATCGGCTCACACACACACACTCGGAAGTTTCATACTCGCCTTTGAAACTCATCAACCGGTTAGTGTTTATGATACTTGTTGGCTAGTGATTCTTGTTATGTATTTCGGATGTTGATGATGATAATGTGTTTGCTTGCTAAAGATTCATGTATGATTAAGTGTTTGTTTGATCGATGAGTTCTTGTTTGATTAAATGATACATGCTTAGGAGAACATGACTATCATTTGAATATGATAAAGGTGTTGGTGGATTTAATGAATTCTTGGTGATGATACATGTTTAGTTACAACATTTGTTATGAACATGACCTCTTTAATAAAGGTATAGATTTTGGTATGATAAAAGAATAATGATGACCATCCGATTCATGAGGATTATAGAATAGATGTTTTGTTGCAATATGAGCTTGATATCTAGTTTAGATAATATAACTCTTGTCCGAAAAATGCAAAATATGTTGAATAAGGGCTGTTTGTGTTTGATGATCATGATGAATGTATGAAGAACTTGTTGAATGTGATAAGAACATGCTTGAATATTTGAAATCTGATATGTTTGATCCAATTTAGTAAATTGCTAGACAAACAAACATGTTTAAGTGGATAGTACAAACCATTTCATGAAATCAAATTCTCATTGGATAGTACACTGTTCCGAATCAGCAGTTGTCCAACCGAAACCTCCAGTTGCGACTCGAAACCAGTGCATGATGAGTCGAAACCCCCGGTTGTGACATCGGTTGCGAGTCGCAAACACCTGGTTGCGACTCGAAACCACACGAGATCAGCACATAAACCGTTTGACTCGGAACCACAGTTGCGAGTCCGATTGCGACTCGAGACCAAAACAACACGAACCGAAACCATGATTGCGACTCAGGTTGCGAGTCGTAAACGCCTAGTTGCGACTCGAGACTATACACAGATACACGCTGTTTGGGCTTGCACCTCGTTTCAGACTTAAGTGATTGGGCCGGACTCTTGGGCCTGATGCACAGATTTTATGTGTTGATGATTGAATGTGGATAGTGTTGAACTGCCATGATAAAACGTGTATGCCATGAACGATACTTGAATGCATTATGCTAGGAACATACGTGTACTGATTGAATACGAACCTGATTGGTATGATACAACTGTGATAGGACGTGAGTAGCCACAACATTGCTTGTTTGACTTTTCTGTGTTTCTACCGAGCAAACCAAGGTGAGTTCACACCCTCTACAAAGCATGGGATTCCCTGGGTTGGGAATGGGGTTAAGGAACTGGGTTCCTCGTCCTCCTTGGGTAGGACAGCAAAGGTTCAGGAATGTAATTCCTCGTCCTCACGGACAGATAACTCGTACTAGACCAAAACTCTATCACGAAGTCCCTCATTTTTATATCGACTTAATCGCCGGGCCAATGGCGAGCGGGTCATTAGTTAGATAGCGCTATTTAGGTCTGACAAACCTCACACCGTGCCGTAGAGGACGGGCGTGAACTAATGGATCTGGGGCACGTCAATGATGATAGACATTGACAGTTTCAGGGCACTTAAACATGACTACAGTCAGCAGTCGATATGGTAACGAGTCTAGTGTATACATGGGGTAGCCCCCACGGCCGAAATGCCAGATAACTAACACGGGGTAGCCCCCACGGCTGGATTGCCAGAGTAACCGGGAATAAACAAGTCACGTTTTTAGCTATGGGGTAACCCCCACGGCAGGATGCCAGATAAAGGAAACTGTTTTCGAAACAACTTAAAACGAACACCCAACCGTGAACTCACTCAACTTGTTGTTGACTCGTTACTACATGCTTTGCAGGTCCCTAGGTTCTTAACTGGAGCTTGCATGGAGGAGGATCGTTGTGGGACATGGACGGCCGTGTGCCATGTTAAACTTTGAAACAATTAAACTTATGTTTTGACTTGAGACTTATGCTTCCGCTTGCAACTTAAATATGTTTTGTTTGAACACCAATTGTATTGGTTGGATTTTTATAACTACTTATATGCTTGTTCAATATGATTGGTGGCTGGATCCTGGTCAGTCACGCCTCCAAGCGGTGGTACTCCGCAGGTGGATTTTGGGGGTGTGACAGTCTTCGTGATTGCTCAAGGGTGTTCCATTGCTTGTTGACTCAAGACGATTCCAAGTTATGTCATCCAAACCCCGTACAAAACATTTCACCAACTCCCACTTTTCTATTTGGTGATGTGGGCATCTCCTCATCAACTCCTTGATTCGGGTGAATGCTTCATGTAGTGGTTCACTCGAAAGTTGGCGAAACGACCGAATTTCATCTCTAGCATCATCGGTCTTTGCCATGGAATAGTATTCATCCAAAAATGCTTGTTGCATTTGTTCTCAAGTTCGAATACTATTGGCCGGAAGTGTGAGGAACCACTGTTTTGCCTTGTCTTTCAAAGAGAATTGAAATAACCGAAGCTTAACTTCCTCTAGTGCGAAATTGTGCCCCCCAATAGTATTACAAATGGAAGAGAACTCCGCCAAATGCGTGTATGGTTCATCATTAGACCTCCCGTTGAAGTGGGGAAGTATATTGATGTAATGCGGTTTACAATCAAACATTCTCCTTTCGCACACTATCGGAGAGTCATTCTCGGTCACTATCGGTCGGAAACGGTCATTCACTCCCCGTGGAGGTTGTTGACGACGTTGTGGACCGTTAACTTCTTGATCGACCGGTCTTCTATTATCCCGTCTTTCACCTCTTCGATCATCTCTTCTATTATCCCTTGGGTTACCACCTCCCACGAAACGAGGAATCCGGTTAGGGTTTGCATTGTTGTTGTTGTTATAAAACCCATCATTCCGGTTCCGTTGGTTATTGTTTCGTGGTTGACGGTTGTTCCCATAACCATCATTTCTTCCACCTCCGTAACCGTATTCGTCGTCCCCAACGTAATTGGCATATTGGTAGCCAAATTCCTCATCATCATACCTTCTAGCATTGTAGACGTTTCCCCTATTCACGTAGCCCCAATCTTCATCATCGTTAGCTCTATCATCATAGTATCCCCCATCGTCCGAATTTTCCGTGTGAACACTCACATATTCCGGCGATTGATAACCGGGAACACTATACGGTTCATCATCGGGGATTGCATTCCTCAAGTCATCGATGTTGAAGAATGGGTCTTCATTTGCGGGATTGCCGCGATCACGATTTCCCCGACGGTCGGAATTGACATTCCGATCATCTAGGTTAATGGGTAGGGAATTGTGTCTATGAAGGTTTTGTTGTTGTGGTGTTCTTTGATTGTTGTAGGGATTTTGGTTTTGGAAAGGTGGTGTAGGTGGTCCGGTATTGTTGTTATTACCACCCGGTCGCTCGGGAGGTATAGGTTGCATATTTGGAGAGGGATTGAAGTTGCTTCGGTATTGGAATTGGTTCGAATTAAGGTTTTGGTTTGAGTTTTGGTTCGCCATTGAATCGGTTTCAATGGATGGTGTATGGTGTGGTGTTTGGTTGGTTTGATTAGAAGCAAGTGTTGCTTCTAACCGGCTTACTAGGTTTCTTCTTGCTACTCGTTCGATTTCCGGTTCGTAGACTAAAGGTGAAGTCCTCCCGGAGTTCCGCGTATGCATGCACTACCTGTAACCTGCACAAGTAACACACCCCGCGTAACAAGGAAAAAGACAAGTACAAAAAGAAAGCTAAATAAATTAAACAGATAATCACACAAATTCAAACAATATTCAAACACAAAGCGCACGCACTCCCCGGCAACGGCGCCAAAATTTGATCGGAGTGTCGCGCTCCGGTCAAAGATAATATTTATAAGCCCAAATTACCCTTAACAATGTGTTAGTGGTAGTAAGGGGTCGAACCACGAAGAGTATGTGGTTTGTGTGTGGATTCGGATGAATTAAAACAATTGTCACAATTTATGAAGCTTGCTAAAGTATTTTTGTATTTTCGTTTAATGGAGAGATATGATTTTTTAACTAAATGAATTGATGCGAATGGTTAACAACTACTAATTAACGATTGCAAGAAAAATGGTTACTAGAACAATAATGATAAAAAGGAATCACGCCCGGTTTCGGTAATTGTTAACCTAGGGTTTCTACAAGTTTTAGTTTCAACTCAAATGCATTCGATTAACGGATTTAGTGTACCGTGACTTTGGTGCTACTAGCTATCAACGCCCCGAAGAACGGACAAAAAGACACTTTGTAATCAACACAAGTAAATCCTAACAACGACAACGTACAATTACATATCACCGTTTCGCAAAGTCATAACTTTTAACATCGTTCGACAATTCACGAATTCGTAACAAATGTAATACTATTGTCAAAAGTTTCAAAAACCAAATACAAATTGTCACTAAGATGAAACAAGAACAAATTGAAACCCTAAAATTAACAACTACCTACACCGGGGTGAAACCGAGATGATTAGCCGCTCATGGTTGATGCAACTTGATCACCGGATGCTTGGAATGCGGATGGAGTCATCTTGAAGTTTGTAGGATGAAAGAATGATGGAGAATTAGGGTTTATGGAATGATGATGGTGAGAAGGATTGATGGATTGGATGAATTAGGGTTTTGATGGTGAATTGGGGATGAATGATTGTGATTCGGTTATAGAGATGATAGATGATGCAATGGTTGGTGAATGATAGATGATAATGGCTCCAAGATCACTTTCAAACTCCAAAAAAATGTGTAACCGCCGAATGCTTGGTCAAGATTGGTTTTAATTCGTCAAAACCACCAAAAACAACAAACTTGCGCGTCTGCAACTTAGAGGGACCGTCGCCGACGGGCCTAACCACCGTCGGCGACGGTGTGTAGATGCTGACATTCATCCGACGGCCAAACTTGCTGTCTACGGCCAAAACAGACGACGGAACTTTGCACATACCGTCGGCGACGACCCTTATGGGTGTCGGCGACGGTGCCCGGAATCCCATCTTTCTGTTTTTCGCGTTCCGTGCTCCCGGTTGACCCGTTTCGCGTTCCGGTGGTTCCGTTTTCACTCCGGTGACCCGTAAAGCTCCCGAAAAGCTCCTTAAACTCTGTTAGACCTGCAAAACAAGTATCTAATCAAAAGTAGGCTATTCGAAATTAAAACTTGCGTAAAAGCATCAAATTAAACAATTACAAGCACCGGTTTTCGACCACGTATCAGATGCGATCATTTCTAGAAATCATTTGCATCTTGTGATACGTCCTTGAATTCACATCATTTGAATAAGTCTTGATTCGATTTCATGATCGTTCACTTTGGTACTAATCGTATTTTCTACACATAACGTAACTTTAAGGAGTTAACGTAGTCAAAATTTCGAGGACGAAATTTTATTAACAGGGGGAGAATGTGACAACCGGTGATTTACGGCCCTTAATTACGTGATTAACAGACGATTAACGCGACAATGAATAACATTTACGACGCAGATTGACTTAATTAGGCCTTTGGAGTGCCTAGGAACGTCTATACGACTTTACAGTGCACGAACGGTGGTTTACAGAGAAACCTGGTGAATATTACGCGACAACGAACTAATATCGTACAAGATACTGACAACGCCGACAAATATTAAATTTTTAGGATATATTATAGCTTCGTAATTAAATTTTAGCAATCGTAGTTGAAACCAGCTCGAAAAACGAATTAAAGACGGCGACGATGTAATTTTTCGCGAATATCGACGCACGAACGCGACTACGACGGATACCGACATTATTTTTAACTCCGAAATATTATTGGCTATGGTGATTTCGATTTTTAAAACGGGCTCCGTAGAAAATTACGGGCCACTTGCACATGAGATGGGCTTGTGGGCCCAAGCCCAAAACCCACAAACCTAAACCTACACTTAATATATTAGATCTATTAAGATCTCTAGAAGATATTGCAAAACCTGTATAAAACCGTTACAAATCTTGCCAAAATCCTAGTAAAATCTCTAAAAATTTTTGTCTCAAAGATTTGAAACACAAAATCCATACAAGATTTCATAGACAACTAACCTGAATGTAAATTGAATACACAAAAGACAATAAAAACCCTCTATCTTACCCTCCACTCTATTAATACCCAATCTTGATCCCCTCTTTGCCTGCATATTGACTCACACACACAAAGAAGTAAGAGCAGCCCTTCATCTCCTCTCACTCTCTCGAATATACATACAGACACACAAACACAAGGATTGGCTCCTCCCCTTTTTCTAATCCCAGCCAAACACCCTCTGTGTCTCCCTCCGATGAGCTGACCGGCGACAGCACCGGAACCGGCGCCGTTGCCGGTGGTCCTTTCCGGTGAAACAACACCCCCTGCTCCTTTCTTCTTCGATTTACAATCGGAGCACCACCACCACTGTCTGGTGGTGGTGCGGCGGCTACCATCAGAGGGGGAGAGACGAGATAGAGAGAGAGAGGCCGAAGAGAGAGAGAGGGGCGGAGATAGAGCGGCGCCGCCGCTCACGGCGGCGGCAGTGATGCACGGCGACGGCAACTCGGACCGGCGGTCCTTGTCTTTATCCGGCGGTCTGTGCCTCGGACCAATGAGTTTCACGGTAAAATCCTTCCCGTTTCCTTTCATTTTGATTGTCATCTATTTTGAGACCGATGATGACGATGATGATGTTATGTTGATGTTCAAGTTTCGGGTCCAGATTCAAGCATGATTCGGGTTATGTTTCATTTCGGGTCAGACGGTTCGGTGAGCAGGTTCGGGTTCGGGTCTGACAGTTCGGGTCACGTCGGACGGTTCGAGTCAAATCAGCCAAACGGGTCAACCGAGTCAACTCGGTCAACTCGGGTCAACAGCAGTTAGTAGCGCGGTTCAAATTTCGGTTCGGGTCTCGGGTTACGGGACAGATTCTGAAGTGGTGCGGCCGACTCGGTCAAACCGAGTCAACTCAGCTGACTCGGTCAACTCAGAGAGTCGACTCGGTCAACATCCCGTCGTGAAGACTTGGTAAAAATTAGCGGCGCATTTATTTCGTTATGCTATCTTTATAATTTTCATTGTTACGTGACAAGCGAGCTCAACCCGATTCATTAACGCATATACATTAGTTATTATCTACGTTTTGGCACTTGACGAAAATTTCACATATATTGTTTGTTGACAATTGTTGAATCTTGATAAATAACGACACTTTAGTTGTCGGGGCCGTCCAAAAACAGAGGAAACTCTGCCCGTTTTTCGAGAAAAACCATAATATACAACGTGTTTTATTAAAGGACGAAACCTATAGAATCCGAGGAACTTGAATAGAAACACAAATACAAATGAATATTTGTTTTACAACGACACCTTACTACATTCAAAAACAACGAAACGGAAATTATTTCAACAACAAACAACATGAATCCGTTTCTACAAAATAAATATAGTTTATATATTTATTTCAAACTTCCAACGACGATTCTTTTATAAAACAAATATAACTTTTAATATTTATTTTATATGCCTAAACGGCATATACGGATATTTTGACAAAGATCTTACGAAACGCGATATATAATACGAGTTTGTCATATATTATTTTCGTATAAGTATTCTTTTATACACGTACGACTTCTCGGGACGACAAGCGGTCTTAACGATATATTTATATATTTTGATGTAAATTTACTTTCAAATCTCTCGAGAATCAAGTCTTGTCAAGACTTATTGGTCACTATCGACAATAAAACGATACTTATCAAATATGACTTAATCATTTCCGATAAGTTAACTACTTACCAACGAATCGTTCGATTAACGATTCGGTAGAGCTCGGTGACACGTAGTTAGTTACCGCTTTTTATTTAGAAACTTATAAGATATTCCGTGTTAGGAATATTGTAGAATACACGCTAGAAAGTTGTCACACCCCCAAAATCCACATGCGGAGCACTACCGCTTGGAGGCGTGACTGACCAGGATCCAGCCACCGTGTTATACTGAGCATTGGATAATAGTAAGAATGATCACCAACCATAATGGTTGGTAAACACCATAGTTTAAAGTTCGAATGTTTTGGTTCAAATAACTGTTAAGTAAGTAGCGGAAGCATAGGTAAAATAGTTTAAACAAAGTTCATAGATCAAATTAATTAGAACCCAACATGCGGGTTTAGGCGACCACTACATTTCCCAAGCTGCAAGCTCCTGAGTCACTGGGTACCTGCAAAGCATGCAGTAGGGTATCAACAAAAATGTTGGCGAGTCCACGAGTTGTCCAGTTTTAATTACCAAAAACTTGTTTCACCAGTTAATTAATCCGTTTATACATGCGATGGGGAGCTACCCCACAAGTAAGCGACTAAACTGTTTTTACAATACCGAATACTATTCATCCGTACGTTTCCGTAGAGTGCCCCGTTTGTCAATGTTCTATCATCATTGACGGTTTCCAGAGTACATTAGTTCACGCCCGATCCCATACGCGGGCACGGTGTGAGGTTGGTGAGACCTAAATAGCGCTATCAACTAATAACCCGTTCGCCTGACCCCGGCGACTAATCGGTATTAAGAAGTGAGGACTTGAGTGATAGAGTTTTGTTTAGTGTTGCTTGTTGCATCCAGTATAAACAGTAATTAACTAAAAGTCCCGTTTAAGGGGAGAGAAGTAGGTTTGTATCCCTTACGAGGGGATAGCGTTGCTTAAGTTTCCATTTCCCAACCACCGGGAACGCATGCTTTATTAGTTGTGAACTCACCTTGGGTTGCTCGGTTGATTATTTACTTGGTCAATCACGTAGGTCACCACGTCCTAGCATGGTCACCAATACAGGTCAAGTTGGGGTACAAGTATTCACGTATAATCTACACATAACTAACACTTAGCATACACAACACATAATCATCCAGCAAGTTTATCGGTCCTATTCTGATACACAGCAGTTAAACAGTGAACATCAACAACTGTCACACAAATCATAAGTGTTATTGGGCCTATCAGATCACACTAACAGTTAACGGTATGCGCAGCCCACACGTCCTTGGCCCAATAACGGAGATAAGCAGCCCAGTCGAGACCAGGAGGTCTCGGCTCGAGAACATACAGTCTCGAGTCGCAACCGGAGGTTTCGACTTGTCATGGTCTGGTTTCGAGTCGCAACCGGAGGTTTCGACTTGTCATGGTCTGGTTTCGAGTCGCAACCGGAGGTTTCGACTTGTCATCTGGTTTCGAGTCGCAACCGCCGTAGTCTCGAGTTGTCATGTTTTGGTTGCGAGTCGCAACCGGGGGTTTCGAGTCGCAACCTCGGATACGTGCACAAGAATCCTTCTAGACCCTGTTGCAATGTACTATCCAATAGAATTCTGTTTTCATGAAATTTTGTACTAACCAACCATATTGCAATAACATGTTTCTTTGTCTAATATCAAATGAAAATGGATCAAACCTACTGTTTTCAAATATTCATATCAACATTCAAATAGTTCATCAAATATTCATGCATATTTAACACATATTCATCATATCCTCATCCTACATAACCTTGTATTTTTCGGGCAAAAACCATAGCACATAGACTAGATACCAAAGCAACATTTCCCTTCATTTTTCTAGCGTGAATCACTTGTTCAAAGCACACTAGCTTGCTCATATCTTTTAGTTATTTCAAGTCATTCATTTGGCTCATAAGCAACACATTGTTCATTTAAATTTGATAACAATTCTATTACCTAACAAGCACATAATCGATCAAACATCCAACTAAACAAAATAGTTTGTGCATCATGAACCATCATTTTAAATCAAACAACTATAATACACTAACCGGTTAGATGGAGGAGTACAAGAAATTGATGAACCAAGTTCCGAGTGATGATCTCGAGCTAGTCCGAGAGCTTTTTGGTTGTCGCCGGTCCGGTCCGAGAGAGTGAAGGAGGGGAGAGGGTGTGATGTTAGGGTTTTAGGGTTTTAGTGAGGGGAAGAGTGAGTGAGGGTGATGTGAGAGAGAGTGAAAAGGAAGAAGTGTGAGGGTTTGGGCTTATATATAAAGGTGCACCCTAAAGGTTTGCCGAGTGGGCTAAGGGGGAGGTCGCGGCCCAACTGGCCCAACCGTCTACGGCTCACTCGAGACTGAGGATGGTCTCGAGTCATGGTCTCGGCCCACTAGTATTATATACTTATATATATATATATATATATATATATTGCACATACATACAACACATAGTAACACAGAAAATCCTTAGCTTTCTTTTAATAATATATGTACACGAAATGTTAATTATAAGATATTTGCTCGGGAAAACCCGAAGTGTCACATTATCCCCAAGTTTTAAGAACTTTCGTCCCGAAAGTTAAAGCAGCCACTGACAAGCTAGTAAAAGTGAGAGCGTTTCAACGGGGTGTCACATCATCCCCCCGTTAGTTTGGAATTTCGTCCCGAAATTCAGTTGTAGCTTCAGTGCTGGGGGTTGCATTTGGGAACAGCTGGGGATACTTGCGCTTCATCTTGTCTTCCCGCTCCCAGGTAAACTCTGGGCCACGGTGTGAGTTCCAACGAACTCGCACGAGGGGTATCTGGCTACGTTTGAGGGTTTTGATCTCACGATCCGTGATCTCAACCGGTTCCTCAGTAAAGTGTAGCTGTTCGTCAATAGTAAGCTCCTTGTAAGGAATGACGAGTGTTTCATCTGACAGACACTTCTTCAGATTAGACACATGGAAGACGTTGTGCACAGCACTCAGTTCTTCAGGCAGATTCAATCTGTAAGCGGCCGTACCGATCTTTTCGGTAACTTCAAAGGGTCCGACATATCTTGGATTAAGCTTGCCCCGTTTTCCAAAACGAACCACACCCTTCCAGGGTGAGACCTTAAGTAGAGCCCGTTCACCGACCTGGAACTCTTGCGGTTTCCTATCCTTGTCAGCGTAGTGCTTTTGACGGTCACGAGCTGCCGCCATGCGTTGCCTAATCTGGGCAATCTTTTCTGTGGTGTCGACTACATGTTCCGGGCCTGTGATTTGGCTGTCACCTACCTCCGCCCAGCAGAGAGGCGATCGACATTTACGACCGTACAATGCCTCAAAGGGTGCCGCCTGAATGCTGGTGTGGTAGCTGTTGTTGTAGGAGAATTCTACTAACGGTAGGTGCTTCTCCCAATTCTTGCCAAAATCAATCACACATGCCCTAAGCATGTCTTCGAGGGTTTGGATGGTGCGTTCAGACTGCCCATCCGTCTGCGGGTGATAAGCGGTGCTCATGTCTAAACGTGAGCCAAAAGATTTGTGCATAGCTTGCCACAACTCAGAGGTAAAACGCGCGTCTCGATCGGAAATGATAGAGGTTGGTACTCCGTGCTTCGAAACCACTTCTTTTAGGTATACCTCTGCTAGGGTAGAGAACTTGTCTGTTTCTTTGATAGCCAAAAAGTGTGCAGACTTAGTTAAGCGATCCACTATTACCCAAATGGTGTCATTTCCGCGTTGAGACCTAGGCAGGCCAGTAACAAAATCCATGGAAATCTGCTCCCATTTCCATTGCGGGATCTCTGGCTGTTGGAGTAGGCCTGATGGTTTCTGATACTCAGCCTTGACTCTTGCACAAGTTAAACATTTTCTGACATAGGTTGCTATGTGGGCTTTCATGCCAGGCCACCAATAGGTAGCCCTCAAGTCGTGGTACATCTTATCTGAACCCGGATGCACCGAGTAACGGGACTTATGGGCTTCATCCATCACAAGGTCACGTAAATTTCCATAAAGCGGAACCCATATGCGTCCGGCTACGTAGTGAGCACCGTCTTCTTTTTGTTCCAATCGTTGTCTCGATCCTCGCAGGGACTCAGCCCTGATGTTCTCGGCTTTCAATGCTTCAACCTGAGCATTCCGAATTTGATTAGGGAGGTTCGAGTGGATAGTGAGCTGTAAGGCACGAACACGCTTGGGTTTGGTCTCCTTTCTGCTGAGGGCATCGGCTACCACATTAGCCTTGCCTGGGTGATATTTGATTGCACACTCGTAGTCATTTAGGAGTTCGACCCATCGGCGTTGCCGCATATTCAACTCCTTTTGTCCCATTATGTGCTGGAGACTCTTGTGATCAGTGTAAATCCTGCACTTGGTGCCGTACAAGTAGTGTCTCCAGAGCTTGAGCGCGAAGACCACAGCTCCAAATTCTAAGTCATGCGTCGTATAGTTCCGTTCGTGGACCTTGAGTTGTCGCGAGGCGTAAGCAATAACTTTCTCGCGTTGCATCAATACGCAGCCAAGTCCTTGAATAGAAGCGTCGCAGTAAACGACGAAGTCGTCGGTACCTTCGGGTAAGGAGAGGATAGGAGCACTACAAAGGTTCTTCTTTAGTTCCTGGAAGGCAGATTCCTGAGCATCACTCCATTTGTAAGCAACACCCTTCTGAGTGAGTGTCGTAAGCGGTTGAGCGATCTTAGAGAATCCCTTGATAAATCTTCGATAGTATCCCGCCAATCCCAAGAATTGGCGAACTTCGGTCGGAGTCTTAGGCACAGGCCAATTCTTAATGGACTCAATCTTAGCAGGGTCAACATGAATCCCTTCCTGATTGACGATGTGTCCAAGGAAATGGACTTCTCTAAGCCAGAAATCACATTTCGAGAATTTGGCGTACAGTTGCTCATTGCGAAGAAGTTCGAGAATAAGACGTAGGTGTTGTTCATGCTCCTCTTGGCTCTTCGAGTAGATTAGGATGTCGTCGATGAACACGATTACGAACTTATCGAGGTAGGGTTTGCATACTCGGTTCATGAGATCCATGAAGATTGCAGGTGCGTTGGTCATTCCGAAAGGCATAACAAGGAATTCGTAGTGACCATAGCGGGTTCTGAAAGCTGTCTTAGAGATGTCCTCATCGCGGACTCTCAGCTGGTGATAACCCGATCGCAGATCGATCTTGGAATAATAGCTCGATCCTTGCAGCTGGTCGAACAGGTCGTCGATACGGGGAAGTGGATAACGATTCTTGATGGTAACCTTGTTAAGTTCGCGGTAGTCAATGCACATTCGGAATGAGCCATCTTTCTTTTTGACGAAGAGCACTGGGGCTCCCCAGGGTGATGAACTAGGACGGATAAAACCTTTGTCCAAAAGTTCTTGTAGTTGAGTAGAAAGCTCCTTGAGCTCCGCGGGGGCTAATCGATAAGGTGCACGAGCTATAGGCGCTGCTCCGGGAGCTAGCTCGATTTGAAATTCGACCTGACGGTGAGGAGGGAGTCCAGGTAGTTCCTCCGGGAATACCTCAGGATAGTCGCGTACAACTGGAAAATCTTCAATCCTGTTTTCCATTTTCTGTGTGTCGGCAACGAGTGCTAAGATAGCGGTGTGCCCCTTTCGTAGACACTTCTGGGCCTTTAAGAATGAGATGATGCCTGTGACTTCTCCGCTCTTGTCGCCTTGAACTATAAGAGGTTTGCCAGGGGGACGGGGAATACGAATGGCTTTCTCTTGGCAGAGGATTTCAGCTCGATGTTTGGATAACCAATCCATACCAATGATGACGTCGAAGCTTCCAAGAATGATGGGGAAGAGATCGATACAGAAGGTCTGACCAGACAACTCTAATTTGCAGTTACGAATTATGTGTGAGGCCTCGAGGTTTCTACCATTAGCTATTTCAACGGTGTGCTTAGAGCTTAGCGGCGTAAGAGTGAGCTTAAGTTTCTTACTAATACGTAGGGATACATAACTAGCATCTGCTCCGGAATCAAATAGCATGGAAACATAACGATCATTAAGTAGGAACTTACCCGCCACAACGTTGGGGTCATTCCTTGCTTCCCCAGCTCCAATCACGAAAGCCCTTCCTCTAGCACCATTTCCAGCATTGTTGTTATTGTTCCCAGCACCCTGATTGTTGTTGTTTTGATTCAGTTCAGGGCAATCCTTTCGCATGTGCCCCGTTGCTCCACACTTGAAGCATCCACGGTTGTTTCCTTGTTGCTGCTGTTGCTGTGGTTGTTGCTGATTCTGCCTAGCTGGGAACTGGCTTCGGCAGTCTTTGGCTTCGTGCCCCATCTTGTTGCATCGCTGACACTGACCTTTTCCACATGGCCCACTGTGATGTCGGTTACATTTGTTACACTTAGGGTGGTTTCCCCGATAGCCACCCTGTTGCTGAGGGCCCTTGTTGCTTTCAGTCTTCCTTTGTTGAACTGGGGCCTGAGTGGGGTTAGCATCCTTTCCCTGACTTCCATCCCACTTTCGCTTGTTATCGCCAGAAGTTCCAGCAGTAGCACCGATCCTCTTGGGCAGCTTGCCCTCTTCCACAGCCTGATTGGTGAGTTTGTGAGCAAGACGAACCACGGGCTGTATGGTATTGAGGTTGGCTGAGGTCACATGACTTCTGATTTCAGGGACCAAGCCTTTGATGTACAATTCAATCCTTCGGTACATAGGTCGGGACATGTTTGGGCAAAGTGCAGCATAGTCGTTGGACTGCTTGGTGTAGGTCTCAATCTCTGATCCAACCATCTTGAGCGCATAGTACTCGTTCTCGAGCTTGTGGATGTCATCCCTGTGACAGTATTCCTCTTTGATCATGTCCTTGAAATCTTCCCACGCAGTAGCATTAGCAGTTTCCAGACCAAGCATCTGAATCTGTGCTTTCCACCATGAAAGCGCGTTCCCCTCAAACGTACCAGTCGCGAACTTTACCCAGTTAGCAGGGGGACACTCACAGACAGCAAAGACAGCTTCGGCCTTTTCAATCCAGTGTAGAAGGCCTATGGCACCCTCAGTGCCGTTGAAAGGGAGAGGCTTGCCATCCATGAAGGTTTTGAAAGTACAAACATGTGGCTGCGCGGGCGCAGGCTGACCTGTTGTGAGAAGCGAAGCGAATAGGTTTAGAGGCGAGAAGACGATGTGGGGGTAGGATCTAAACATCCTAAAGTAACGAGTTTACCTCCAGGGTGTGCTGCGAAAGCTGCAGCCACCGTGTTGAGCAAGTTAGCGAATTGGGCCTGAGTCATGTTAACACTTCCTCTTCCGCGTCCACTCATTGTCTTCATAACCAGAAAACACAGTATGAGTGTGATGTCGTAACGTAGCGAGAATAAGACAGAAGAGAGATGTGTATCTATCTAATTAGGCACACTAGTATGTATAGTAGAGCAGTCAATATAAGATAAACAAGCAAGTAAACAGAAGTCTGAGCTATGAGGTCTAATATGCCGAGTCTTGCCCTTGGAGTGTAGTGTCGTCGCGAGTCATGGGTTATAGTCTGGTTTTTCTCAAAAAGACTCTCCTTTTTAAAACCAAGTTCACTATAACCAATGGCTCTGATACCAATCTGTCACACCCCCAAAATCCACATGCGGAGCACTATCGCTTGGAGGCGTGACTGACCAGGATCCAGCCACCGTGTTATACTGAGCATTGGATAATAGTAAGAATGATCACCAACCATAATGGTTGGTAAACACCATAGTTTAAAGTTCGAATGTTTAGGTTCAAATAACTGTTAAGTAAGTAGCGGAAGCATAGGTAAAATAGTTTAAACAAAGTTCATAGATCAAATTAATTAGAACCCAACATGCGGGTTTAGGCGACCACTGCACTTCCCAAGCTGCAAGCTCCTGAGTCACTGGGTACCTGCAAAGCATGCAGTAGGGTATCAACAAAAATGTTGGCGAGTCCACGAGTTGTCCAGTTTTAATTACCAAAAACTTGTTTCACCAGTTAATTAATCCGTTTATACATGCGATGGGGAGCTACCCCACAAGTAAGCGACTAAACTGTTTTTACAATACCGAATACTATTCATCCGTACGTTTCCGTAGAGTGCCCCGTTTGTCAATGTTCTATCATCATTGACGGTTGCCAGAGTACATTAGTTCACGCCCGATCCCATACGCGGGCACGGTGTGAGGTTGGTGAGACCTAAATAGCGCTATCAACTAATAACCCGTTCGCCTGACCCCGACGACTAATCGGTATTAAGAAGTGAGGACTTGAGTGATAGAGTTTTGTTTAGTGTTGCTTGTTGCATCCAGTATAAACAGTAATTAACTAAAAGTCCCGTTTAAGGGGAGGGAAGTAGGTTTGTATCCCTTACGAGGGGATAGCGTTGCTTAAGTTTCCATTTCCCAACCACCGGGAACACATGCTTTATTAGTTGTGAACTCACCTTGGGTTGCTCGGTTGATTATTTACTTGGTCAATCACGTAGGTCACCACGTCCTAGCATGGTCACCAATACAGGTCAAGTTGGGGTACAAGTATTCACGTATAATCTACACATAACTAACACTTAGCATACACAACACATAATCATCCAGCAAGTTTATCGGTCCTATTCTGATACACAGCAGTTAAACAGTGAACATCAACAACTGTCACACAAATCATAAGTGTTATTGGGCCTATCAGATCACACTAACAGTTAACGGTATGCGCAGCCCACACGTCCTTGGCCCAATAACGGAGATAAGCAGCCCAGTCGAGACCAGGAGGTCTCGGCTCGAGAACATACAGTCTCGAGTCGCAACCGGAGGTTTCGACTTGTCATGGTCTGGTTTCGAGTTGCAACCGGAGGTTTCGACTTGTCATGGTCTGGTTTCGAGTCGCAACCGGAGGTTTCGACTTGTCATCTGGTTTCGAGTCGCAACCGCCGTAGTCTCGAGTTGTCATGTTTTGGTTGCGAGTCGCAACCGGGGGTTTCGAGTCGCAACCTCGGATACGTGCACAAGAATCCTTCTAGACCCTGTTGCAATGTACTATCCAATAGAATTCTGTTTTCATGAAATTTTGTACTAACCAACCATATTGCAATAACATGTTTCTTTGTCTAATATCAAATGAAAATGGATCAAACCTACTGTTTTCAAATATTCATATCAACATTCAAATAGTTCATCAAATATTCATGCATATTTAACACATATTCATCATATCCTCATCCTACATAACCTTGTATTTTTCGGGCAAAAACCATAGCACATAGACTAGATACCAAAGCAACATTTCCCTTCATTTTTCTAGCGTGAATCACTTGTTCAAAGCACACTAGCTTGCTCATATCTTTTAGTTATTTCAAGTCATTCATTTGGCTCATAAGCAACACATTGTTCATTTAAATTTGATAACAATTCTATTACCTAACAAGCACATAATCGATCAAACATCCAACTAAACAAAATAGTTTGTGCATCATGAACCATCATTTTAAATCAAACAACTATAATACACTAACCGGTTAGATGGAGGAGTACAAGAAATTGATGAACCAAGTTTCGAGTGATGATCTCGAGCTAGTCCGAGAGCTTTTTGGTTGTCGCCGGTCCGGTCCGAGAGAGTGAAGGAGGGGAGAGGGTGTGATGTTAGGGTTTTAGGGTTTTAGTGAGGGGAAGAGTGAGTGAGGGTGATGTGAGAGAGAGTGAAAAGGAAGAAGTGTGAGGGTTTGGGCTTATATATAAAGGTGCACCCTAAAGGTTTGCCGAGTGGGCTAAGGGGGAGGTCGCGGCCCAACTGGCCCAACCGTCTACGGCTCACTCGAGACTGAGGGTGGTCTCGAGTCATGGTCTCGGCCCACTAGTATTATATACTTATATATATATATATTGCACATACATACAACACATAGTAACACAGAAAATCCTTAGCTTTCTTTTAATAATATATGTACACGAAATGTTAATTATAAGATATTTGCTCGGGAAAACCCGAAGTGTCACACAAGTCAAGTCTTGGAAGCGACATCACGAAGTCGTATTTAGCTAGCTTTGCACAGGAATATTCAGGTGAGTTCATAACCCCACCTTTTTACGGTTTTACATTTTTCTAAATGTTTTCGGGGTGGAAAGACATGCACTTTTTGCAAAGCATAAAAAAATTACATATTTCTAAACCATGTTACAAACAAGTGTTAACTGACACAAATGGTTTACGAGAAGCTTATGTTTTATACCGGTTTTCAAACAAGCGTATTTTTCGAAATATGCATACACACGAATTCTAGTTTTCTAAAATACGGAAAAATACAAGTACCAAGAGGTACATTAAACTATGGTATGACGAATACAAAAACAAGAAGCACTCTTGGTGATAACTAGTACCAAGTATGATGCGTTTTGAGGAATGATACGAGAAATCGTGTCACGAATAGGGTAACATAAGCACCATTAATCGTGTACATACTTAGACCGCAGAACAAAAGGTTAGATCTAACGGGTGTCAGGGCAGCCCCACTATTGGTGACAACTAGTACCGAGTAGTGTTTTTGTGTCTCAGTCGTGAATCGACTACTAGAAAAATGCCTATGGCTTGGTGACTTCCTATGTCGTGTCACATGTTAATGGCCTTGCAACCCATTAACAACAAGATACATACAGAAATACTTGATTTATACAAGATACATACAGAAATACTTGATTTATACATGATACATACAGAAATACTTGATTGACAAATACAAGAGTTCACATACATAATGCGTTACAAATACAAAGTTTCTGTATAACATGACAAGAAAATGATTTTAAATTCGTTTTCTCAACAATACTTCAAAAACTGGTTATTCAAAAAGATTTATTTCAAATCTTTTACAAACAAACTATGAACTCGCTCAACTTTATGTTGACTTTTTCGCATGTTTCTTTCTCAGGTTGCATTTCTAAGACAAGGCACGGTTGGAATAGGAGAACCATGTGGAGTCGAGTACTTAGTGGCGTTCATTTCCTAAAAAGACTTAGCTTATTTGCTTCCGCTGTGCAATGAAGATACCAGTCCAGTCACGCCAATGCTCTGATATTTCGGGGTGTGACAGATTGAAAGCAGCACGCGATCGTCCGAAAAGCTATGCTGATAATAGGCGAAAGCCGTTGGAGTTTCAGGTAGGAGACAAGGTGTTATTAAAAGTCTCTCCTTGGAAAGGAGTAGTAAGATTCATCAAAAGGGGAAAGCTAAGCCCCAGGTATATTGGACCTTTTGAGATTATTAGAAGAATAGGACCTGTAGCTTATCAGCTACAACTGCCAGAGGAAATGGTAGGAATACATGACGTATTTCATGTATCTAATCTCAATAAATGCTTAGCTGATGAATCACTGGTAGTACCTCTTAAGGATATAGAGGTAAATGAGAAACTAAAGTTTGTAGAGAAGCCTCTACAAATTGAAGACAGGAAAGTCAAGAATATCAAACACAAGAGATTGGTTCTAGTTAAAGTTAAATGGGATTCCAAGAGAGGACCAGAATATACATGGGAGCTTGAATCAGAGATGCAAAGGAAATACCCACACTTATTCCAGTAGACCTCGAGGACGAGTTCTAAAATAAGGTGGGGAGGATATAACAACCATCCAAAATTATTTTTCGATACCCCTAATATATTTAGAATGTCCCTAGACATCTTAAAATACACCTCGTATACGAAAACCGGTCCCAAATACCCTTATATAATTAAAAATTAAATAAAAATCAAGTTTTATGGGTCGCTCGCGGGTCGCGAAGACCTTGTCTTCGGGCTACGCGGGGCGCGACCACTAGGCTACGCAGCCTCACCCGGAGCTGCCGCGTGTCAAGCTTCGTGTCGAGTCTATATGGATGACCAGTCAGAGCTAGGGCCTACCCTAGGTCTCTCACGGGCCACGAAGGCATAGCCTTCGGCTTACGCGGGCCGCGACAAAGTGCTGTATCAGCACTATAAATAGCTTCGATCGGATTTAATTGAATTCGTTCAAAGTTTTTGATCTCTCTCTCAACTTTCTGCATAGCAATTATAATATCGAGTATTATACCCCCCTAAATAACGAAGTTCTGCCTCGTTGTAAGTATTTTAACCCCCGGTTACGTATTAGATACGCTGCCCGATTGATCTAAGGCTCTGTAATGGCTGTCGAGGTTCTGCCCGACGTAGTCGTTGGAGTTCTGTCTCAGGGAGGGTATTACTAATGTAAATATTGGGTTATTATACTAACGCATGTGCATTGTGTAATTAATAGATAATCACCAGGAAATCACAAAGGAAAACCCTAAGATAGCAAAGTGAGTAATCTCCTTTTTGTAAACTTGTTGTAAACTGTTTTTACAAAACCTCAATACTTTACATTTTAATTGAACAGTGATTGAGTATTTGTAAATTCTACAATTATCGTCAGTATGTTGGGGTTTTGTATAAAAAAATTGTTACTACACTATGAGTAGTAACATGACCACAAGTCGGGTTGACAGTACCGTGGGTGGTAATTAAAGTAGAAAAGTAAACAAATGTAATTGCGCGACCGCCCTCAATGCTGTAAACGGTTTTACTTGACTTGATTAAAATGGGATTCACTCACCAGTATTTCCCCCTGACAAAATGTTTTTAAACGCGTTTCAGGTAAGGAAATGTGAAAGCCAAATAGAAGCCAGCTGGACAGCATTGAAGGCTTGGAAACGTGGCTATAAAAGTTACCTAAATAAAGAGATGTTTTTATTTAAATAAAATAGGGTTTATCCCTATGAAAATGTGTGTACTGGAAACTTGGAAATTTCCCATGTGTTTAATATTATAAAAGCGTGGTATTTTACTCTGATAAAATATTTCCTAACTACGGTCCTGATGTATTTTCCACCGCCAAACTGATAAACACCGATACCACTGAAAGTGGCCGTGGCCGCCCGTTCCCGGGTGATTAGGGGACGGGGGTTGTGACAACAAGGGACTATAACCATCGTGATTACGCTCACGTTGCAAAGTTCAAACAAACTTTGTGTTGACCAAATCATGGTCAAAGCAGAAAGTCAAACACTGTTTGACTTTCATGCTTGAAAAGCATAAACAAGCATGAAAGAAGCTTACAAAGGGTCCAAGCTAGGAAGAATTGATCTAAAATACTTAGGTATGAAGCCTTAGCTTCAACTTAGAGCAGATTAAATCAATTTGAGCAAGGAAAAAATGCAAACTTGGTGGGTATTTATAGGAAGTCTTGAGTTCTTAGGATGATTACAAGTGTTTTTGCAAGAATCAAAGATTGATCTTAGCCATACACTTGTGGCACATAGATTACAATACAATGGGAGTCCGAAAACAATAAAATGGTATGCCAAAACCATGGTAGAATTGCTTTAAAACAGCTGCTGAAGCCAGATTCAATATTTCTGGTCTGTAGGTCGGTCGCGCCCTGCGTAGATCGACTTGTGAGATTCGTCCATCACTAAAGTGCGAAGATCGTCTTGTTTCGGAATTCACAAACGATTCTTAAAATAGAGTAACCCTTCGTCTTTTGTTTCGAGTTTAAGCTCTAGTTGACGTGGTAATTCCTTATCCATCAAATTTTGTGTGACACAAGTATGTTGAGCTTGAGAGACACGTGATTGGATATCAGATAGAGTGCGAATAAAATGAAAATTGACTCATTCCTTTTGACTTAGCGCATCGGCTACGACAGTCGCCTTACCAGGATGGTAGCAAATCTCGCAATCGTAATCGTTCAATAGCTCATCCCAGCGTCGTTGTCTCATGTTCAGTTCCTTCTGATTGAAAATGTGTTGGAGACTTTTGTGGTCTGTGAAAACCACACACTTTGTGCCATAGAGATAGTGTCTCCAGATTTTTGAGAGTAAAAACCACAGTGCCCAACTTAAGATCATGAATGGTGTAGTTCTTTTCATGAATTTTCAATTATCTTGACGCATAAGCTATAACCTTACCTCGTTGTATAAGGACACAACAAAGGCCTAGATTCGATGCGTCACAATAGACACAAAATCATCGTTTCCATCGGGCAAGATAAGACAGGAGCATCACAGAGTTTTCGTTTGTTATTCTTATTACTATAGTTCTTACACATGACAAAACTTGCTGTCGTTTCTGTGCACTGAATTTCATAATTATGTATGCATCCATAATTACGTAATTCCTTGTATAGTCTGCACAGTTTATTTTAAAATATGTAGGGGAAAGAATTAAACGAATAATCTCGTGAAGATTTGACTAGTCTACCACAGGGTCTCTTTAACTTAGATCAACAAAGGATCTTGTTATCATTGGTACAGTACCTTTTAAAATCCAAGGGTCTTAACTATTGCATAGAAGCCCATTAAGGATTTAAGATAATACTTTTGGGTATCCTTTTTTTTAAATTCATTATAAGAAGATATGGAGGATTTTTACAAGGATTTGGATAGCGAGCATTCGAATCACTCAAAAATACATAAACACATAATTACATAATTGTCAACTTGGTTATTAGCTTATTATCAACTTGTTATCTGTTTGTTATCAATTCGTTATTTTCTTGTCGTCAATTTGTACATATGCATTTAAAGTATATTAGGTATCCAATCCATGGACCTTAATCAATACTTTAAACATCCTCAGGAAATCTTACTATGAAGATAGGAAGATCTTATAAGGATTTTAAGATTCGTGTAATGAGAAACGTTTCGAAACCTTGTGCTAGATATGCCTAAGCTAATACATGTGGTAAAATGTACATGAAGTTAAGGTGCTAGTTATGCCAAGGCGACATATAAAGCAGAATTTGGAGGTCGTGTACTACGTATGTTAAGTCAACAAACGAGCAAAGTGTTCTTGAAAACTAAGTATGGTTTCTTTGGAAAGATGTTTAACATTTTTGGAATCATGTAATAAATGTATTAGGCAAATATGTTTATAAATGTTTTAAAATCATGTGAGATGATTTTGAAAAATCTTGTACGAGGTTTTTGAAAACACGGATGATGTTTTTTTTTTGGAATTATGTACCAATCATATTGTTATGAAAACCAGAATATAATGATATATACACAGACAGATCGCATAAGACCATTTAAGGACTTATGAAAAATACCCTTAGTTATCCAAGCGAGGATTTAAAGTGGTATTTTGAGTGATCGTCCTTTACTGGCCTGCCTAGATCTCAACGCGAAAATGACACTATTTGGGTGATAGTGGATCGATTGACTAAGTCTGCACACTTCTTGGCTATCAAAGAAACGGATAAGTTTTCTACTTTAGCAGACGTTTACTTAAAGGAAGTGGTTTCGAGGCACGGGGTGCCAACCTCCATTATTTCCGATCGTGATGCACGTTTTACCTCTGAACTGTGGCAAGCAATGCACAAGTCTTTTGGCTCTCGGTTAGACATGAGCACAACATATCATCCGCAAACGGATGGGCAGTCTGAACGCACCATCCAAACCATTGAAGACATGCTTAGGGTATGTGTGATTGATTTTGGTAACGGCTGGGAACGACATCTACCTTTAGTGGAATTTTCGTACAATAACAGCTACCACACCAGTATCCAGGCCGCTCCGTTTGAGGCATTGTACGGACGTAAATGCCGATCACCTCTTTGTTGGGCAGAAGTTGTTGACAGCCAAATCACAGGCCCATAACTTGTGGTAGACACAACTGAGAAGATTGCTCAGATACGACAACGAATGGCGGCAGCTCGTGACCGTCAGAAAAGCTACGCGGATAAGCGCAGGAAACCACTCGAGTTCCAGGTTGGGGATCGAGTGCTACTCAAAGTCTCACCTTGGAAGGGTGTAGTTCGTTTTGGCAAAAGAAGCAAACTCAATCCGCGTTATGTCGGACCGTTCGAAATCATTGAGAAAATTGGTAAAGTCGCTTACAAGTTGAATCTACCTGAAGAACTCAGTGGAGTTCACAACGTATTCCACGTGTCGAATCTGAAGAAGTGTCTGTCAGATGCGACCCTCATAGTTCCTTTGAAGGAGCTCACAATCGACGATCAGTTGCGATTCGTCGAGGAACCAGTAGAAATCACAGACCGAGATATTAAGATTCTTAAGCGCACCAGAATACCTCGTGTTCGAGTTCGTTGGAACTCCCGTCATGGCCCAGAGTTCACCTGGGAACGAGAAGACCAAATGAAACTCAAGTATCCCCAGTTGTTCGAGAACAGTGCAACCACTGCTGAGGCTGAAGCTACTGCGGAATTTCGGGACGAAATTCCAAACCAACGGGGGGATGATGTGATACCCCAGGAAAACCAGGAAACCACGCAACACAACTAGCTTCCTCAGTAACCACGTGCTAAATTTCGGGACGAATTTTCTTTCAAGTTGGGGATGATGTGACAACCCAAGTTTTCAAGGTCTTTCCTCGCAGCTGCGTTTCCTTAATTCGTTGCGTTCTTTGATGTGCACCTGGTTATTTGATTGTAAATTGCTGATTAGTGTTAATTGGTTAAATGTTAAACATGGATTTAGTGATATATGTGATGTGCTGTTAATAAAATATATATTTCATTGTGAATGACGAAAACCAAGAAGGGGTTTTTGCCATTAGCCTGCCCGACGAAAACCAAGGGTTTTCGCCAAACCCTCTAGACGAAATCCAGGGATTTCGTCGGCCCCATTTTCGCCGAAGCCCATTAAGGGCCCAGTTCATTCAAGTGTGCATATTTTACGTGAACGGTTTCATTCGTGAAACAACTGCCGAATAGAAAACCCTAAGGTCTCTCTCTTTTCCTCTCCTCTGTGTGACGGAAATCCCTAGCTCTCTCGAAACCTTTGCTAGTCACGTATCGTAACCGGTTAGTATGCCATCTCTGTGATTAGATTGTTGTTATGCATTGGGTGATTGTTATATTATCTGCGAACTGTTATGTATATTGGGGGCTATACTAGAAACCATGTTTATATGTTGTGAAGCGTAGGGTTTGAATGTATTAGAAAATTTATCAATGGATGAAGTGCACATGTAAGTAGATCGGCTGCTATGTGGTGTTGTTTGTGGATTGAATTCATTGGTATGATAGGGATCCTTATAATCTGATGTTATGATCTGTTGTGTTATGCCTACTGTCCATGATTGATCTGATGATTGAATGATGATCTTGGTCGTATGGTGATTTAGTAATTCATATATGATTGCATGAATTGGTCTGATTGAATGATTGTATGATGAAGTCGGTGTAACTGTTGATGATGAAAACCCTACCCCGATGAAAACACTACCCCGACGAAGACACTGTCATGATGAAAACCCTTTGGGATTTCGTCGCCCAAGGGATTTCGTTGCCTGGGGGATTTCGTCTGGGGGGATTTCGCCAAAAGGGATTTCGCCAAAAGGGATTTCGCCAAAAGGGATTTCGCCAAAAGGGATTTCGCCAAAAGGGATTTCGCCGAAGGTGATTTCGCCAAAAAGGGGATTTCGCCATATGTTCTGTGAAGTTGGAATATTAGCACAGTAACTCAGTTAAGTCTGTTAAGTCTGTTAATGGATAACTATGTTAGAATAGACTGAGAAACCATTTATGTGAAGCATGAATTGTATGAACTTGAAATAACTGTTTACGTGTTACGTGGTGTTAACTGCCAAGCACACTTTGTGATATTAGATTGCATGTGAAACCTTACAAACATAAACTGATTGTGTATACGTGCATACTATAGGCTTTGACTGATTATTTGTGAGCACGTAGTTTAACATACCGAGCAAACCGAGGTGAGTTCACACACTTTCTAAGACATGGGATTCCCGGTGGTTGGGAATGGGTTAAAGAATTAAAACGGAACCTGCATATCCTCCTTGGGTAGGATATGTACCGCCATCCTCCATGGGTAGGATGCCAATATTAATCCTGCGTATTCTCCTTGGGTAGAATACGTACGTTCGTCCTCCTTGGGTAGGACAGCAACATTAAACTTACTAGACAAAACTCTATCATGAAGTCCCTCACTTTTATATCGACTTAATCGTCGGGCCAATGGCGAGCGGGTCATTAGTTAATAGCGCTATTAGGGTTGACAAGCCTCACACCGTGCCGGTCGGACGGGCGGGCGTGTACTAATGGATATGGGCACTTAGTCAATGATGATAGACATTGACGTAGGGCACAACTATTGTTCGTCAGTTGTCGATATGGTAACGGTCTAGTGGTTCACATGGGGAAGCCCCCACTGATTATGGATATGGTTTGGGAAACAAAGGAACTGGTTAACTTGTGGTTTACGAAACAACTTATGGTTTTCAAAACAAACTTGTAAAACTAAACAACCAACTGTGAACTCGCTCCACTTTGTTGTTGACTCATTGTTACATGCCTTGCAGGTCGTTAGGTATTCATGGAGCTTGCATGAGGAGGCGTGATCGTTGTGGGACATGGATATTCATATGCCATGTTAAAAATTTGATATATTTGAACTCATACTTTGGTTTTAAACATTATGCTTCCGCTTACAACTTAAACTATGTTTTGGTTTGGACACCAATTATATTGTGTTGGGTTTTATATTTATTTACATGATTTGTTCAATATGATTGGTGGCTTAATCCTGGTCAGTCACGCCTCCATGCAGTGATAATCCGCTTGTGGATTTCGGGGGTGTGACAGATGTCGGTTCGTTTGGCCGTACGGTTGCGTTATTTGGTTAGTTACGACGGAAATCGTAACGAACGCAAAAACGATCCAAATTACGCGACGAATGAAATTTTATCATGCCAATCACTAAAATAAAATATTTTAATGATTACATAAATTTTTGGATGTCCGGATATATTCAGAACGTAAGATATGCGCGAAAATGCAAACTTATGCACTTTTTTACGCTTTTAGTCCCTATTGATCAAATAAGTTAATTTTTGCGCACCAAACACCTCAAAGCCTATTTCTAAGCTATGTAAATGATATTTAGGGCATGTTTAACTTATGATCAAGTTCCAGAATGTTCGATACTATGTGAATCAGCAGACTTTCGCAGTTTGATGCAAATAGTCCCTCAGTGTGAATAAACTTGTTTTTGACACACCAAAGCCTTCAAAACTTATTTCTAAGTTATATAAAAACTATTTAAGGTATGTTAAGCCTATGTCACTGTTCCAGAGTGTTTTCCGCATTAAACTGATTATGTTTACGCATCAGTTCGCGTATAACTTTCAAGAAAGCGATTTAAGGCTTCAAAATGAACTATAATCAAAACGTGAAATTGTAAAACCAAAATAAACAAATTTTTGAGACCAAAACATATTGTTTCTTTGATAAAAGATAGTGTCCTACATCGTGTGTGTTTACGGAGCACAAGTGTCACACAACCCAGTGGTTTAACTCAGCACGGATACAATCTCAAAGGGTCAGAATATTGAAAGATAATTAAGTTAGTTATTAATGCGAAAAGTGGTAGGCCCCTCTTTTGAAGGTGACGTTACCCTCGGCTAAGTGGTTTGAGTCAGCAAGGATACAATCCCAAGAAGTCGGTTTAAAGTATTAATAGTAGTTTACATATGAGGGGTTCAAGCTATTCGCACCCCCGCCATCCAATACCGTTGGGCATTGAAGGAGGTCCTAATAAGCTTGAACCAAGTCCTCGCAGGATCTATACACTGAACGAGACAAGAACTTTACCAAACCACCCTCCTAACCCCCTTCTTTTTTGGGTAAGTTAATGCGCTTTATATAGACTGTAAAGACACGAATGAGCAAATCAATGACATCATGAAGAAATGGTAAAAAAAATTCACTTTCAACATAAGAAACTAGTTATTAAAGTCATTAATACAAACCCAATTAAAAAGTGCCGAAAGATTAAAAATCAAAAGTAATACATTAAAAACTTGTCTTCACCAAGTGATGTAAGAGTTTAGCCAAACATGGCCTTTGATGGACAAGAACTCTTACGATCAATCTTGGATCCCGAGACTACTACTCACTCTAAAGATGGATGATGGTGGTGGGTGTTGGTGTTGTAGTGGTGGTGGAGTGGTGGCAAAGTGGGAGAGAAGTGGTTTGACAAGGGATGCCTTCGAAGTGAACAAAGCACCCCTATTTATAGCCAGAACAGAGCCCTGGCCACGGCCCCGTGTCCACTAGGTAGGACCCATGGCCATCATCTTCTCTTCCTTCATTAATTGCAATTGTCAGCAGAGGGCCCCACACCACCCCGTGTCTTCTGGGCACGGACCCGTGGTCAACTCTTTGCTGTACTATCAAGATTCTACAAATCTAAGAGTTGACCATGCCCCGTATAGAGCTAGGCACGGCCCCGTGGTGGGCGTAGAAGTTTCTGCAGGTTTGTCTTGTTATGCAGGTCTTGACCACGCCCCATGCTCAGCTGGGCACGACCCCGTAGTCAGGTTCTGTTCTTCTTGTTTTTGCTTTGGGAGATGCTGCCGAGGGGTCGGGCATGTCACTTTATTCCTTCTTTTTGTATTTATGTTGGTTTTGGCTGCTTATTTGTTCATTTTGTTCTTTTAATCTCGTTTGGTCCTCTAAATTCAAAAGGAAGAAAGAAACACACTTTTTCCAACATTACTACTAAAAAGGGTTAGTTTTATGCATCATTTGATGTAATTTATATGTTGCATTTTGCACACATAAAATACCCCTACACTTGAATCTTTGCTTATCCTCAAGCAAAACTCTTTAATATGTGGCTTACATACCCAAAATGGAAGAGGTAGAGGAGAAGTTTGTGGCTTATCTTGAGTGTCGGGAATCCAAGATCTTTATTAAGTTTTATTTTTATTTTATTTACAATCCTATTCGTCATGATTATTTAGAACAACTTGTTAAGAAAAATTATTTATTTGGGCATAACATGCCTTTTTAAAATTCCATTTATATACAAGTTCACATACCTCACGGGAGATCACTCAACACTCGGTTGATTTGCGTATTTTTGTGAAACACTCGATACCGGCATGGAGCTTACTTCTACCATATGCTTGCCAAGCGATCAAACCTCCTCCTTTTTAACTATAAACCTTCGTAAATATCAAGAGGACTTTGGGAAGGGTTAGGCTTGGGCTAAGGGTATGTGGTTTTTGGTTAGTGGTTAGTAAAATGGCGAAAAGCGTAAAAAGCGTCGGTTGTCGTAAAACTTTTTGTTTTTGTGACATTTATTCAAACTAAGCTTATTCAAAGAAGTTCCTCAAAGAAATCTTGTTTGAATAAGCTTAGTTTGAATAAATGTCACAAAAACAAAAAGTTTTACGACAACCGACGCTTTTTACGCTTTTCGTCATTTTACTAACCACTATTCAAAAACCACATACCCTTAGCCCAAGCCTAACCCTTCCCAAAGTCCTCTTGATATTTACGAAGGTTTATAGTTAAAAGGAGGAGGTTTGATCGCTTGGCAAGCATATGGTAGAAGTAAGCTCCATGCCGGTATCGAGTGTTTCACAAAAATACACAAATCAACCGCGTGTTGAGTGATCTCCCGTGACGTATGTGAACTTGTATATAAATGGAATTTTAAAAAGGCATGTTATGCCCAAATATATATTTTTTCTTAATAAGTTGTTCTAAATAAATCATGACGAATAGGATTGTAAATAAAATAAAAATGAAACTTAATAAAGATCTTGGATTCCCCGACACTCAAGATAACCACAAACTTCTCCTCTACCTCTTCCATTTGGGTATGTAAGACACATATTAAAGAGTTTTGCTTGAGGACAAGCAAAGATTCAAGTGTAGGGGTATTTGATGTGTGCAAAATGCAACATATAAATTACATCAAATGAGGCATAAAACTAACCTTTTTTAGTACTAATGTTGGAAAAAGCGCGTTTCTTTCTTCCTTTTGAATTTACAGGACCAAACGAGCTTAAAAGAATAAAAGGAACAAATAAGCAGCCAAAACCAGCATAAATACAAAAAGAAGGAATAATTTGACATGCCCGACCCCTCGGCAGCATCTCCCAATATAAAATAAGGAAAACAGAACCTGACCACGGGGACGTGCCTAGCTGAGCATGGGGCGTGGCCAGGCCCTGCACAACAAGACAAACCTGCAGAAGCTTCTACGCTCACCACGGGGCCGTGCCCAGCTCTCCACAGGGCGTGGTCAACTCTTAGATTTGCAAAATCTTGATAGTATAGCAAAGAGTTGACCACGTGGCCATGCCCAGAAGACACGGGGTCGTGTGGGGCCCTCTGCTGACAATTGCAATTAATGAAGTAAGAGAAAAGGATGGCCATGGGCCGTGTTGGCTGGACATGGGGCCATGGCTAGGGCTTTGTTCTGGCTATAAATAGGGGTGCTTGGTTCACTTCAAAGGCATCCCTTGGCAAACCACTTCTCTCCCACTTTGCCACTACTCCACCACCACTACAACACCAACACCCAACACCATCATCCATCATCCATCTTTAGAGTGTGTAGTAGTCTCGGGATCCAAGATTGATCGTAAGAGTTCTTGTCAAACAAAGGACATGTGATGTGTGCAAAATGCAACATATAAATTACATCAAATGTGGCATAAAACTAACCCTTTTTTAGTACTAATGTTGGAAAAAGTATGTTTTTGTCTTCCTTTTGTATTTTCAGGATTAAATGAGCTCAAATGAACAAAAGACGCAAAAAGGCAGCTAAATCTAACATAAATACAAGAAAGGGATCAAACGTGGCATGCCCGACCCCCCGACAGCATCTTCCCAAGCAAAAACAAGAGAACAGAAGGCTGAACACGCCCCGTGCTCAGTGAACACGGGGGCGTGCCCAAGTGTCTGCAGAAAAGACAAAGTTGTAGAAGCTTCTATCACCCACCATGGAGGCGTGCCCACCGGACACGGGGCCGTGGTCAACTCTAAGATTCACAGAATCTGGGGAAATCTTGATAGTACAGATACGCTTCTGCATACGGGGTCGTGCCCAGTGGACACAGGGGCATGGTCAACTAATGCTGAAAAGATGCAATTAATGAAGAAAGAGAAGGAAGGTGGACACGGGGCCGTGCCCGAGCGTCTGTTCAGGCTATGAATAGGGGTGCTTGGCTCATTTGCAAACCATCCCTTGGCACACCACCTCTCTCACACTTCACCCACCACCCACCACCATCACAACACCATCATCCACCACCATCATCCATCATCCATCATAGAGTGTGTGTGAGTCGTCTCGGGATCCAAGATTGATCGTAAGAGTTCTTGACAATCAAAGGCCATGTTTGCCTAAGGGGCTGTTTGGTAGCCTCTTAATGACCATTCAGATGCTACCTCTTAATGATTTAAAACCTCTGAATGAATAAGAGGTAACCTCAAGTCTGAATGGTTAAGAGGTAACCTCTGAATGGTAAATCATCACATGTCATATTCTTCTACCTTCTCATTGGTAAAATTCTTAATGTTCTATTAAGAGGTAGCATCTTAATGACCATTCAGAGGCTACCAAACAACCCCTAAGTCTCTTACATCACCTGGTGAAGACAAGTGTCTGGTGTAATACTTTTTATTTTTAATCTTTTCGCACTTTTTATTTGGATATGTATTAATGACTTTAATAACTAGTTTCTTATGTTGAAGGTGATTCTTCCTTATCGTTTGTCCGTGGTGTCTTGGCATTATTTTACTGTCTATATAAAATAAAAGATTTTCACCATTCATATCTCCACGGTCTATATAGAGGTATGTTGGCTACCTGGTCGGGGGTTAAGGGAACGGTTTGGTAAGAGTCTTGCCTTGTTCAGTGTATAGATCCTGCAAGGACCTGGGTCAAATTTAGTAGGACCTCCTTCAATACCCACCGGTATTGGATGGCGGGGGTCCAAACTCTTTGATCCCCTCATATGTAAGCTACTATTAATACTTTAACCCAGCTACTTTGGATTGTATCCCTGCTGACTCAGACTACTTAGCCGATGGTAACGTCACCTTCAAAAGAGAGACCTACCACATTATGCATTAATAACTTAATTAATTATCTTTCAATAATCCGACCCTTTAGGATTGTATCCTTGCTGACTCAAACTACTGGGTTGAGGGTAACGTCACCTTCAAAAGAGGGGCCTACTACAATAACTAAGATAATCTCTTAAAAAGTGCAAAAGTGCGGAAACAATCAAAGGTTACACTACACACGAGTCGGATCCAAGTGATTCATCTTGTCTATCTGTTTTTATTTTATTTTATTTTTCAGCATTTTAGTTAGTTTTATTTTTCTTGTTTAAAAACATTTTTCTAAACTTTTGATTTGATTAGACGTTGAGGATAAACCGGTACTAAAAGCTCTTGTGTCCTTGGACGACCTCGGTATCTTACCAACACTATACTACGCTCACGATGGGTGCACTTGCCCATATGTGTGTTTAGTGTTAGTAAATATCGTTTTTTATAAATTTAAAACTTGGCTAAAAAGTGTTAAAAATGGCTGAAAATATACATTAAAAACTAATAACACTCACGCACATCAAGTTTTTGGCGCCGTTGCCGGGGACACAAGGATTTTAAGAAAGCTTAAAATCGACGGCCTAATCAGTTTTTTTTAATCTTTTCAAAACGCGCGCACATTTTTCTGCATTTTAGTTTAGTTTTGCATTTACAGTAGCTTGAACACGGGCCGTGCTCACTGAACACGGGCCGTGCTGCATATTTTTCATAAAACACCCAGATACAGAGCCTGAACACGGGGCCGTGTCCACTGAACACGCCCCGTGCTCAACGAAACCAACAACTTTAATTCAAACGCCCAGATACAGATCCTGAAAACGGGGCCGTGTCCACTGAACACAGGGTCGTGTCCACTGAACACGGGGCCGTGTCCAGCCTCTGTTTCCGTCTTTATTTTTGTTTTCTGGTCTCGAGACTCTGTTGTGGTCTGCTGAGTGATTCTTATGGATCAATACTCAGGAGGCTACAACTACACCTATGAGGAGGATGATTATAGGAAATATTATTGCACCAATTGCGGTAACACTCACTCGGTACAATATTGTGACTTATTTCAACCATCCACATCATACACCCACTATGAGGAGCCCAGGTACGAGCCATCAACTTCATACACATCCTATGAAGACCAAAGGTATGAACCTTCTCCCTCATACTCATATTTTCATGAACCAAGGTATGAGCCTTCATACTCATACTTTGAGGAACCAAGATATGAGCCACCACCTTCATATGCTTATTATGAGGAGCCATGGCGTGAACAACCCACCTCATATGAGTATTATGAAGAACAAAATTACGACCCTTATCCATCATATACTTACAATGAAGAACAATGGTGTGAACCATCTACTTCCTATGAGTATTATGAGGAACAAAGGATCGAACATCCGGATCCAAGCTTTGAAAATCCCGATCCTTACTCTATCGCCGACGTGACCGATAGGATATTAGAACACCTTAAAACTATCGAGAGTTACATAAAGGAATCTCGCGCAAGGGAAGAGGAGTCCCGCGCAAGAGAGGAATTAAATAAAAAGAGATAGTTGAAAGTGTAAAAATGGAAGAACAAATAAGTGAAAAACCGACACATGAGTTAAACAACGAAAAAGGTGGGTCCGACAACGTTAAAATTCAAGAAGAGTCTAATTTTGAAGAAATTAATCTCTTGTCACCTTCCTTTGAAAATCATTGTTTAGTACCCACTCATGCTAAGTTTTTAAAAGAGTTAAACACTAACACGAAAATTGACGAAACGGTAAGCATTAATTTAACAAATGATCAAACCCCGCTAATAAAAGAAGACCCATTTGAAATCAACATTACACCGGTTCCATGTTTTTTTCAAAATTCGTTTATTAGTAATGTCACAATTGATAAAGATCTTTGCGTTAACATAATGCCCAACTACATTTTCGAAAAATTAAGTATTAGTGATTTTTCTCCACTTCAAATACCCATTTTTCTATCCAATCGGAAAGTAATAAAATCAATCGGTGTAGTTGAGGATGTCTTGGTTCAAACAAATCAAATGGTAATCCCAACCGACTTTGTCATCCTCGATGACGCTCCTCTAGTGTTGGGACGACCTTTTGTAAAAACCCACGAAGCTTTGAAAAACCGGAAGAACAACAATCTATCAATTCAATTAGGGGCATTTAAAAGAAGCATCGATATTGAGCGTTCAATGAAATATCCTTTCGGCAATAATGACCCCCTAATTGAAGATGAAGATGAACCACCCGATACAAGTGAAAAGATTGACCACTTTGTTGAAGAAGAGGCCGCCATAGAACAAACTTTCAAAGTTCTTGATCAAAGTGAGCAACCAAATAAGGAGTATCCTAAAGACCCACCTCTTGAGCTCAAAGAACTTCCGAAAGGTTTGGAATATGCTTTTCTAGACAAAGATGGTAAATCACCTGTAATTATTTCGTCTAAATTAGGTAGTTTAGAAAAAGAGAAATTAATTAAACTTTTGAAAAAACACAAAAATGCGATCGCTTGGAGGCTTGTAGATATTAAAGGAATAAGTCCTTCCATGTGCACACCACAAAATTTTAATGAACGATGACTACAAATCGGTAATACAACCACAACGTCGAGTAAATCCAAATGTTCAAGAAGTGGTTAAAAACGAAGTCATCAAACTACTTGACGCTGGACATATTTATCTTATCTCCGATTGTCCTTGGGTAAGTCCCGTCCAAGTAGTTCCAAAGAAAGGAGGTATGACGGTAATAACTAACGAAAAGAATGAATTAATACCAACGAGAACCGTCACAGGATGGAGAGTATGTATAGATTATAGACGATTAAATGAAGCAACAAGGAAAGATCACTTTCCTTTGCCCTTCATTGATCAAATGTTAGAAAGATTATCCGGTCATAAATTTTATTGTTTCTTGGATGGTTTTTCAGGTTACTTTCAAATCCCGATAGCACCCGAAGACCGAGAAAAGACGCATGCCATTTGGTCCCTATGGAACTTTTGCTTATCGACGCATGCCATTTGGTCTATGTAATGCCCCCGCAACCTTCCAACGTTGCATGGTAGCCATCTTCCATGACATGATAGAAAAGACAATGGAAGTCTTCATGGACGACTTTTCTATCTTTGGGGATTCATACGACCAATGCCTCGATAACCTTGAACGAATGCTATCCCGATGTGAGGAAACTAACCTCGCCCTTAACTCGGAAAAATGCTATTTCATGGTAACGGAGGGAATAGTACTCGGTCACAAAATCTCAAGCGAAGGAATGGAGGTTGATCGAGCCAAAATAGACACTATTTCTCGATTACCACCCCCATCCTCCGTTAGAGAAATCAGAAGTTTCTTAGGGCATGCCGGATTTTATAGGCGGTTTATCAAAGACTTTTCTAAAATCTCAAGGCCTCTAACAAAATTACTTGAAAAAGATGCCCCTTTCATCTTTGACAAGGATTGCAATCAAGCATTCCTAACCCTAAAGGAAATGCTAGTCAATGCACCTATCATGATAGCGCCTGATTGGAAATTTCCTTTCGAAATCATGTGTGATGCAAGTGACTTTGCAGTTGGAGCTGTCTTGGGACAAAGAAAAGGAAAGCATTTTCACCCAATTTATTATGCTAGTAAAACACTTAACGATGCACAAGAAAATTACACAACAACTGAAAAAGAATTACTAGCTGTGGTATTTGCTTTTGATAAATTTCGTTCTTATCTTGTTCTTTCAAAAACAATAGTCTATACAGATCATGCAGCCATTCGATATCTCTTCAAGAAACAGGATGCTAAACCACGTTTGATTCGGTGGATTCTACTCCTCCAAGAATTTGATATTGAAATCAAAGACAAAAGAGGAGCAGAAAACACTGCAGCGGATCATCTTTCACGCTTAGAAGACCCAGCTTTGGAGGCAACCAGGGACGAGGAAATCAACGAAAAATTTCTAACGGAGTCCCTAGAAATGGTGGAATACAGAGAAGAGCCTGGTACGCCGACTATGCTAACTACCTAGCTAGCGGTATAGTCGCGAAAGGTTGGCCACATCATCAAAGAAAGAAATTCTTTGCTGATGTAAAACACTATTTTTGGGAAGATCCTTATCTTTTCAAAATGTGTGCCGACCAACTCATCCGACGGTGCGTACATGGTCGCGAAGCACGAGGAATTCTCCGCCATTGTCATGAAGGTCCATACGGAGGACATCATGGTGCCACTAGTACCGCACGAAAGGTATTTGATTCAGGATTTTATTGGCCAACCATTTACAAAGACGCCCAAAGTCTTGTTAAGACATGTGACGCTTGCCAAAGAACAGGTAATATTTCTTCCAAAAATGAAATGCCGCAAAATGGCATTCTTGTTTGTGAAATTTTTGATGTGTAGGGACTCGACTTTATGGGACCTTTCCCACCGTCAAAAGGAAACAAATATATACTTGTGGCAGTAGATTACTTCTCTAAATGGGCCGAGGCCGAGGCACTTTCAACAAATGATGGAAGAGTCGTGGTAAGATTTCTGAAAAAATTATTCTCTCGTTTTGGAACACCTAAAGCATTAATAAGTGATAGAGGTACCCATTTTTGTAACCATCAACTTGAATTTTTTTTAACAAGATATGGGGTCTATCACCGGGTCTCAACAGCATATCATCCTCAAACAAACGGACAAGCCGAAGTGACTAATAGAGGTTTAAAACGAATACTTGAAAAAACCGTAGGGTTAAATAAAAAGGAATGGGCCAATAAATTAGATGATGCTTTATGGGCTTTTCGAACTGCTAACAAAACAACAATAGGTACAACCCCATATAAGCTCGTCTATGGAAAAAGTTGTCATTTGCCAGTAGAAATAGCTCACAAGGCCTACTGGGCAATTAAAAATGTAAACCTTGATTTAGAATTTTCCGGTAAAAATCGATTTTGTCAATTAAATGAATTAGACGAATTAAGGAATTATGCATACTCAAACTCTAAAATTTATAAGGAAAGAATGAAAAATTTGCACGACAAACACATAAAACCAAATGAATTTCGAGTAGGAGATCAAGTTCTATTGTTTAATTCACGACTTCGATTGTTTCCAGGTAAATTAAAGTCCAGGTAGTCAGGACCTTTTTCCATCACCCATATTTTCCCACACGGTGCAGTAGAAATTAAATCTCGGAATGGTATTCCATTCAAAGTCAATGGCCAACGGCTGAAGCTCTATTAAGGATTCATTGAGGATGAGGAGGAAGAAATCTCGCTTCAAACGGTCGAAGAATAAAAGCATCAACATCATACCTGGTAAGTTACGAACAAACGGGTTGACATCTAATTCGGTAAGTCTTCTAACCAAGTTTTTGGGAAACAAGGGCACTCACACAAGCACTAAAAAAAATTAAAAATTAAAACTTTGCTCGGCACGGGGCCGTGTCCGCGGAACTGTTGGGATAAAACCCCTTTTCAACACAGTTTCTTCATTTCCACACGCCCCGTTTCCCCGAAAACGCTCTGGCTCAGGCGATTTTTCTGCAAGATTTCGACGTCTCCTCTACTTCTAACAACATCAAGGTATGATTCTATCATCATTAGTAGTTAGTATAAGCATTTGCATGTAGTTAAAACATCAAAAATTTGGGGAAAATCTAGGGTTCTTGAACTTCATCCGGATCAAACCTCAAATTTTTGCATAAATCTGTTAGCATTAGTTTAGATTCATGTTATAGGAAGTAAATCCACTTGTATTGTTCATAAATTTGCCCGATTTCTCACAAAAACCCCAAACCCTTGTTTTTAAACCGAAAAAGATAAAATTGAAGGGGTAAACGGTTTGTTTTGGGAAAAACGGCACTTGGGGTTTCATTTTCGGGGAAAACCGCCCCTACTGGACCAAAAATTTTCAATTTTTCAGGACCGGGTCGAAAAATGTGATTTTTGGTAAACAGACGCCTGGACACGGGGCCGTGCTCGCTGAGCACGGGGGCGTGTCCAGCTATTTTCTGATCAACATGGGGCGTGTCCGCTGAACATGGGGTCGTGTTCAGCCGACTGTTTTTAGTTTTCTCCGAAAATTTCACTATTTCGTGCTAATTGTTTGGTGTGTCCTTTCAGATGTCGAAGAAATTCACACGGTTCAATGCAAATGAGTTGGATGCTAAGGCGAGATACGATGTACTTTGAACCAGACCGGAAGAATACCCAAGAAAAGTGTGCATGGATCTTTTAGCAATGGTGAACCAACTTGACCGGTTTAACAACATAGTCACCGGCCCACTAAGAGCTGCCCTAACCACTCGACTTCGTTCAGTCCACGAGTATAATCTGGAATTCTATAGCACATTCATGTTCAATTCAAGATGCGACCCGTTTGATAATGATGGGGTAGAGTTCCAATGTGGTGGGACTAGGTACTCAATTTCGATGGCACAGTTTGGGTCGATAGTTGGGTTGTATGCGGAGGAAGATGCGGGTAATGAAGAGAACACCAAAGGGTTACATGAACTATCAGAAAACGAATGCCAAGCCGCTTGGGCTCAAATAGGAGATGGAATCTACAACCCAAGTAGCACTAAGAGCACTAAGTTAAGGGACCCTCTTTACCGCTACATCCATAGGGTCCTCACTTACTCTCTTAGCCAGAGGCACAATAGCAGTGGCGTTGTAGGGTTGAGAGATCTGGTGGTCCTTCATTGCATTCACAACCGCAGAAACCTCAATGTTCCGTACCTCCTGCTCCGAAACATGCATTGGAACCGGCTTGCTACTCCACCAACCCCTATCTTCTTCGGAGGGTGGATATACCATCTCTTCAAGCATTTCGTGAACATGCCCAGGTCTTTCCAAAAGAGCCCATGGTCGGGAAGAGTGGACATACACATCTACCGCTCCATGAATTTGATTTATGAAGCCGAAGACGGGACGGTTAGCTTCCAAAGAGTCCAGGGGCATGCATGGAACCCGCAAGAGGCACTCGTCCTTCATGCTCCACAGTTCCAACAACCTCCTCAATTCCAGTACCAGCCCCACGGTGATCCGGGCCAATCCTCCTCACAAGGAGGCGGTTTTCCTAATTTTCAAAGTTTACATGATTTGTTACAGGAAAACCTCATGTGCACCTGGAACACCTATAACATGGCGAGCAACACGTACACCTGGGTCGGAGCGATTGAGAGAAACATCTCTGACATTCAGGATGACATTGGGAACATCCGGGAGTACATGGCGGGCACGGAGGAGGAGGTGATGATGTGGACGAGGACATGGACTAGGCGGGAGGAGCGGAGTTAGGAGCAGCTGGTTGGTGATCCCACAGGTTAACCCTCTTTTCTTATGAATAATTTCCGGCATGCGTGCCGTGTGTTGAACAATTTATTTCCTTTAACTCTTTTTATTTTCTGCATTTTTTTCTTTTTATTTTTAACTTTGTGATGTGGATGTTTTGAACTATGGTAATTTAGGATGCTTGTTATGGTTTGGTGTAGTGTTTATTGATAAAACAGGTACATACGAGGCTTAGAGTACTAAAAATTAGTGCTACTAAAGCCGGGACAGGAAAACCGAAGCCAGAAACCTGTTTTTCACCCTTGCAGACTGTCTACACGGGGTCGTGTCCAGCCGACACACCCCCGTGCCCACTACCCCAGACCTGCTGTTTGTTTATTCCTGCAGATTTTACCCAAACACTGGGTCGTGTCCAGCCGACACGCCCCCGTGTCTACCTTCTGTAAGTTTTCGTTACTGGCACTCTGAACACGGGGTCATGCTCAACGAGCACGGGGCCGTGTCCAGACGCCCAGTAACATAAATTTTTGCTTTTTCACACCTTTTTACACATTCAATCAACCTAAAAACTTATTTTTGGGACACATTGAGGACAATGTGTAATTTAAGTGTGGGGGGATGCTAAAACCTTGAATCTTGTAAGTCCTAATTACAAGCCTTACACAAAACTCTATTGGAATCGCTAATCACCCCAATTTTTTTTCAAAAAAATTTTCATTTTCTTTACTTGTCTAGGTTTAATTTGGGAATTTCAAGTTCTAAAAAGGTTATATTTTAACAAATTTACAACCGATAGCGTCGTGATAAAAAGAACCAACATAAGAAAATTATGAAACGGCATGACAAGTTTAATTAAAATTTGATTATATATACTTGATCACATAAAAACACATTCCCACAAAAAGTGAGTTTTGAGCCTTTATTGAGCATACAATACATATCTTTAAACTAAATGCTCATTTTTTCGTTTCTTGTGTGAATAGCCGTTTGGTACTTACGACTCTAGAACTTGCCACGACGATACATTCCCGGTCCGTACCAACTTAAACCCGAGTAAGTAAATGACAGAGGCATTAGGACTAACCCTTTTTATTTCTACACCATTATTTTTCTTTTTTTACCACCTACCCAAAATCCCCATAGTCAACCCCTTTGAGCCTAAACCTTTTCATTTCTTAAACCAAAAGCAAACACCCTTTTATCCACCTAAACCTTTTTATTTTTAACCCTTTTGTTTTAGTAACAAGCTCGGTTTTTTTTATTACCTTCAAAAAAAAACGTTATGATGATGAAGCAAAAAGAAATAAACAAACAAGTTTATCAAAAATAACTTTGTTTGAATAATAAGCTTCATCAAAATAAAAATTACAAAAATAGCAAGTCTTACGAAAACCTACGCTTTTTACGCCTTTCGCCCTTTTACTAACCACTAACCCAACCACCTACCTTTAACCCAAGCCTAACCCTTCACCCAAAAGTCCTCTTGATATTCACAAAGGTGTATAGTTAAAAAGGAGGAGGATTGATTGCTTGGCAAGCTTATGGTAGGAGTAAGTTCCATGCCGCTCTCGAGTGATTCACTAAAATACATCTTCGGCCGAGTGTTGAGTGATCCCCCGTGAGGTATGTGAACTTGTATATAAGTGAAATTTTAAAAAGGCATGTTATGCCCTAATAAGTAGTTTATCTTATGTAATGTTTTAAATAAATCATGACGAATATGATTGTAAATAAATAAAAATAAAACTTAATAAAGAATCTTGGAAATCCTGACACTCTATGACAAGCCCAAAAACCTTCTCTTCTACCCATTCCATTTGGGAGTGTAAAGCCACATTATAAAGAGTTTTCCTTGAGGACAAGCAAAGATTCAAGTGTGGGGGTATTTGATGTGTGCAAAATGCAACATATAAATTACATCAAATGTGGCATAAAACTAACCCTTTTTAGTACTAATGTTGGAAAAAGTATGTTTTTGTCTTCCTTTTGTATTTTCAGGATTAAATGAGCTCAAATGAACAAAAGAAGCAAAAAGGCAGCTAAATCTAACATAAATACAAGAAAGGGATCAAACGTGGCATGCCCGACCCCCCGACAGCATCTTCCCAAGCAAAAACAAAAGAACAGAAGGCTGAACACCCCCCGTGCTCAGTGAACACGGGGGCGTGCCCAAGTGTCTGCAGAAAAGACAAAGCTGTAGAAGCTTATATCACCCACCACGGGGGCGTGCCCACCGGAAACGGGGCCGTGGTCAACTCTAAGATTCACAGAATCTGGGGAAATCTTGATAGTACAGATACGCTTCTACACACCGGGTCGTGCCCAGCGGACATGGGGGCGTGGTCAACTAATGCAGACAAGATGCAATTAATGAAGAAAGAGAAGGAAGGTAGACACGAAGCCGTGCCCGAGTGTCTGTTCAGGCTATAAATAGGGGTGCTTGGCTCATTTGCAAACCATCCCTTGGCACACCACCTCTCTCACACTTCACCCACCACCATCACAACACCATCATCCGCCACCATCATCCATCATCCATCATAGAGTGTGTGTGAGTCGTCTCGGGATCCAAGATTGATCGTAAGAGTTCTTGACAATCAAAGGCGATGTTTGTGACACTCTAGGTTTTTCCGAGCAAACACCCTGTAATTACTTGGTGCGTGTATATATATGTTATTAAATGAAATTGGTGAATCACCTTAGTGTGCTATATGATTCTTGATCAAGTTGTATGTGTATGTAATATATATTTGTGCGTATAAGTGAACCAAGACCATGAACCCGACTCGAGACCACTCGGTCTCGAGTGAACAACTGGGCCGGTTGGGCCGTGCACCCCTAAAGCCCACTCGACTAACTTGGGTTGAGTATAAAACCTCATTAACCACCATTTGCACCAAACTTTTCCTCACACACACTCCTCCTTTATCTCCCACTAAAAACCCTAACAATCAAGCTCACCTCCTCCTCTCTCTTTCTCTCTCGGATTCAATCGACAACAACAAGGAGGATCGGTCAAGCTCATCATCACCACTCGGACGCTTCCTTTCCTCACTTTCTTCCTTAAATCGGTGCCCTTCCACAACCGGTTAGTACCTTAGATATTCACTATGTGTTTATATGTGCTATTTGCCTTGAAGGATTGAAATGATGGATGAAATATGTGAACTCTTGCATGATAACAAAGTGATAAGATATTTGAATGATAAATGATGGTTAGTGTAGGGTGTTTATTGTTTAGAATAAATGTTTACATGATCCTTTTTAACCGAGTAGCATGATATGCAAGGCATGTTCATGTTTTGATAGGAAATTGGTAGATAACATGCAAGGTTGATAGGACCATAAGAGTGTGTATGTGTATGTTTGTAATCCGAGGAATGTATGTTAGATTCAGGAATCGATGATGCTGATTTGAGTATATGCTAGGATAGGGTTGTTTGAATAATCATGTTTATGATGAAAACCCTAATAAAGAACAACATGAATGTCATGAAAATATTTGAAATATGCTTTGTTTGATCTATTTTGATTTGCATTTAGACAAAGAAACATGTTTAGGGAATTTCTATTGGATAGTACACTAGATCATGCATATGAAATTCTATTGGATAGTACAATCGGATAGTTCTAGAAGGTCTCGGTCATCAGGTGTGCAAGTCGAGACCACCAGTCTCGACTCGAAACCAACTCATGACAACTCGAGACCATAGCAGTCACGACTCGAGATCATGTCCAAGTACTCAAAGCAGACTCCAAGGACTCGAGACCATCTAGGTCTCGACTCGAGAACCCATGATCTCGACTCGAGACTAAATCCGGGACAATTGAGGTTGCGACTCAAGCTGGTGTGACTCGAAACCACCCCACTACAAACCGAGACCTTTCGGTTGCGACTCGAGACCCCTCGGTCTCGACTCGAGACCACCTTGTCTCGAATGGGCTGCTTGTCTCCGATATTGGGCCGAAAATGTGTGGACTGTGCATACCGTTCTAATTAGATTCTGTGATGCTGTTAACTGTTAGTATGATCGGATAGGCCCAATACACTCGTATGTTTTGTATGCTATGTGTTAATTACGTGTACCATATACGTGATTACTTGTGTCCGAGCCTGACCTATACTGGTAACCATTTAGGACGTGGTGACCAGCATACTTAACCAAGAAAACTAAACTGCCGAGCAACCCAAGGTGAGATCACAACTAATAAAGCATGCGTTCCCGGTGGTTGGGAAACGGAAACTTAAACAACGCTATCCCCTCGTAAGGGATACAAACCTACATCTCTCCCCTTAAATGGGACTTTTAGTTAATTACTGTTTATACTGGATGCAACAAGCAACACTAAACAAAACTCTATCACTCAAGTCCTCACTTCTTAATACCGATTAGTCGCCGGGGTCAGGCGAACGGGTTATTAGTTGATAGCGCTATTTAGGTCTCACCAACCTCACACCGTGCCCGCGTATGGGATCGGGCGTGAACTAATGTACTCTGGCAACCGTCAATGATGATAGAACATTGACAAACGGGGCACTCTACGGAAACGTACGGATGAATAGTATTCGGTATTGTAAAAACAGTTTAGTCGCTTACTTATGGGGTAGCTCCCCATCGCATGTATAAACGGATAAATTAACTGGTGAAACATGTTTTTGGTAACTAAAACTGGACAACTCGTGGACTCGCCAACATCTTTGTTGATACCCTACTGCATGCTTTGCAGGTACCCAGTGACTCAGGAGCTTGCAGCTTGGGGATGTGTAGTGGTCGTTTAGCCCGTGTATGGGTTTTAAATAATCTGAACTATGAACCTTGTTTTGAGACTGTTTGGTTTATGCTTCCGCTGTTTGTTTAAACTGTTATTTGAACTTAAACTTTTAGAACTTTAAAAATATGGTGTTTACTAACTACGGTGGTTGGTGAATACCTTTACTATTAATCAATGCTCAGTATAATTGGTGACTGGATCCTGGTCAGTCACGCCTCCAAGCGGTAGTACTCCGCATGTGGATTTTGGGGGCGTGACAGATTGGTATCAGAGCCATTGGTTATAGTGAACTTGGTTTTAAAAAGAAGAAAGTCTTTTTGAGAAAAACCAGACTATAACCCGTGACTCGCAACGACACTACACTCCAAGGGCAAGACTCAGCATATTAGACCTCATAGCTCGGACTTGTGTTTACTTGCTTGTTTACTTTATGTCGTTGTTCTCTATATGTACTAGTGTGCCTAATTAGATAGATACACATCCTTCTTCTATCTCATTCACGCTATGTTACGACATCACACTCATACTGTGTTTTCTAGTCATGAAGACAATGAGTGGACGCGGAAGAGGAAGCGTTAACATGACTCGGGCTCAATTCGCTAACTTGCTCAACACGGTGGCTGCAGCTTTTGCAGCTCACCCTGGAGGTCAGCCTGCGCCTGCACAGCCACGTGTTTGTACTTTCAAAACCTTCATGGATGGCAAGCCTCTCCCTTTCAACGGCACTGAGGGTGCCATAGGCCTTCTACACTGGATTGAAAAGGCCGAAGCTGTCTTTGCTGTCTGTGAGTGTCCCCCTGCTAACTGGGTAAAGTTCGCGACTGGTACGCTTGAAGGAAACGCGCTTTCATGGTGGAAAGCACAGATTCAGATGCTTGGTCTGGAAACTGCTAATGCTACTGCGTGGGAAGATTTCAAGGACATGATCAAAGAGGAATACTGTCACAGGGATGACATCCACAAACTCTAGAACGAGTACTATGAGCTCAAGATGGTTGGGTCAGAGATTGAGACCTACACCAAGCAGTCCAACGACTATGCTGCACTTTGCCCAAACATGTCCCGACCTATGTATCGAAGGATCGAATTGTACATCAAAGGCTTGGTCCCAGAAATCCGGAGCCATGTGACCTCAGCCAACCTCAATACCATACAGCCTGTGGTTCGTCTTGCTCACAAACTCACCAATCAGGCTGTGGAGGAGGGCAAGTTGCCCAAGAGGATCAGTGCTACTGCTGGAACTTCTAGCGATAACAAACGAAAGTAGGATGGAAGTCAGGGAAAGGATGCTAACCCCACTCAGGCCCCAGTTCAACAAAGGAAGACTGAAAGCAACAAGGGCCCTCAGCAACAGGGTGGCTATCGAGGAAACCACCCCAAGTGTAACAAATGTAACCGACACCACAGTGGGCCATGTGGCAAAAGTCAGTGTCAGCGATGCAACAAGATGGGGTATGAAGCTAAAGACTGCAGGAGCCCGCTTCCAGCTAGGCAGAATCAACAACAACCACAACAGCAACAAGGAAACAACCGTGGATGCTTCAAGTGTGGAGCAACGGGGCACATGCGAAAGGATTGCCCTGAACTGAATCAAAACAACAACAATCAGGGTGCTGGGAACAATAACAACAATGCTGGGAATGGTGCAAGAGGAAGGGCTTTTGTGATTGGAGCTGGAGAAGCAAGGAATGTCCCCAACGTTGTAGCGGGTAAGTTCCTACTTAATGATCGTTATGTTTCCATACTATTTGATTCCGGAGCAGATGCTAGTTATGTATCTCTACGTATTAGCAAGAAACTTAAGTCCACTCTTACGCCTCTAAGCTCTAAGCACATCGTTGAAATAGCTAATGGTAGAAACCTCGAGGCCTCACACGTAATACGTAACTGCAAACTAGAATTGTCTGGTCAGACCTTCCGTATCGATCTCTTCCCCATCATTCTTGGAAGCTTCGACGTCATCATTGGTATGGATTGGTTATCCAAACATCGAGCTGAAATCCTCTGCCAAGAGAAAGCTATTCGTATTCCTCGTCCCCCTGGCAAACCTCTTATAGTTCAAGGCGACAAGAGCGGAGAAGTCACAGGCATCATTTCATTCTTAAAGGCCCAGAAGTGCCTACGAAAGGGGCACACCGCTATCTTAGCACTCGTTGCCGACACACAGAAAAAGGAAAACAGGATTGAAGATTTTCCAGTTGTACGCGACTATCCTGAGGTATTCCCGGAGGAACTACCTGGACTCCCTCCTCTCCGTCAGGTCGAATTTCAAATCGAACTAGCTCCCGGAGCAGCACCTATAGCTCGTGCACCTTATCGACTAGCCCCCGCGGAACTCAAGGAACTTTCTACTCAACTACAAGAGCTCTTGGACAAAGGTTTTATCCGTCCTAGCTCATCACCCTGGGGAGCCCCAGTACTCTTTGTCAAAAAGAAGGATGGCACATTCCGAATGTGCATTGATTACCGCGAACTGAACAAGGTTACCATCAAGAATCGTTACCCACTTCCCCGTATCGACGATCTGCTCGACCAGCTGCAAGGGTCGAGCTACTATTCCAAGATCGATCTACGATCAGGCTATCACCAGCTGAGAGTCCGCGATGAGGACATCTCTAAGACTGCTTTCAGAACCCGCTATGGTCACTACGAATTCCTTGTTATGCCTTTCGGAATGACCAACGCACCTGCGATCTTCATGGATCTCATGAACCGAGTATGCAAACCCTACCTCGACAAGTTCGTAATTGTGTTTATCGACGACATCTTAATCTACTCGAAGAGTCAAGAGGAGCATGAACAACACCTGCGTCTTATTCTCGAACTCCTTCGCAATGAGCAACTGTACGCCAAATTCTCGAAATGTGATTTCTGGCTTAGAGAAGTCCATTTCCTTGGGCACATAGTCAATCAGGATGGGATTCATGTGGACCCCGCTAAGATCGAGTCCATTAAGAATTGGCCCATACCTAAGACTCCGACCGAAGTTCGCCAATTCTTGGGATTGGCAGGATACTATCGAAGATTTATCAAGGGATTTTCTAAGATCGCTCAACCACTTACGACCCTCACTCAGAAGGGTGTTGCTTACAAATGGAGTGATGCTCAGGAATCTGCCTTCCAGGAACTAAAGAAGAACCTTTGCAGTGCTCCTATTCTTTCCTTGCCTAAAGGTACCGACGACTTTGTTGTTTACTGCGACGCTTCTATTCAAGGGCTTGGTTGCGTATTGATGCAACACGAGAAGGTTATTGCTTACGCCTCGCGACAACTCAAGATCCATCATCCATCATAGAGTGTGTGTGAGTCGTCTCGGGATCCAAGATTGATCGTAAGAGTTCTTGACAATCAAAGGCGATGTTTGTGACACTCTAGGTTTTTCCGAGCAAACACCCTGTAATTACTTGGTGCGTGTATATATATATGTTATTAAATGAAATTGGTGAATCACCTTAGTGTGCTATATGATTCTTGATCAAGTTGTATGTGTATGTAATATATATTTGTGCGTATAAGTGAACCAAGACCATGAACCCGACTCGAGACCACTCGGTCTCGAGTGAACAACTGGGCCGGTTGGGCCGTGCACCCCTAAAGCCCACTCGACTAACTTGGGTTGAGTATAAAACCTAATTAACCCCCATTTGCACCAAATTTTTCCTCACACACACTCCTCCTTTCTCTCCCACTAAAAACCCTAACAATCAAGCTCACCTCCTCCTCTCTCTTTCTCTCTCGGATTCAATCGACAACAACAAGGAGGATCGTTCAAGCTCATCATCACCACTCGGACGCTTCCTTTCCTCACTTTCTTCCTTAAATCGGTGCCCTTCCACAACCGGTTAGTACCTTAGATATTCACTATGTGTTTATATGTGCTATTTGCCTTGAAGGATTGAAATGATGGATGAAATATGTGAACTCTTGCATGATAACAAAGTGATAAGATATTTGAATGATAAATGATGGTTAGTGTAGGGTGTTTATTGTTTAGAATAAATGTTTACATGATCCTTTTTAACCGAGTAGCATGATATGCAAGGCATGTTCATGTTTTGATAGGAAATTGTTAGATAACATGCAAGGTTGATAGGACCATAAGAGTGTGTATGTGTATGTTTGTAATCCGAGGAATGTATGTTAGATTCAGGAATCGATGATGCTGATTTGAGTATATGCTAGGATAGGGTTGTTTGAATAATCATGTTTATGATGAAAACCCTAATAAAGAACAACAAGAATGTCATGAAAATATTTGAAATATGCTTTGTTTGATCTATTTTGATTTGCATTTAGACAAAGAAACATGTTTAGGGAATTTCTATTGGATAGTACACTAGATCATGCATATGAAATTCTATTGGATAGTACAATCGGATAGTTCTAGAAGGTCTCGGTCATCAGGTGTGCAAGTCGAGACCACCAGTCTCGACTCGAAACCAACTCACGACAACTCGAGACCACAGCAGTCACGACTCGAGATCATGTCCAAGTACTCAAAGCAGACTCCAAGGACTCGAGACCATCTAGGTCTCGACTCGAGAACCCATGATCTCGACTCGAGACTAAATCCGGGACAATTGAGGTTGCGACTCAAGCTGGTGTGACTCGAAACCACCCCACTACAAACCGAGACCATTCGGTTGCGACTCGAGACCCCTCGGTCTCGACTCGAGACCACCTTGTCTCGAATGGGCTGCTTGTCTCCGATATTGGGCCGAAAATGTGTGGACTGTGCATACCGTTCTAATTAGATTCTGTGATGCTGTTAACTGTTAGTATGATCGGATAGGCCCAATACACTCGTATGTTTTGTATGCTATGTGTTAATTACGTGTACCATATACGTGATTACTTGTGTCCGAGCCTGACCTATACTGGTAACCATTTAGGACGTGGTGACCAGCATACTTAACCAAGAAAACTAAACTGCCGAGCAACCCAAGGTGAGTTCACAACTAATAAAGCATGCGTTCCCGGTGGTTGGGAAACGGAAACTTAAACAACGCTATCCCCTCGTAAGGGATACAAACCTACATCTCTCCCCTTAAATGGGACTTTTAGTTAATTACTGTTTATACTGGATGCAACAAGCAACACTAAACAAAACTCTATCACTCAAGTCCTCACTTCTTAATACCGATTAGTCGCCGGGGTCAGGCGAACGGGTTATTAGTTGATAGCGCTATTTAGGTCTCACCAACCTCACACCGTGCCCGCGTATGGGATCGGGCGTGAACTAATGTACTCTGGCAACCGTCAATGATGATAGAACATTGACAAACGGGGCACTCTACGGAAACGTACGGATGAATAGTATTCGGTATTGTAAAAACAGTTTAGTCGCTTACTTATGGGGTAGCTCCCCATCGCATGTATAAACGGATAAATTAACTGGTGAAACATGTTTTTGGTAACTAAAACTGGACAACTCGTGGACTCGCCAACATCTTTGTTGATACCCTACTGCATGCTTTGCAGGTACCCAGTGACTCAGGAGCTTGCAGCTTGGGGATGTGTAGTGGTCGTTTAGCCCGTGTATGGGTTTTAAATAATCTGAACTATGAACCTTGTTTTGAGACTGTTTGGTTTATGCTTCCGCTGTTTGTTTAAACTGTTATTTGAACTTAAACTTTTAGAACTTTAAAAATATGGTGTTTACTAACTACGGTGGTTGGTGAATACCTTTACTATTAATCAATGCTCAGTATAATTGGTGACTGGATCCTGGTCAGTCACGCCTCCAAGCGGTAGTACTCCGCATGTGGATTTTGGGGGCGTGACAGATTGGTATCAGAGCCATTGGTTATAGTGAACTTGGTTTTAAAAAGAAGAAAGTCTTTTTGAGAAAAACCAGACTATAACCCGTGACTCGCAACGACACTACACTCCAAGGGCAAGACTCAGCATATTAGACCTCATAGCTCGGACTTGTGTTTACTTGCTTGTTTACTTTATGTCGTTGTTCTCTATATGTACTAGTGTGCCTAATTAGATAGATACACATCCTTCTTCTATCTCATTCACGCTATGTTACGACATCACACTCATACTGTGTTTTCTAGTCATGAAGACAATGAGTGGACGCGGAAGAGGAAGCGTTAACATGACTCGGGCTCAATTCGCTAACTTGCTCAACACGGTGGCTGCAGCTTTTGCAGCTCACCCTGGAGGTCAGCCTGCGCCTGCACAGCCACGTGTTTGTACTTTCAAAACCTTCATGGATGGCAAGCCTCTCCCTTTCAACGGCACTGAGGGTGCCATAGGCCTTCTACACTGGATTGAAAAGGCCGAAGCTGTCTTTGCTGTCTGTGAGTGTCCCCCTGCTAACTGGGTAAAGTTCGCGACTGGTACGCTTGAAGGAAACGCGCTTTCATGGTGGAAAGCACAGATTCAGATGCTTGGTCTGGAAACTGCTAATGCTACTGCGTGGGAAGATTTCAAGGACATGATCAAAGAGGAATACTGTCACAGGGATGACATCCACAAACTCTAGAACGAGTACTATGAGCTCAAGATGGTTGGGTCAGAGATTGAGACCTACACCAAGCAGTCCAACGACTATGCTGCACTTTGCCCAAACATGTCCCGACCTATGTATCGAAGGATCGAATTGTACATCAAAGGCTTGGTCCCAGAAATCCGGAGCCATGTGACCTCAGCCAACCTCAATACCATACAGCCTGTGGTTCGTCTTGCTCACAAACTCACCAATCAGGCTGTGGAGGAGGGCAAGTTGCCCAAGAGGATCAGTGCTACTGCTGGAACTTCTAGCGATAACAAACGAAAGTAGGATGGAAGTCAGGGAAAGGATGCTAACCCCACTCAGGCCCCAGTTCAACAAAGGAAGACTGAAAGCAACAAGGGCCCTCAGCAACAGGGTGGCTATCGAGGAAACCACCCCAAGTGTAACAAATGTAACCGACACCACAGTGGGCCATGTGGCAAAAGTCAGTGTCAGCGATGCAACAAGATGGGGCATGAAGCTAAAGACTGCAGGAGCCCGCTTCCAGCTAGGCAGAATCAACAACAACCACAACAGCAACAAGGAAACAACCGTGGATGCTTCAAGTGTGGAGCAACGGGGCACATGCGAAAGGATTGCCCTGAACTGAATCAAAACAACAACAATCAGGGTGCTGGGAACAATAACAACAATGCTGGGAATGGTGCAAGAGGAAGGGCTTTTGTGATTGGAGCTGGAGAAGCAAGGAATGTCCCCAACGTTGTAGCGGGTAAGTTCCTACTTAATGATCGTTATGTTTCCATACTATTTGATTCCGGAGCAGATGCTAGTTATGTATCTCTACGTATTAGCAAGAAACTTAAGTCCACTCTTACGCCTCTAAGCTCTAAGCACATCGTTGAAATAGCTAATGGTAGAAACCTCGAGGCCTCACACGTAATACGTAACTGCAAACTAGAATTGTCTGGTCAGACCTTCCGTATCGATCTCTTCCCCATCATTCTTGGAAGCTTCGACGTCATCATTGGTATGGATTGGTTATCCAAACATCGAGCTGAAATCCTCTGCCAAGAGAAAGCTATTCGTATTCCTCGTCCCCCTGGCAAACCTCTTATAGTTCAAGGCGACAAGAGCGGAGAAGTCACAGGCATCATTTCATTCTTAAAGGCCCAGAAGTGCCTACGAAAGGGGCACACCGCTATCTTAGCACTCGTTGCCGACACACAGAAAAAGGAAAACAGGATTGAAGATTTTCCAGTTGTACGCGACTATCCTGAGGTATTCCCGGAGGAACTACCTGGACTCCCTCCTCTCCGTCAGGTCGAATTTCAAATCGAACTAGCTCCCGGAGCAGCACCTATAGCTCGTGCACCTTATCGACTAGCCCCCGCGGAACTCAAGGAACTTTCTACTCAACTACAAGAGCTCTTGGACAAAGGTTTTATCCGTCCTAGCTCATCACCCTGGGGAGCCCCAGTACTCTTTGTCAAAAAGAAGGATGGCACATTCCGAATGTGCATTGATTACCGCGAACTGAACAAGGTTACCATCAAGAATCGTTACCCACTTCCCCGTATCGACGATCTGCTCGACCAGCTGCAAGGGTCGAGCTACTATTCCAAGATCGATCTACGATCAGGCTATCACCAGCTGAGAGTCCGCGATGAGGACATCTCTAAGACTGCTTTCAGAACCCGCTATGGTCACTACTAATTCCTTGTTATGCCTTTCGGAATGACCAACGCACCTGCGATCTTCATGGATCTCATGAACCGAGTATGCAAACCCTACCTCGACAAGTTCGTAATTGTGTTTATCGACGACATCTTAATCTACTCGAAAAGTCAAGAGGAGCATGAACAACACCTGCGTCTTATTCTCGAACTCCTTCGCAATGAGCAACTGTACGCCAAATTCTCGAAATGTGATTTCTGGCTTAGAGAAGTCCATTTCCTTGGGCACATAGTCAATCAGGATGGGATTCATGTGGACCCCGCTAAGATCGAGTCCATTAAGAATTGGCCCATACCTAAGACTCCGACCGAAGTTCGCCAATTCTTGGGATTGGCAGGATACTATCGAAGATTTATCAAGGGATTTTCTAAGATCGCTCAACCACTTACGACCCTCACTCAGAAGGGTGTTGCTTACAAATGGAGTGATGCTCAGGAATCTGCCTTCCAGGAACTAAAGAAGAACCTTTGCAGTGCTCCTATTCTTTCCTTGCCTGAAGGTACCGACGACTTTGCTGTTTACTGCGACGCTTCTATTCAAGGGCTTGGTTGCGTATTGATGCAACACGAGAAGGTTATTGCTTACGCCTCGCGACAACTCAAGATCCATCATCCATCATAGAGTGTGTGTGAGTCGTCTCGGGATCCAAGATTGATCGTAAGAGTTCTTGACAATCAAAGGCGATGTTTGTGACACTCTAGGTTTTTCCGAGCAAACACCCTGTAATTACTTGGTGCGTGTATATATATATGTTATTAAATGAAATTGGTGAATCACCTTAGTGTGCTATATGATTCTTGATCAAGTTGTATGTGTATGTAATATATATTTGTGCGTATAAGTGAACCAAGACCATGAACCCGACTCGAGACCACTCGGTCTCGAGTGAACAACTGGGCCGGTTGGGCCGTGCACCCCTAAAGCCCACTCGACTAACTTGGGTTGAGTATAAAACCTCATTAACCACCATTTGCACCAAACTTTTCCTCACACACACTCCTCCTTTCTCTCCCACTAAAAACCCTAACAATCAAGCTCACCTCCTCCTCTCTCTTTCTCTCTCGGATTCAATCGACAACAACAAGGAGGATCGGTCAAGCTCATCATCACCACTCGGACGCTTCCTTTCCTCACTTTCTTCCTTAAATCGGTGCCCTTCCACAACCGGTTAGTACCTTAGATATTCACTATGTGTTTATATGTGCTATTTGCCTTGAAGGATTGAAATGATGGATGAAATATGTGAACTCTTGCATGATAACAAAGTGATAAGATATTTGAATGATAAATGATGGTTAGTGTAGGGTGTTTATTGTTTAGAATAAATGTTTACATGATCCTTTTTAACCGAGTAGCATGATATGCAAGGCATGTTCATGTTTTGATAGGAAATTGTTAGATAACATGCAAGGTTGATAGGACCATAAGAGTGTGTATGTGTATGTTTGTAATCCGAGGAATGTATGTTAGATTCAGGAATCGATGATGCTGATTTGAGTATATGCTAGGATAGGGTTGTTTGAATAATCATGTTTATGATGAAAACCCTAATAAAGAACAACATGAATGTCATGAAAATATTTGAAATATGCTTTGTTTGATCTATTTTGATTTGCATTTAGACAAAGAAACATGTTTAGGGAATTTCTATTGGATAGTACACTAGATCATGCATATGAAATTCTATTGGATAGTACAATCGGATAGTTCTAGAAGGTCTCGGTCATCAGGTGTGCAAGTCGAGACCACCAGTCTCGACTCGAAACCAACTCACGACAACTCGAGACCACAGCAGTCACGACTCGAGATCATGTCCAAGTACTCAAAGCAGACTCCAAGGACTCGAGACCATCTAGGTCTCGACTCGAGAACCCATGATCTCGACTCGAGACTAAATCCGGGACAATTGAGGTTGCGACTCAAGCTGGTGTGACTCGAAACCACCCCACTACAAACCGAGACCATTCGGTTGCGACTCGAGACCCCTCGGTCTCGACTCGAGACCACCTTGTCTCGAATGGGCTGCTTGTCTCCGATATTGGGCCGAAAATGTGTGGACTGTGCATACCGTTCTAATTAGATTCTGTGATGCTGTTAACTGTTAGTATGATCGGATAGGCCCAATACACTCGTATGTTTTGTATGCTATGTGTTAATTACGTGTACCATATACGTGATTACTTGTGTCCGAGCCTGACCTATACTGGTAACCATTTAGGACATGGTGACCAGCATACTTAACCAAGAAAACTAAACTGCCGAGCAACCCAAGGTGAGTTCACAACTAATAAAGCATGCGTTCCCGGTGGTTGGGAAACGGAAACTTAAACAACGCTATCCCCTCGTAAGGGATACAAACCTACATCTCTCCCCTTAAATGGGACTTTTAGTTAATTACTGTTTATACTGGATGCAACAAGCAACACTAAACAAAACTCTATCATTCAAGTCCTCACTTCTTAATACCGATTAGTCGCCGGGGTCAGGCGAACGGGTTATTAGTTGATAGCGCTATTTAGGTCTCACCAACCTCACACCGTGCCCACGTATGGGATCGGGCGTGAACTAATGTACTCTGGCAACCGTCAATGATGATAGAACATTGACAAACAGGGCACTCTACGGAAACGTACGGATGAATAGTATTCGGTATTGTAAAAACAGTTTAGTCGCTTACTTATGGGGTAGCTCCCCATCGCATGTATAAACGGATAAATTAACTGGTGAAACATGTTTTTGGTAACTAAAACTGGACAACTCGTGGACTCGCCAACATCTTTGTTGATACCCTACTGCATGCTTTGTAGGTACCCAGTGACTCAGGAGCTTGCAGCTTGGGGATGTGTAGTGGTCGTTTAGCCCATGTATGGGTTTTAAATAATCTGAACTATGAACCTTGTTTTGAGACTGTTTGGTTTATGCTTCCGCTGTTTGTTTAAACTGTTATTTGAACTTAAACTTTTAGAACTTTAAAAATATGGTGTTTACTAACTACGGTGGTTGGTGAATACCTTTACTATTAATCAATGCTCAGTATAATTGGTGACTGGATCCTGGTCAGTCACGCCTCCAAGCGGTAGTACTCCGCATGTGGATTTTGGGGGTGTGACAATGTTTGCCTAAGTCTCTTACATCACTTGGTGAAGAAAAGTGTCTAGTGTAATACTTTTAATTTTTAATCTTTTCGCACTTTTTATTTTGTTATGTATTAATGACTTTAATAACTAGTTTCTTATGTTGAAGGTGATTCTTCCTTATCGTTTGTCCGTGGTGTCTTGGCATTATTTTACTGTCTACATAAAATAAAAGATTTTTCACCATTCATATCTCCACGGTCTATATGGAGGTATGTTGGCTACCTGGTCGGGGGTTAAGGGAACGGTTTGGTAAGAGTCTTGCCTTGTTCAGTGTATAGATCCTGCAAGGACCTGGGTTAGGACCTCCTTCAATACCCACTGGTATTGGATGGCGGGGGTCCAAACTCTTTGATCCCCTCATATGTATGCTACTATTAATACTTTAACCCGGCTACTTAGGACTGTATCCCTGCTGACTCAGACTACTTAGCCGAGGGTAACGTCACCTTCAAAAGAGGGGCCTACCACATTATGCATTAATAACTTAATTAATTATCTTTCAATAATCCGACCCTTTAGGATTGTATCCTTGCTGACTCAAACTACTGGGTTGAGGGTAACGTCACCTTCAAAAGAGGGGCCTACTACAATAACTAAGATAATCTCTTAAAAAGTGCAAAAGTGCGGAAATAATCAAAGGTTACACTACACACGAGTCGGATCCAAGTGATTCATCTTGTCTATCTGTTTTTATTTTATTTTATTTTTCAGCATTTTAGTTAGTTTTATTTTCTTGTTTAAAAACATTTTTCTAAACTTTTGATTTGATTAGACGTTGAGGATAAACCAGTACTAAAAGCTCTTGTGTCCTTGGATGACCTTGGTATCTTACCAACACTATACTACGCTCACGATGGGTGCACTTGCCCATATGTGTGTTTAGTGTTAGTAAATATCGTGTTTTATAAATTTAAAACTTGGCTAAAAAGTGTTAAAAATGGCTTAAAATATACATTAAAAACTAATAACACTCACGCACAACACCATGTTTGGCTAAACTCTTACATCACTTGGTGAAGACAAGTCTTTAATGTATTAATTTTGATTTTTAATCTTTCGGCACTTTTTAATTGGGTTTGTATTAATGACTTTAATAACTAGTTTCTTATGTTGAAAGTGAATTTTCTTTACCATTTCTATGATGTCATTGATTTGCTCATTCGTGTCTTTACGGTCTATATAAAGCGTTTTAACTACCTGGAAGGGGGTTAGGAGGGTGGTTTGGTAAAGTTCTTGTCTCGTTCAGTGTATAGATCCTGCGAGGACTTTGTTCAAGCTTACTAGAACCTCCTTCAATGCCCAACGGTATTGGATGGCGGGGGTGCGAATAACTTTAACCCCTCATATGTAAACTACTATTAAACCGGCATCTTGGGATTGTATCCTTGCTGACTCAAACTACTTAGCCGAGGGTAACTTCACCTTCAAAAGAGGGGCCTACCACTTTTCGCATTAATAACTAACTTAATTGTCTTTCAATATTCCGACCCTTTGGGATTGTATCCCTCCTGACTCAAACCACTGGGTTGAGGGTAACGTCACCTTCAAAAGTGGGGCCTACTACTATAACTAAGAGAATCTCTTAAAAGTCCGAAAGTGCGAAAATCATCAAAGGGTACATTAAAGATGAGTTGGATCCAAGTGATTCTATCTTGTCTATTTGTTTTTCATTTTATTTATCTTTTCATTTTTAGTTTTATTTTCATGTTTCAAAACTTTTCTCAAAAAAATTAGATCGATTAGACGTTGAGGATAAACCGGTATTAAAAGCTCTTGTGTCCTTGGACAACCTCGGTATCTTACCAACACTATACTACGCTCGAGATGGGTGCACTTGCCCAAGTGTGTGTTTGGTGTTAGTACAATATCGTGTTTTATAAATTTAAAACTTGACTAATGCGTAAAATGGGCTCAAAATATTAATAAAATCATATTGCACTTCACGCACACCAATGGTAATCCATTCCATAATTACTACTACAAAAGGGCCATTTATCATAAAACCAGTGAGCATACGTCCAGAGAAAGTCTAAAGCAAATTGCTGGAGATTCATCAAAAGAAAAAACACAAGATTTAGTGGTTGCTGGATGTAATAGTCCCGGTACATTTCATGATGATGAAGGGTTTAATTGGAATGGTTACTTAAAAGAAGAGAAAAGAGCATTGGTTGCTGAGGTGAAAGAGAGAACAAAAGAAGAAATTCTGCAAAAAGAGTACGAAGAAGCTCGAAACTATGGGAGATGGGATAAGAAAAGAGAATGTTATATAAATCGCAAGGGAGACCTGGTTGTTCATAAACACGAAGTGGTGTATAATGATGTTCTTGTTGTTATTCCTCTGTCTGGTGAATTTTATTCAAATATAGAAAAGGATAAAAAAATATCTCAAGAAGCTGGATAAGATCATCAGGGGAGTGATAACAGCCAGTTTGCAGAAGAGAGATGAAGAAAGAATGAAGAAGAGTGTTGAGAAGATGGTGGAAGATTTGAAAGAGACAACAAGTAAAGATGATGGTGAAGGTGAAGAGAAGGATGAAGAGATGAAAACAGAAGAAGAAACAGTTGAAGAAAATCATAAGAAAGTTGATGAGAAGCTGGAGAAACCAGTTGCTAAAGCTGTCACTGAGGAACAACAGGTGAAGGAAACAGATCAGAAGCAGACGGCAGAAAAAGCCGAGGTGCCAACTATTGAGGTAATAACTAAAACTAAATCTTCTGAAATGTTAAATAAAAATGTTGAACAGTGCAAGAAATGCACAGAAACGTGCAGTGCTTGTACTAAAAAAGATGAAAAGTTTAAAATCAGAGATATTGACTTTTCTAAAATTGAAAGAGTTTTCAAAGATAAATGTAAAGAAATGTTTGAAAATGAAAAGGTGTTGAAAGACAATGATGAAAAGCTGACACAAAAATGTAAAGTTTTTAAAAAAAATGAGATTTTCAAAGAAAACTGTTCAGCAATGACAGAAGAATGTTTACAAAAAGAAAATGCAGTTCAAGAAATGAAAAAAGAGTATGATTCAATAAAACTCGCATATCATATTACAAAAGAATCATATGAAGATGTGAAAAGCCAAATGAAACTTATTCAATCTAGATTGAAACATTGTTCTAAAACGTTAGAAACGCTTAAAAAACAGTATGAAATAAAGCAACAAGTTGTAAATTCATATATTGAAGAGGTTGCTGAACTTAATCGTAAAATGGCTGATTTAGAACAAGATAATAACAAGTTGCATACTTATCACGCTTCATCATATGTTTTTGAACATATTTTCATTTTAAAATCGGATAATAAAGTTTCTGAGAAAAACAAGAAAGGAATTGGCTCAGAATATCATCAGGTTCCACCACCGTTTGAGAAAAAGTTCACATTCTATGATGACGAGAAGGTGGAAAAAGCTTTCAACATAGTTGATCAATTGCCAGAAAATATTGACGCAACCTACTCCAAATCCGATGATACTGGTGATTCAGAGGTGGTAGGTAAGGTCGTTGAAATTGTTTTGCAAGATGATTCTACCAAAACAGATAAGTTCGAGTCACAAGATGAATATGCCAAAACCCTCATGGCTGAACAAACATGATTATTTCACAAGTGATTAAGTGTTTTAACATTGTTAAAAATCAGTGTGTTGTAAATTATGGGGGTATTTTCTGCAAAACAGAGCATGTGAAGTAGAAAATGGATGGAGAGATGAAGCTATTTGCATTGGGTTGTTAAATTTTCTTTAAATATTTTGGATTTTAGGAGGAGTAAGAATTTTGAAAATACAAAAAAATTTGAAAATTTGAAAAAGTCAAAAACATGAAAAAAAAAAATTCAAAAAGAGTTTTGTGTAAAAAGAGGAAATGATCGTACATCAGTGTACGCTAAAGAAATGGAAAGTCAAATGTGATAAACGGTCTCACTGATGATATGCTAGTAGGTTTTTACACATTAAGTAGAATGATTTCGAGATATAAACCTAAATATCAATAACTTACTTATCTCATGGGAAACATCTCTCGGATATATGGGTAACCCCCGAAATCTTGTTTGAGAGATTGCCTAATTCTAAGATACTAGGTCTTATACTGTTTGATATCTAGGGTATTATACCTGGTCTTCTGATTTTGCGTCAGCAATGGCCTAGACCTCGTATAATACTTTACGCACTTTAAAAGATTTCCCTCTGCATAAAAATTGATAAACTATCGAAAGATATAAATCAAGTGCAGTTGTAAAGAAGATCTCTAAGTGGGACACACCTCAAGTCGAGCCTTCATCTCTTTGACTGAACGGTAGTTCATACCTGAGCTCTCAAGGTCTCGCACTAACCCAGAGTACAGATATCAATATAGTATATTCACCTGTAAGACTGAATCTAGGGAATCTTGATACGGGAGTATATTCTGAGATGGGACACGCGACTAAGTTAAGTGCTTAAAACATTAATTTCGTATCTCGAATCAGTTGAACTTTGTGTGAGAATTTAAGTGGATCAGTATACTGACAATCTAAGTGAATCATTTAGAACTTAAAGTGTTTATAGCTCAACGGTGTTAGTGATTTGTCATAAACTAATATGATCCTCTAATGCAAACTCAAACAAAAATATTGTCTGTAAATATTTTTTTTTACTGTTTTACAATAAAGAAAAAAGTACAAAAAGATTTTCGGTGTGTTTTAGCATAAACTTTGAAAAATACAAAAAGATTTTGTTTCTACTTTATTTTCGACAACCGATGTCTGAAGGCCAAGTTTCAAAATCTAAGTATGCTGAACATGTGTCTGAAAATAAACAACTTCATTAATTTGAAACTTGATTTTTTAAATTGAAAAATCTAAAAACAGCTTGTGAAATCTCCAAGGTCATTAAGTTGGACTTGGATGATAATTCGTGAGGTTTTGGATGCTTAACTGTCAAATATGAAGTTATTTGATAGGGCGAGAAGAGTCAGGAAATCCTGGATAATTACACACTGTTATATCTATGCTTAGAGCCAGATTACTGATTTTGAATATCTGTGTTTAAGGGCCAGACAATTGTTCCTAGAAAACCTAAAAAGCTTTAACTGTTAAACATTTGTGTTTAGAGCTAGGTTTTCGATCTTGATCTTAAATTGTCAAATATCTTACAAATGGTTTGAGATTTTGTAGATGATTTTCCAGATTACGATACTGATAGCTGAGGCTAAGGGGGAGTCTGAAGACAAGCTCAAAGCAAGGAGGAGCATGTATTCAAAAAGCCAAGTAACTATCCTGGAAGAGCTTGTAGAGTTAGAACCAGGTGCCGGTCCTAATTGTTGAAAGCACGGAAGTTTAAAGCAAGGGGGAGCCTGAAGAAAGAGTTAAACGAAAGGGGGAGCAGATGTTAAAATCAAGGGAGAGTCTGTGGTGCTGAGGATGTCAATATTACTAGAAGACTCAGAGAGATACATAAAGCTACAAGATGGACTGCAGTAATATCCAAGGGGGGTCTGTGAGTGCATAATGTCTATCACTTCCGTCAATCCCGTATCGTAGCTTAAACAGATGAAACAAGACCGGTGCTGAATAGTATGAAGATCATGTGAGATAAAGCAGCTTCGTATGAAGGGCCTCATGGCTTCGTACGAAGGGACTTTGACTTTGTACTAACAAGAGATCATGGCTTCTTACGAAGGCACTCATGGCTTCGTACGAAGGCACCAGGTCTATATATAGTAGTTGAGGTCTTGGTCATTTGTAACTTTTAGGTATTCTTGAGGCGGAGCTCTGCCCATTTGATTTCATGGTGTACGAACTGTTATATCAGTAATAGAAATCATTGTTAATTACTTCTTTGTGTCTGATCCACACGCGTATACGGATTCCGCACGTCATACGTGTTCATACGCATTCATCGATTGAAGATTCGATCCTAGAAGCGAATTCACATTGTGTAATTATATATTTATGGACTTAAAAGAAATTACTACAAGTGATAGAAGAATTATAAAATTTGACAACAAAATGGTATTTGACAGGTGATTCCAAGGTGTATGAAGATGATCTAAGGAAGATGATCTAACAACAATTGCTAGCCGAGATGTACTCAGCTTCGCATGTAGAGAGAGCGACCGTGGTCTGTTTCTTACACTGCCATGTTACCAGGCATGTTCCGAAGAACTGGCAGCCGGCCGTTGTAGACTTTGCGTTGAGTTTGCAGCAGCCGTAATCTGAATCGGAGTAGCCCTCAAGATTGAAGTCGCCAGCTTTAGGATACCACAAGCCTAAGCTCGGAGTTCCTTTAAGGTATCATAAGATCCGCTTGACAATGATCAGATGAGAAGCCCTCGGACTTGATTGGTAGCGTGCCGCGAGGCAAGTTAGGTACATTATAAGTAGATGAGCGAACCAATCATCGACCGATACAAGGTTTCGTCAACCTTATCTCCCGTGAGATCCGGATTGATGCCATGGTTGGTTGCTAATGGGGTAGACATAGCAGAGGTCCCTGTCATGCTGAATTTCTCCAACACATCATGAACGTACTTCGTTTGATGAATGAAAATCCCTCCTGGCAGTCGATCGACCTGCAAGCCGAGGAAGAACTTCATCTCTCCCATTGAGCTCATTTCGAACTTCCGCTTCATGACTTTTTCAAATGCTTTGCAGAGATCGTCGTTGGTAGACCCAAAGATAATGTCGTCAACGTATATTTGAACTATCATAAGATGACCACCAGCTTCCCGTGTAAAGAGAGTTGCATCTACCTTCCCTCGTGTGAAGCCGTTCGACAACAAGTGCTGAGAGAGTGTCTCATACTAGGCTCTCGGGGCCTGATGCAACCCGTATAAGGCTTTGTCTAGGAGGTAGACCTTATCTTTGTGGATAGGGTTAGTGAAGCCCGGTGGCTGACCGACATACTCCTTCCGTCCCTCTTGCTGAAATCAATTCGGGCGGGCGAATGAGCTTATGTCCATCCGTCCGGATGGACTTTGACAATAACATACCTATGGCGGATGGGGTTTGGACTAATCTGTTGTCCATCCGTCCGGATGGACTTCTCCATCCGTTCGGATGGACCTTGACAATACTAAACCTTGTCCAACTTTTCACTATTCTATACAATATTCAACACACGCTCTATCTAGCTATTCGCACAGTGGCGGACATACAATATATGCACCAACAGACCCCCGACTCGATAGTAGTTTTGCATCAAGCCTTGGACATAAGACACATAACACTCAGCAATTAAAACAAATGACGATTAGTGCAATAACACTAATAATATAATAAACACAAAACTAATCAAAGGATCTCGTTTGCCTATCAGCTTAGCCATTGCATTCAGTGAATCCTTCCAACTGTCCTATTGCAAGTTCTAATGCTTTATGATCATCTTGCCTAATCAGACCCTAAACCATGATGCTACATCTTCAATATGTAGTATTCATGGTAGTTAATTACGCGTTGCAATTTATTTTCATATAAAACCCTAAAACTAATCAACAGGATACACATAAGTGTTTTTCTCGTTCGAGACATAATTTTGTGTTGACTTTGAAACCACCATATCTTAGGTCATAAATTATCCAAATAAACTAATTATTGATTTCAGAATTAAATTCGTTGAAATACAATTTTAAACATATGTAAAACGCCTAAAAACTCTTTTGTTTGGACCCCAAACATCTTAAACAAAATTGCTACGCAAAATTGGACCATCTGTAAAGATTCATGATTTTGACCTATTTTCGAGTCCCAAACAGAAAACTTTTCTAAATGAAAGTTGTTAAGAACATATTAATTTAGTTGGCTGAAAACTTTAATAAGTTTTCGTTAAAGTTCATTATTTTTAAAATGTAATTAAAGATCAACACAGAAAGTTGTTAGAATTTTTCTTCTTCCAAAAACTAATCAAGTAAAGTTAATCCATAATTATTTTAAACAATATAACCTAATATGATCTTCATGACATATATAAACCCTAAATCACCCCCTTTTAATTATATTAGGGTCTATCATTAATCGTTGAAATGTGCAAACACATCATCAACCATAAGGTGAGATTCATAGTCCCTTTTACCATTTTATCGTTTTGGGATGAAACATGTAACAATGTAAGCTTATCTTTTCATCAAATTATAATTCAAACTTAACAAGTAATTTTCATAACATACACTTTATTTTTAAACAAGTCGAGATGATGAAACGATTATTCTTTACACAATCATTAGGCCTATAGGAATGACAAACTCATCCATCTTCATTGTTGAGATGATTGAAAACCATATCATTCTTTGGTCAACCGTGGAGTTGAGCCTACATTATCGCGTTGTGAGGTTTGATAGTGTCCATTACATCATGTGTTTGTTTATAATGTGTCTTTATGATTGGATACTTGTTATGAATTTTACAACGTGTTTTACTATGCTTATTTACAAACCTATGTTTCTCACCAATTATTTTGTAATTGTCAGTTTTCTACATGTTCCAGGTAATCATGCTCAAAGATAGGTTCAATACAAGATCACTTAGGATTGCCTAGATGTCAATCAAACAAGACACGATTTAGGTTGAATTCTAAAACATTGTAATTTTAATTATTTCAATTAATAGTATTTTTTTTCCTTTATTGCCTTAGTCTTTTATAACAATGAGTCCTCATCGTGGATTATGCACACGACGAGGGTGTTACAATGAAATCATAAGACTGTAAATGATTGACCAAAGGGTCTCTAATGTGAACAAGAGACCCTCAATACCTCCTAGTATGTAACTAGTGGCTTTTTGGTCTTCAACTGGTTCTTTCTGTTCTTTTATTGGTTATTGTCTACCAACGAGCCGCGAATGTCTCTAGCATCCTTTGTCTTTGTTTCTTTGATTTTCCTTACAACACTTGTGAAATACGAGTAGCTTCCTTTGTCTTTGTTTCTTTGATTTTCCACACAACACTTGTAAAATATGACTAAATACCCTCATGTGGGATCCATTTGATTAGATTTAACCACAAAAATTAACTTAGTTAGGGCTAAAGGACATAACTTGCAAGGTTTGCAAACATCGAGTATGTTTTCTGTAATTATTGAAGACAAAGGACACAGTTTGCAATAACTGACATACATAAAAGACAATTTTTGTAATTTATTCTTTAATTTATAAACTAATAAACAAAACCAAAAGGCTTTCCTCCCTCCCACCCAATTCTGGTTCACAGACTTTAGTGTCATTTTCCATTCCAGACAGAAAAAAGCAGTAAAGTAGAGAACACAAATAAGACTTTATCAGTACTCAGGATCACATTCATTAACAAACCAACTTTATCTTTTAACCAAGACAAGACACAAATAATCACTATCATTATTTCTACTCATTTTTGTACCTTCTAAGAACATGTAAAGAATCTTCAGAATTAAAATAATCTACATTTGTTTTTTAATACTATGATTCTATCATACTCTAAGCATACTCAACTAAGTTAGACATGTGTGTCATCATTTGGTTTCCTTCAAAAATTCTACATGTTAATTCTAACAAGGAATCCGAAACAGGATTCGAGACCCGTTGACCCTCAAGCCGACCAGATTTTCTATTAATTTGGATATTAACGTCGCTGTTTTTGTATTTTGACGTTAAATTGTCAAGTTGTCAGGTCGTTGAAGCCAATGTAGCAACAAAATTTCTATTTGTGACCGCCAGTTGAAAAGTTTTGTTTCTGCCACTGCCACTATCCATGCATCTTATGGTTAGTTCACTCATGGTGATGATGAGTTAGAAAAAGCAGAGTTCAGTGTAGCCGTTTGTGTATGGCAAGAGCTCCTCGAATTGAACACCGGTGCTCACGGTGCTACAATGGCTATGGACCAACTCAACCTCAGCCGAGAATAAGCTGTAAACTGGTCTATGATCTGAAAACCGCGATTCACCGCGTACATATGATAACTGATGAAGACCTCTTCCATACCACAAGATCCGGTCACACCTTCACATAAGAATTTTTTTCTGATTTCAAGAAATATACGACAAGGGTATTTCTTTTTTATTAAATAAACTGCTGGTATCAAAATATTTACCACGCGGGTGTTCGTCTTTTCTCCTTATGGCGCAGATTGTCTCCGGTGTATCTATCTGAATTCGTCAAATATTTGTATGTTGGGGGAAAATATATCTTCCCTTCATTCCATCCTTGGAAAACACGACCCCTTCTCTGCTCAATTCGCAGCTGCAAGAAAAGAATGTGTTGTTTAGTAACAAAAAACAATATTGAATTCATAATTTATAACTAGAAATGAATATTAATGACATACTTGATCTTTCTCCAACAATGCTCGCCAATTTTGCATTTCAACGAGCGCCTTTGCTGACCGATAAGAGAGGGCGATTCGGTAATTTAGATCCCCTAGCCATATAATTCGACTGAAATATGTACAAATTGTCAGAATCTAACAACTATTTGTTCCAAGATTGTTATATTTTCAGTCAGCCTAGCTAAACAGAATCTAGGTACCGATTTCATTAAAAGCTAATACGAATATTCCATACGCAGAGATGGAAGATGATGGACCAGGCAACAAGGTTCGGGTTGAAATAGGTCATTTTAGGGCCAAGCCAAAATGATATTTTGTCCATTTGCTTGTAATCTTTTATAAATAATTAATGTGTTTATTATGACTAAAGTTTTAAAACTGTAAAAAACTATTAGGAACATTGTGTATTAATAAATAATAATAATAATAATATAGACCATGATTTTCAGTTCATTTGACTCGTTCAGCCAATTTGAAGCGTTCCATTTTAGAAAAATATTTAAAAACTAAATGAGTTGAAATTGCTACCTCTACTCATATGTATCAACTCAAACATATAATTTTCCCCATCTTCTAGAATCGAGTAACCAAAAGTAAACACGACAAGAAAAGGAAGCTAATTTGTGGGGTTGAAGTAGTTATCTTACTCGTGTTCAAGTATCGTCTCAGGGGATTTATCATCTTTAATGGCTTGAACACGCGGAAATCGTGTTTTCTTAGTGATTTCCATGAAATCAGAGTTCCGTCTCAGCTCGTCTCCTTCCTTCTGGCCAGATGTCAAATGACTACACACAAAGCAAAAACTTGTTTGATGCAACAATATACTCACAGACACTGATCCCTGCAAATAAAAAACCAAAAAATTACTTCATTTCATTCTATCAATCAATATAGTAAGAACTTTTAAATATAAAATTATTATTATTATTATTATTATTGTTGTCATACCTTATTCCCAAGATAACCCATTAATCCTCTGCCAACACAAGACACTTTTATGTTACTAACATGTTCCCTCAATTCACTCTTAACCCACACAGTAAGAAAAACACCAACCATCTGTTTACTTGCAACCAAACAATAGCTTGAATGGCCATTATTATCCATATTCGACATCGGTGAGAACGAATTGTTGTTTGTTAAATCCTCCATGGGGCCATAATCATCGTCAGACGAACCCCATCTTGAATAATCACTGGGTCTTTGACCCAACGAGTAATTACTCGGCCTGTGACTAGATGAGTAGTCGCTCGGTCTGTAACCCACCGAGTAGTCACTCGGCCGATGACTAGAAGAAGAATAGTCACTCGGTCTATGACTCGAAGAGCAGTCACTTGGTCTTTGACCAAAGATTGCCCGGTCACATACACTGTATCGCCGGTCAAGGTGCGGCTCGTTTTCATTCTGCCAGCTTTGAGGCGCCTGAAAAGACCGCCGGTTAAAAAACGTTGAAGTTTGATGTCTTGTTGACCCCTCAAAATCAGCATCGTACTCAGCAACCGGATCAGGAACAGGAGAAGGAGAAGGCGTGTAGCACATATTTCCTCCACCTGATCCGGGTCGATTGTTTAGAGTTCTACGTATTAGATTCACCCATTTTTTCGCAGGCCCGTTATCTTCAGCACCCAAAATATTAGCAGCATTAAGAGGAACAACTTCTTGGAACCTGAAAGAACATACCCAAATTGTTAAATACATAAATCGAAATATTAAAGCACCCCGCTATAGAAACACCACTGACATGTCATACAGGCCGTACGATAGAGCGAAAAGTGATCAAACAGGTCATATGATTGGGTGAAAATGGTCATATGGGTCGTATTTGGACCAAATCATACAGAGTGAATGGGGTGTTTGACTAACAAAGAAATGACCAACGTGACCACTGACAAAGTAATACGGCTCTAGTGTGTAGACTTGATTTGACCTAACACGGCTCGTATGACATGACAGATAAGCTAGTGTACCGACTTAAAAAACACAAACTGAAACCGAAATCGGAACAGAAATCATAAATACCCGAGAACATAAATGTCAGCAGGAGGGGCAGCATGTAACCAGTCGTCAAGATTCATGTTACTTGAAGGAGATTTGCCTCCCACATTCCATGTAGCGGAGAAAATACTGGTTGAAGAACCCAAAAAGAATGTTCAATCACAAGTACAAAACCAAAAAAGGGTAAAAAAAAAGAAAAAGAAATCAATCATGAGATTTAACCATACCTATAGTACTGCACATTAATAACCTGTGGGTGGTCAAGATCCACCCTTCCCCACCTACTCTTGCTCGATATCTCTGTTCATTGAAGTATAAATAAATTCATCAATAATAAAAAGTAAAATCGGATTCAACAATAGTATAGTACCTGTTTTGGATTTCTTGATTGCGGGTGGTTCCCTCTCACAGAAGCTACCTAAGATGATAGCATCAACCTTTTGAGTTACCAAGTTGGTGAAATTGAAATACAAACCTTCAAATTCCACAATTAATTAAATTAAAAAAACTTACAAAACCCACCTCCATTATCATCCCCATGAGTTTCTTCCGATTTCGTCTTGATATTGAACCAATTTCGCACCAGTTTCTTCGACCAAGAGAGCTGCAAATCCAACCATATATCAGTAAAACATAAGAATCAAACAAAATTGATCGCTCGGTACCACCCCAGGGTGCACATGACATATTGCCGGCACCCACTCCATCCAGCTTGGTGCATACTGTTGCTTCCGGTACCAAAAGCAACAACGGAATACAATCAGAGTGAACGCACACACACACAAAAAAAAAAAAAAAAAAAAAAAAACTACGATCAAGCAAGAATCAAAACCTTATTGGTTTTACAATTTCCATCTCTCATTGCTTCAACAATCCCGCTACAAGTTCATGCATCCAAAACAAACTCAGTGGTACGGAAGACAAGTTGTCGGCAAAAATCGGGTGGTTGATGAAACAATATAGATATGGTTATAAACAAATGGAAATGAGATGGCGTGTGTGGGTATGAAGCAGCATTAATGGGTAATAATAAAGACACAACACCCAGAAGAAATGAGGGAGGGCTCGAGGATCAAAGAGGGACAAGCTACTTTAATGCTTGAGAAGTGAGATTAGTTAGACATTAAAGTGGGTTAGTCGCAAAAGAAAGAATGAATGAAGGGAATAAAGTGAGGAAATGGGTCTGACCACGGCCCATGGTGGTGCGGGATCAGGATCAGGATCACCAACAAAATAGGGTGGATGTTTGGGTTTCCAACCAAAGTTAAAGTGGTTTATTATTATAGATAATGGAGAAAGATAGATAAAGAGGATGTTGTTTCTCTCTCATCTTATAAACATCTTCGTCCCTAAATACCCGTTACTATTTTTCGAAAGAGTGAAAAAATTACGAGACCATCTGTAGTGGAAAAGTAGTTGGGCGTTTTTTTTTTTTCTCAAACACGCTCCAAAACACCCGCACACCATCCTGTGGACGTTTTTCTTCAACAATTTGGTTGGGCGTTCAAAATAAAACGCCTGATGGAGATATGGTTGGCCAATCACAGGTGACCTTCTTTTTCTTTGGTCAATCACTTTTTTTATGGTTTTTTTTATTTATTTAATTATTTCACCCCTTTTAACATAATGTATACATCTACACTACACCCAATATAGAAAATGTCCCATAATTCCCTATTGTTGACTGGGCTGTCACATGATGTAAAACGCCCAAAGATATGGATATTACCACTACACATGGTCTTACTATGGAAATATGGGATTACATAATTTGTTATATGTCACGAATAATATTTGTTTATATGTGAGTTTTTTTATTTTAAGTTCACTCACTCAAGTTACTCACATAGTGGGGATCTATTAATTAATTTTTAGAGCTGTAAAAAAAGAAGTTTAATCAAATTTTTAAGAAATGCGATTGAAATTTTAGCCAATAATATACCTTAAGGATCCACTCCTGGTTACTCATTGAAACTTGTATTAATATAACTATGTAAGTAGTTTATTTTTACTTCCTTTACTTACTTTTTTCTTTAGTTATATACTGGTTTAGTTTTATTTGCATTCAGGTCTTAATCAATTACAAAGATGACATTTATTTACTAAAGTTACATTTTTTACTAGTCATTTTGGGTGTGCTTTAAAACCCCCAAGGCCTAAGGGCTTTATTATGTCAACTCAGCGTTATCTAAGCGCCACCTTATATGGGGACTTTAAAGCCCTCTTCTTTAACATCCTTACAATGGTTTAAAGTCTTCGTCATTATAACCGAATTATTACTTTTATTTAAATTTAAACATTATTTAATTTTGGCGTATTAAGTTAGATTTAAATAGCATGAATAAAATATAAAACCCATAATTTAAATAAAGAGTAAACTGCCAAAATGATTCCTGAGATTTGGTCACTTTAATCTAAAACTTAAACTTTTTGAATCTGAGTCCCTGTGGTTTCAATTTTGTTGTCATTTTCATCCAAAAGCAAAATCTGGTCAAATTTTTTAGTTAACATCCAACTTTTTTGTCTTTTTCCTCCATTTTAATGAAAGGAAAAATGGTTAGATTTTTTTAGTTTGTTATAATAAAACGTTTAAAGATCGTTTTGCCCTTCAATAAAAGGGAGGAAAAAGACAAAAACGTTGGATGTTAACTCAAAAAGCTGACCAGATTTTGATTTTGGATGAAAATAACAACAAAATTGAAACCACATGGAACCAGATTCAAAAGGTTTGAGTTTTGGAGTAAAGTGACCAAACCTTAGGGACCATTTTGGTAGTTTACTCTTTAAATAAAAAAATACAATATCACTTAAAAAATACAAACCAAAAAATGCTTAAAAGTTTAAACTAGGTTAAACTAAAAAAATACACATCTTCACTCGTCGTCTCCTCCTTGTTCACGATCAAACCATAGGTGCTCGGTCAGATCAGCTCAAAGGTTAAGGTGTGTGTCCCTGTCACATATCCTCGCTCGGATAACTTCCTTCCGAGCGTAGGTGAGTAGTGGGTTCGCCGGTTGGTTACCTTCACCATAATTCTCTACACAAAGGGATCTTTCCGAGTCCTCCAATATCATGTTATGCAAGATGATTCACGTATACATGACGTTTCTCATTTTACTCTTTTCAAGTATCCTCGACGGTCGAGCAATAATAGACCATCTTTTTTTAATACACGAAAGCCCGCTCGGCATCTTTTCTTGCCGACTGATCTTTTTTTCTTGTAATACAATCTTTTTTCGTCATCTGGACACGAAAGAGTTTTCACCAACGTAGCCCACTCTGGATAAATATCGTCAACAAGATAATACCCATACTTATACTCCACATCGTTTGCATAGAATGAAGTATTTGTGTACCAACTCTCGATAAAACCATAATGAATCTTAACTAAGACTCCAAACATGTACGATAAGAACCAGCACGAAAAATGAAAATTTTTGATTCAGGCCACGTCGCACTACACGACGGTGGTAACATTATGTGGTCGCGTGACGCGACACTCCTTTGACCGCCAGAGGACACATGGCACCACGTAGCATGGCTACATGGTGACTCATGACACTTATGCCCTAGCCTAGACCATTCGCGCTATACGAAGGTGTAATATGAATCCGGTCGCGCGACGCGACGAGGTCCAAGATCAGCTATAAATTAGATGAGTTCTGGACATTTGAACTTGCTCAAAATCTTTATTTCTCTCTCGATATGCTGGTGTAATACCTAAATACCCGAAGTTCTAAACCTCTGCCCGTAATCAGCGTGCTAACTCGAATCACTGGTACGGTACCCTGTCCAATCGATCTAAAACCAAATCAACGGATGTTTAAGTGCTGCCTGTATACGACTATATTTTGTCATCACGTTGTGGTTTAGATCTCGTGATTATCGTTAAAGTTGAATTGAGTTAATACACTAATATGTGTGCATTGTGTGCTTAAGTAGGAAACCAAGACTTAAACTAGAAGGCTAGTACTAAAATCCTAAATCTGCAATTTGAGTCATTCTCTTTTATCAAATGCTTTCAAAACCTTAAATGTTTTCTAAGTGTATTTAAAGTGATCAAGTCTTTGTATTCTTACTGAGAGATTACTGCCAGTATGTGGGGTTTTGTATACACTACTTGATAAGCTTCACTAGTTGAGAGAATGATCAACAATGATATGACCACAGTCATGGGAATTGCCTAGCGACAGATACTTTTGGGTAATAGTAAGATATAAACAAATGTAAAAACTCTTAATGTTGTAAATTACAATATTGTGTCTTTTATACGAATTGAATGAACTCACCAGTATTTTTCGTTGATCAAATGTTTTAAAACGCGTTTCAGGTGATTGACTGTGAAGAGAAGAAAAAGTGCTATGAGGCACTTAAGCTTAAATACGTGGCTATGTAAACCTGAATAAAACGTGTTTTGTAATCAAGGGTTTACCCATGTGAAAATCCTTTATGTAAATACGGGTTTTATCCCACAACTTATGAAATGAAAATTTTGGTGTTTTGAAAACTCTAATATTTTTCATGACACCCGGTCCTGATAAATTTTCCGCTACGACAATTTAATAAACACCAGTACCACTGTCGTATCAGTCACGGCTCCCGCCCAGGGTAGGGTCGGGGGTTGTGACAAAATGTGGTATCAGAGCCACTGGTTTAAGCTAATTAAGTATTATGAGAATACTTAAAACTAGTAGTCAGGAAATAAGTGAAATAACTACTGTGAATACTATGATACTAATCAAATATTATATATTCAATTTTTGGAGTTCGTTGTTTTTATTGTTTTTGACTAACAGTATGAGCGCTAGAGAGTTATCAGATGTTTTCCAGAACATATCTGTTAACCATACAGATATGGACACTACCGAAAATCAGATCGGTATACAAACCGGGTATGAAGCGGATATAGACGTACCAATGGTATTTCAGGCCCAACCGTTACAGAAAGCAACTCCTGAAAAGAGAAAGAGAGTATTGGATTGGAAGGTAAAAAGGAAGAAGAGAATTCCAATAGCAACAAAAACCAAACGAATTGGAGAAACAAATGGAAAAACAACTGTAGGCGAAAGTTCAAACCCAACCACCTGTCGTTATCATGGGAGGAATTAGACCAACGACTGGAAAATTGCGAGCTGTTCAGGCCTATACCTAAAGAAATTAATCTAAATATGTCATCTTACCCCTCTATGCCAATAAACCCAGAACCTATAAATCCTACACCAGTAATACCACAACAACCACTCCCAAATCCGGTGGAAGAATGATGGACTAACGATTGGGAATTTTAAAACCTCATGAATAATCCATTTCCATTCTATCGAAATTTTCAACCGGAACCCCCTGCATTTCCCCCGATGAACCCGAAAAATGTGGCAGAGTTTCGCCACTAGGGAGAGGAACTGATAGATGCAGGAAGTCGAATCCGGAATGTAGGAGAAAATCTTGTATGGAAATATGACGAGAGTAAGCATCACTTTTGAATAGAGAACTAACCCTATAATATATGCATGTATAATGTATTTTCTGTATTTTGTAAACAAAACTAGTATATGTGTGTATATATATATATATGTGATAGTATATGTAAAATATATGAAGCATATTATATAAGAAAAATATAAGTCGCACTGATCGACGATTTTGACAATATGCTCTGATTTATTTGTGTTTACGATATTTTGATTATTTTGTTATTTATTCTGTGATATTAATATTTGGCATATGTTTTCAATTCAGACGTCAAACGAAGTTGATCAATCGATCCAGAACAATCCTGGAAACTCCTTGGACAAAAGTGCTATAGAAAATATAATAGCTCGGGGAATAGCTGATGCTATACTTTTAATTATCGAAGCTGTCAGAAACCCTGTGCCTATAGAAAATACTAAAGTAGTGAGTAGTAAACGTACTTGTAGTAACGATTTTAGTCACAGTTTCAATGGAGGTAATGATAATATTATCAAACCTCCATTTCCTAAGAAAATGAAGGCGATGACTCTCGGGTGTACTTACAAAGATTTTCTAGCTTGCAAGCATAACACCCCGATCGCGTAAAACAACAAACCGAGACGGAAACATCAGGGAGTCACGTTATAGGAATTGTTTCACAACACATGGTGTAACAACTGTGCTTGTAATCATTGTGAACAGTTCTATTATCAATAAAACAATGTTATTTGATCCCAATGTTTGTTTTGTTATGATTTACATTTTTCATGTTTTGACTTTTATGTAATTTCAAACTCTACATCGCTTTCTGGAGAGTTATACGCAAACTAGTGCGTAAACGTACTCAGTTTAATGCGAGAAATACTCCGGAACATCAACATATACTCAACATACCTTAAATAACCTTTACATAACTTAGAAATAAGTTTTGAAGGCTTTGGTATGGCAAAAACAGGTTAATTCGACTACAGGGACTAAATATGACAAACTGCGAAAGTATGTCAATTTGAACTGTAACGAACATTCCGGAACATGACCATAAGTTAAACACACCTTAAATATCCTTTACATAGCTTAGAAATAGGCTTTGAGGGGTTCGGTGTGCTAAAATAAACTTTTGGGTCATCCAGGGACTAAAAGTGTCAAAAAGTGCACAAGTTTGCATTTTCGCGCATAATTTACGTTCTGAATACATCCGGACATCCAAAAATTTATGAAAGCATGACTACATTATATTTTAGTGTTCGCCATAAGAAAAATCCATTCGTTGCGTCATTTGGATCATTTTTCGCGCTTATGCGCATTCCGTCGTAATTAACCGAACAACGCAACCGTACGGCTAAACGAACCGACATCTGAGATATTTTTGAGCATGTTTTAAGTTCCCTATACTTTAACTTCATTTTAGAGCTTTGAAGTGGGGTTAACGGGCCTTAAACGTGTCGAAAATGGGCTGATTACACTGCAGGGACCAAAACTGTAATTCTGACAAACTTACACCATACGATGCGTATGGTATCTTTACCATACGGTGCGTATGGGTTCTGCAGATCAGATAATAACAAACAGTCAGCAGATTATCAGCTGATTAAACCACAACCACATGTTTGCAACTTGCATTTTCAGCTGATAAACATCATCTCTAACCACCACAACTTTGTGACAAGTGTACGGCTCGGATCGTGGCACGATATTCAAGAAACGATCCTAACGGATCTACTTTTCCTATAAATACCCACCCCCCATTGCTTCAAAACCCACAAATCTGATCATTTGGGCTCTAAGTTGGAACCTTCGTTTCATACCTGAGTTACTTGGATCGGGATTAGCATTCGGGGACCCTTCGTAAGTCCTCTTTCGTTCTTTTATTGCTTTTCGAGTCCGAAAGTCAAACTTTGTTTGACTTTCTGCATTGACCAGTTTATGGTCGATGCAAAGTTCGTTTGAACTTCATAACGTGAGCGTGATCACGATGGTTATAGTCCCTAGTGACTATACCTACTGATTACCACGTTATCTAGGCTCAGTGACGAGCCGTAGTTTCGGTCAGAATACGTATTCTTGCGTATTTTGTAACCAAACTACTTATGGGTATCAAAACCGTTTGTTTTGATACCAAACCTGTTTTCTAAACTTAGTTAAGCATGTTTTAACATGCTTAGCTCGTCACTTTTAGTTTAGTGCTTAGATAGGGTCGTAAGGTAAGCGATCTAAACAATCGCTTATACTTTCGAACCCGACCCGTTTGGTCGATCATTAGGATCCGACCAAGCACATTAGGTGACCATAGTATATAGGGAATAACCTTACGAGGTTATACCTTATGGTCGCTTCGTTTAAGTAGTTGTATGATAGGTAGTTTATATGCCTTAGGTAAATTACCAAAATACCCCTTTGATGCCAAAATTCATTTTAAACATATGTAACATAACTTTTGACATCTAAACTGATTTGACAACCATATTAGACATGTTAAGGCATATATTACTTGTCATAGGACTAGTTAGGCGGTCCGAACGTGTTTCACGCGAACGACGCGTTAAAGTAGCATAAGCTACCTAAACGGGTCGTAATGGGTCACAAGCACTTAGGATAGGTTTCATTTAGTATGTAGGCTTTGTTAAACCAAATGACACGAGTCTCTACACTCGGTTGGTTTACGAAACCTCATTCTATCCAATCATCCGATTAAGGTCCGGTTATTAACATAGTTACCTATATTAGGTGCCGTTTGATTCTGAGATCTCTAGCATTACTTGGTGATTATCTTTAGACATCTGAGCAATCTCAAGTGAGTACATAGACCCCTCTTTTACTGTTTTCCAAACTGTTTTGGGGTGGAACACATGTGCCTACTTGTTACTTTCATGCTTTCCTGTTTTAACATCATATACTGCTATGTTCGTTAGTACATTATAGTACATGATTTTATGACATCTTATGCTAGGTGTGCCCATTGTGTGCATTACTTAGTACATTGTTTTACATGACATTTCACGCTATGTATGTTCATTTGATTACATACTTAGTGCATTGTTTTCACATGTTTACATTTTGGTATGACATTTGGTTTGTTTACATGGGACAATACATTCATTAACATTAGCTACGCCGTTCGTTAGTAGGTAGTGGTACCATAGGAATTGACAACTCCCGTTCCGGACATCCCAGGGAAAGGGGACAGAAAGGAATGACCGAATTCGATGATATAAGACAGATAGACCTTTAATTTGTTTAAAGGGTTTATCACCACAGTCACAAGGCTTGGATGTATGCATTTTTACAATACCGCATAGATGTTCATATTAAATAGTTGCATGCATTTACACAAAACATAGCTTTGATTTGAACCAAGTTTTACTTCAATACTTTATTTTTGTGCATATGGTTTAGTTGAGACATTTCACTTGCCATACATGACATTTTGACATAGACATTTGACATGGATATTTGACATAGACATTTGACATGGACATTTGACATAGACATTTGACATGGACATTTGACATAGACATTTTGACATGATTTACATCTCGACATAAATACTTTGACATATTATTCAATACATTTGACAATCGGTTTAAACATAGACTTCTTACATTGGTTGGTTTGGTTTGATTAAGTGATTAAGTAACGATGCATGTGTAATATGATACAAGCATGGTGGATACGCCGCTGGTACTTCCTATATATAAGTGTTTGTATGGTATTACATGTCGTAACGTTATTTGAATCATTTCAATATTGAGACATAGAACATTTTATACAAATAACATACTTTTCACAAGACATTGATTTACAAACAACTTAGCTTATACAAACACATTTTTACATGGTTATTTATTTAACCTGACATTTTCTTATACATATCATCTGATCTTATTGTTTTCAAATGATTTACAAGACAAAGCAAACAAAAAGGTTCATGACTAAACATTTTTCTTAAACATAAGTCATGAATCCTATTTTTACAAACCTATGTATCTCACAGGCATTTTTATGCTGACGTACCTATTTTCACATGTGTTTTCAGGAGCTTTTCCGTAGGATGTTGATCATGATACTAGGGCGGACCTGTGCCTTAGAGACTTTAAAAGAAGATAGACTATGTTTTATTATGTTATAAACTCTTTTGTTTACTGTTCAAGACAATGAAACACCCTTGTTTAATAAATAAATAAAACTTTGTATGCCATGGTTATGAGACAATTAATTCTGTTGCAACACGCCCCGATGTTTCCGCCGCGATTTGTTGTTTTACGCGGTCGGGGTGTGACAGAAGAGTTGGTATCAGAGCCAATGGTTATAGGGAATTGGGTTATTAGTAATGCTTTGACCTAGACTATAACTTTTCTAGGAACCTAACACAAGTTATCTTGTGTTTAGATCTTAAAACATATACATCACCTATCCTTAGGTGATTAACAAAACAAGGAACCAAAATTTTTCCGAAACGATTTTTGAAAAACAATCATCTGTTTTTGAATAAATTTTTACAAGGTTTTGAACCCTCAATTGTAAGGTTTTGAACCCTCTGTTATATGGTTTTGAACTCTTTTCAGTATTGGTTTTTGGCCTTGTGCCTTCAAATTTTCAAAATCCCGTCAAACGTTTTGGGTTTTAAATAATGTGAACATGTGCAAACTGGAAGGGTGAATGCCTGTATTCTGGGTTTTCTGTCTAGGCAAGCACTTCGTATACATCTCAACCAGACGCGAGACCAGTGTGCTTACCTGGGAATTCTTGGAGTGAGTGTTCACTTATAGGCGAGCATGTCTTCGCTAATACATTATTTTGACCCATTTACTTTGATTAGTCACTGTGAGTCGTTTGTTTGCTTTGTGATACGGACGGATGACCACCATCTATGCTGTTTGCAAATCTTGTTTTTATCATCTCATTCTTTTCATCCAATCATCTCACTCGTTTCTTTTCATGTTTTCCCCTTTTAGAATGCCTCCTCGACGCGAGAACCAGATAGCTACTGCCGAGCTGGCAGAAATTATTGCGCAACAGATGGCTGCTCAATTTCCAAATCTCTTTGCTCAATGGAACCAAGCCATCAATAACAACAACAACAACAATGTTCCATGCAAATACAAGGATTTTAATCAGGCTAAACCACTCAAGTTTAGTGGTTCTGAAGGAGCGACTGGGCTTGTTCAGTGGTTCGAAAGCATTGAGAATACTTTTCGCCACGTGCAGTGCCCGGATAATCGCAAGGTCGAGTTCTCCTCGAGCGTATTTCAGAAGAGGGCTTTGACATGGTGGAACGGGGTTATGAGAGACAGAGGTGCAGAAGTTGCTCTTGCACAGACCTGGGCTGAACTTAGAGCCCTTATGATGAGGGAATTCTGTCCTCGCCATGAGCAGCGAGCGTTGGAGAAAGAGTTTGATGTTTTGAAGCAAGATAGTGGTGAGCACAGGGCATATACTGATCGGTTTGAAGAGTTGAGTCTGCTTTGCCCAACAATGGTCACCCCACTCGACAAGGCTATCGAGAGATACATCGATGGCCTACCTGACTCGGTACAAGACATTCTTACTGGTAGTAACCCTGCCACACTCCGTCAGGTGATCGAGTTATCAGCGACATTGACCGAGTCGCAGATTAGAAAGGGAAAGCTACACAGGAAGGGTGACAAGGGCAAGAAGCAGTTGGCTGACAAGGAAGATAGCAAGAAAGGTCAAAACTTGAATGGAAAGAACTCTGGTTCTTCGAAGAGGTCAAGGAAGCGTAAGGCTTCTCAAAATTTTGCTGTCACTGCCCAAGCTAACCAGGCAGCTCCCAACCAACCCGCACAGCCTCCAGCGAAGAAACCCTATTCAAGGAATGCACCTTTGTGCAATAGATGCAACAGTCACCACCAGCCGCAACTTCCATGCCGTTTCTGTACTAACTGTGGGAAATCAGGCCATCTTGCCAATGTTTGTCGGTCTGCTCAGAATCCCGCGGTTCAGAACCCGGCTCAACAAGTTGCTCAGCCTCCGGCTCCGCAACAGGGTCAAGCTGCACGACCACAATACCCACCTGGTGCTTGTTACAATTGTGGAGATCTGACCCACTACAGGAATCGGTGCCCAAGACTGGCGAACCAGAACCAGAACCAGAATCCGGCTCCGGCTCGAGGCCGAGTCTTTAACATGAACGCCCAAGAGGCGCAGGCGGACGATAACGTGGTGAACGGTACGTTCTTTATTAATAACCAGCCTGCATATGTTCTCTTTGATTCGGGTGCCGACAAGAGTTTTGTGTCATTGTCTTTTGAGCCTATGCTTCGAGTGTCTAGAACGAAACTAGGAAAACCTTTGACAGTAGAAGTTGCTAGTGGTGAACCCATTATTCTTGATTCTGTTCTACGCAACTGCCAGTTGAACCTAAATGATCATCTTTTCCCTATCGATCTCACGCCTATGCAACTCGGAAGCTTCGACGTTATTGTGGGAATGGATTGGTTATCCAAGCATCACGCAGAGATAGTTTGTTTTGAGAAGATTGTTCGTGTGCCGCTTTCGTCAGGCGAGATTCTGCAGGTTCAAGGTGAGAAGCCTATCGGTGGTCTCAAACTCATGTCTTGTTTTAAAGCTCGGAAGTATTTACGGAAGAACTATGTGGCTTTCTTAGCACATGTTACAGAAGATAAAGGCAAGGGTAAATCTATTTCAGATATTCCTGTCGTTCGGGATTATTCTGAAGTGTTCCCTGAAGATTTACCTGGTCTACCTCCAGCACGCCAAGTCGAGTTTCGCATTGATCTCGTACCTGGTGCAAATCCCATTGCCAGAGCTCCATATCGTCTTGCACCATCTGAGATGCAAGAGTTGTCTAAGCAGCTTCAGGAGCTCTCTGACAAAGGTTTTATACGTCCTAGTTTTTCACCTTGGGGTGCTCCCGTCCTTTTTGTCAAGAAGAAGGATGGATCCTTTAGGATGTGTATCGATTATCGTGAGCTTAACAAGCTTACTATCAAGAATCGATATCCCCTACCTCGCATCGATGATCTCTTTGATCAGTTACAAGGCGCTTCTTATTTTTCGAAGATTGATCTGCGATCTGGATATCATCAACTTCGGGTGCAAGAAGAAGACATTCCGAAGACAGCGTTCCGTACTCGTTATGGGCATTATGAATTCACAGTCATGCCATTCGATTTGACTAATGCTCCTGCTGTTTTCATGGACTTAATGAATAGGGTCTGCAAACCTTATTTGGATCAGTTCGTCATTGTTTTTATTGATGACATCTTGATATATTCTAAGACGCAAGCTGACCACGAGCAACATCTTCGTCTTACTCTGGAACTCCTGAAGAAAGAGCAACTTTTCGCCAAATTCTCCAAGTGCGAATTTTGGCTTAAAGAAGTTCGATTTTTGGGACACATTATCAACGAACGAGGTATTCATGTAGATCCCTCCAAGATCAGTGCGATTAAGGATTGGGATGCGCCTACTACTCCTACTGAAGTTCGTTCTTTTCTTGGTCTAGCGGGTTATTATCGCCGCTTCATAGAAAACTTCTCGAAGATTGCAGTTCCTCTAACTGCTCTAACTCAGAAGAAAATGCCCTTTTATTGGGGGTACAAACAAGAGGAAGCTTTTCAACACCTGAAGCAGAAGCTTTGCGATGCGCCTGTTCTATCATTGCCTGAGGGTGATGATGATTTTGTTGTGTATTGTGATGCATCGAAATTGGGTCTTGGCTGTGTTCTTATGCAAAGGAACAAAGTCATAGCTTATGCATCGAGGCAGTTGAAGATTCATGAGAAGAACTACACCACTCATGATCTTGAGTTGGGTGCAGTTGTCTTTGCTCTCAAGATCTGGAGACATTATTTGTACGGTACAAAATGTGTGGTTTTCACTGACCACAAAAGTCTTCAGCATATCTTCAACCAGAAAGAACTCAACATAAGACAGCGACGTTGGGTTGAGCTTCTAAACGACTATGATTGCGAAATTCGCTACCATCCTGGTAAGGCGAATGTCGTAGCTGATGCATTGAGTCGTAAGGAACGTACTAAGCTTCATTGTGTACGTGTTCAATCTGTTATTCAAGCTCGATCCGATATTCAAGCACGCATTTCTCAGTCTCAACAATCTTGTGTTTCACAAGGATTGATGGATAAGGAATTTCCTTATCACATAACACCTGCTCTGGAACTGAAGGACAATGGATCGTATTACTTCATGGACCGTTTGTGGGTCCCAAGCCTAGATGATCTTCGTACCTTGCTTATGGATGAAGCCCATAAGTCTCGTTATTCTATTCATCCGGGCTCAGATAAAATGTATAAGGATCTTCGTATTCACTATTGGTGGCCTGGTATGAAGAAAGACATTGCCTTATACGTGTCAAAATGCCTTACTTGTCTTAAGGTTAAGGCTGAACATCAACGTCCTTCTGGTTTATTGGTGCAACCAGAGATCCCAGTTTGGAAATGGGAAAACATTACTATGGATCTCGTTACCAAACTTCCACGCACAAAGAAGGGTCATGATGCCATCTGGGTAGTCGTTGATCGTCTTACAAAGTCAGCACATTTCTTGCCAATCCGTGAGGATTTTCCTGCTGACAGACTTGCACAAATCTATGTGGATGAAATTGTAGCTCGACATGGTGTTCCTTTGAACATCATTTCTGACAGAGATGCTCGTTTCACTTCTCATTTTTGGAGAACCATGCAATCTGCTATGGGGACCCAACTTAATCTGAGCACAGCTTATCATCCGCAAACGGATGGTCAATCTGAGAGAACAATCCAGACTCTGGAGGATATGCTAAGAGCTTGTGTGATCGATTTTGGTGGTAGCTGGGATTCACATCTTAAATTGATTGAATTCTCCTACAACAACAGTTATCACACTAGCATCAAAATGGCTCCTTTTGAGGCTCTCTATGGTCGAAAATGTCGTTCACCAGTCTGCTGGAATGAGATTGGCGAGGCTCAACTTACTGGACCTGCCCTCATTTTAGAGACAACTGACAAGGTCAAGAAAGTTCGTGATAACCTTCAGGCAGCTCAGAGCCGTCAGAAGATTTACGCGGATCCAAAACGCAAAGCCTTGGAATTTCAAGTCGGTGATCGAGTATTACTTAAGGTCTCACCTTGGAAAGGTGTGATCAGATTTGGAAAGAAAGGAAAACTTGCACCTAGGTACGTTGGACCATTCAAGATCGTCGAAAGAATCGGAAAGGTAGCCTACAGACTTGAGTTACCTCCTGAACTGGGAAATGTTCATCCAACTTTTCACGTGTCCAATCTCAAGAAGTGTACAGCTGATGAGAACTTCTCCATACCGCTTGACGAAATTCGTGTTGGCAAAACACTGAAATTCGTTGAGAAACCAGTGGAAATCATGGAACGTGAAGTCAAGTGGCTTAAACGCAAGTGCATTCCTTTGGTCAAAGTTCACTGGGAAGCTAAACGTGGACCCGAGTTTACTTGGGAACGCGAAGATCAAATGAAAGCGAAATATCCACATCTTTTTCCACGAGTTTCCTCTAAATAAATTTCGGGACGAAATTTCCACAAGTAGGGGAGACTGTAACAACTGTGCTTGTAATCATTGTGAACAGTTCTATTATCAATAAAACAATGTTATTTGATCCCAATGTTTGTTTTGTTATGATTTACATTTTTCATGTTTTGACTTTTATGTAATTTCAAACTCTACATCGCTTTCTGGAGAGTTATACGCAAACTAGTGCGTAAACGTACTCAGTTTAATGCGAGAAATACTCCGGAACATCAACACATACTCAACATACCTTAAATAACCTTTACATAACTTAGAAATAAGTTTTGAAGGCTTTGGTATGGCAAAAACAAGTTAATTCGACTACAGGGACTAAATATGACAAACTGCGAAAGTATGTCAATTTGAACTGTAACGAACATTCCGGAACATGACCATAAGTTAAACACACCTTAAATATCCTTTACATAGCTTAGAAATAGGCTTTGAGGGGTTCGGTGTGCTAAAATAAACTTTTGGGTCATCCAGGGACTAAAAGTGTCAAAAAGTGCACAAGTTTGCATTTTCGCGCATAATTTACGTTCTGAATACATCCGGACATCCAAAAATTTATGAAAGCATGACTACATTATATTTTAGTGTTCGCCATAAGAAAAATCCATTCGTTGCGTCATTTGGATCATTTTTCGCGCTTATGCGCATTCCGTCGTAATTAACCGAACAACGCAACCGTACGGCTAAACGAACCGACATCTGAGATATTTTTGAGCATGTTTTAAGTTCCCTATACTTTAACTTCATTTTAGAGCTTTGAAATGGGGTTAACGGGCCTTAAACGTGTCGAAAATGGGCTGATTACACTGCAGGGACCAAAACTGTAATTCTGACAAACTTACACCATACGATGCGTATGGTATCTTTACCATACGGTGCGTATGGGTTCTGCAGATCAGATAATAACAAACAGTCAGCAGATTATCAGCTGATTAAACCACAACCACATGTTTGCAACTTGCATTTTCAGCTGATAAACATCATCTCTAACCACCACAACTTTGTGACAAGTGTACGGCTCGGATCGTGGCACGATATTCAAGAAACGATCCTAACGGCTCTACTTTTCCTATAAATACCCACCCCCCATTGCTTCAAAACCCACAAATCTGATCATTTGGGCTCTAAGTTGGAACCTTCGTTTCATACCTGAGTTACTTGGATCGGGATTAGCATTCGGGGACCCTTCGTAAGTCCTCTTTCGTTCTTTTATTGCTTTTCGAGTCCGAAAGTCAAACTTTGTTTGACTTTCTGCATTGACCAGTTTATGGTCGATGCAAAGTTCGTTTGAACTTCATAACGTGAGCGTGATCACGATGGTTATAGTCCCTAGTGACTATACCTACTGATTACCACGTTATCTAGGCTCAGTGACGAGCCGTAGTTTCGGTCAGAATACGTATTCTTGCGTATTTTGTAACCAAACTACTTATGGGTATCAAAACCGTTTGTTTTGATACCAAACCTGTTTTCTAAACTTAGTTAAGCATGTTTTAACATGCTTAGCTTGTCACTTTTAGTTTAGTGCTTAGATAGGGTCGTAAGGTAAGCGATCTAAACAATCGCTTATACTTTCGAACCCGACCCGTTTGGTCGATCATTAGGATCCGACCAAGCACATTAGGTGACCATAGTATATAGGGAATAACCTTACGAGGTTATACCTTATGGTCGCTTCGTTTAAGTAGTTGTATGATAGGTAGTTTATATGCCTTAGGTAAATTACCAAAATACCCCTTTGATGCCAAAATTCATTTTAAACATATGTAACATAACTTTTGACATCTAAACTGATTTGAAAACCATATTAGACATGTTAAGGCATATATTACTTGTCATAGGACTAGTTAGGCGGTCCGAACGTGTTTCACGCGAACGACGCGTTAAAGTAGCATAAGCTACCTAAACGGGTCGTAATGGGTCACAAGCACTTAGGATAGGTTTCATTTAGTATGTAGGCTTTGTTAAACCAAATGACACGAGTCTCTACACTCGGTTGGTTTACGAAACCTCATTCTATCCAATCATCCGATTAAGGTCCGGTTATTAACATAGTTACCTATATTAGGTGCCGTTTGATTCTGAGATCTCTAGCATTACTTGGTGATTATCTTTAGACATCTGAGCAATCTCAAGTGAGTACATAGACCCCTCTTTTACTGTTTTCCAAACTGTTTTGGGGTGGAACACATGTGCCTACTTGTTACTTTCATGCTTTCCTGTTTTAACATCATATACTGCTATGTTCGTTAGTACATTATAGTACATGATTTTATGACATCTTATGCTAGGTGTGCCCATTGTGTGCATTACTTAGTACATTGTTTTACATGACATTTCACGCTATGTATGTTCATTTGATTACATACTTAGTGCATTGTTTTCACATGTTTACATTTTGGTATGACATTTGGTTTGTTTACATGGGACAATACATTCATTAACATTAGCTACGCCGTTCGTTAGTAGGTAGTGGTACCATAGGAATTGACAACTCCCGTTCCGGACATCCCAGGGAAAGGGGACAGAAAGGAATGACCGAATTCGATGATATAAGACAGATAGACCTTTAATTTGTTTAAAGGGTTTATCACCACAGTCACAAGGCTTGGATGTATGCATTTTTACAATACCGCATAGATGTTCATATTAAATAGTTGCATGCATTTACACAAAACATAGCTTTGATTTGAACCAAGTTTTACTTCAATACTTTGTTTTTGTGCATATGGTTTAGTTGAGACATTTCACTTGCCATACATGACATTTTGACATAGACATTTGACATGGATATTTGACATAGACATTTGACATGGACATTTGACATAGACATTTGACATGGACATTTGACATAGACATTTTGACATGATTTACATCTCGACATAAATACTTTGACATATTATTCAATACATTTGACAATCGGTTTAAACATAGACTTCTTACATTGGTTGGTTTGGTTTGATTAAGTGATTAAGTAACGATGCATGTGTAATATGATACAAGCATGGTGGATACGCCGCTGGTACTTCCTATATATAAGTGTTTGTTTGGTATTACATGTCGTAACGTTATTTGAATCATTTCAATATTGAGACATAGAACATTTTATACAAATAACATACTTTTCACAAGACATTGATTTACAAACAACTTAGCTTATACAAACACATTTTTACATGGTTATTTATTTAACCTGACATTTTCTTATACATATCATCTGATCTTATTGTTTTCAAATGATTTACAAGACAAAGTAAACAAAAAGGTTCATGACTAAACATTTTTCTTAAACATAAGTCATGAATCCTATTTTTACAAACCTATGTATCTCACAGGCATTTTTATGCTGACGTACCTATTTTCACATGTGTTTTCAGGAGCTTTTCCGTAGGATGTTGATCATGATACTAGGGCGGACCTGTGCCTTAGAGACTTTAAAAGAAGATAGACTATGTTTTATTATGTTATAAACTCTTTTGTTTACTGTTCAAGACAATGAAACACCCTTGTTTAATAAATAAATAAAACTTTGTATGCCATGGTTATGAGACAATTAATTCTGTTACAACACTCCCCGACGTTTCCGCCACGTTTTGTATGTTACACGTGGTCGGGGTGTGACACATGGCATTTAAAGTTTCGTTTTATTTCATTAATAATTTACATTATCTTTGGATAATAAAAACAAATAAACATAACAATTGTCTTTCATGTTTTAAAGTTACTAAGGCCCGCGTCCATCCTACGTGAAGCATGCATTCAAATCATCAAACATTGGATCCTGAAATATATGTGAAAAGAGAGTCAGCATAAAAAGTTGGCCACTACTTAGGTTTTGTGTGTGTCAAATTCATGGATTTATATTTAATATTGCAATACCTTGTCTAACTACGAGAGTCGATAAATGAAAACCGTGCATCGAAAAGTGTTTGATATTGCAATATATTTAACCAACTAAAACAAGTTGGTTTAAGTTTATGAAAACCTTGTAGCCATGAACCTTAACAAAAGCATTTCTTTTTTTGTAAAACCGAGTAATAAATTGGTTTAAAAGAAAACATTGTATGGTTTATATCTTTAAATGAAAATCGTTGCGTGACTTGTTTAAAAACATTTGTCCAAGTGATTGGATAACGCTACGATATGTAATACAGTAAAAGCACTTATATATAGGAAGTACCAGTGGTGTATCCACCATGCTTTTATCATATTACACTCGTATCGTTATAAACCATAAACCAATCATCCAATCGTCCGTGTTATAAACCAATCGCCCATGTTATAAACCAATCGTCTGTGTTATAAACCAATCGTCCGTGTTATAAACCAATCGTCCGTGTTATAAACCAATCGCCTGTGTTTTAATTGTGAAACCTGTTGTCGTTCTTTAATGAATATATTCAAACATGTGTTTGAATAGACCACCAAAGGGTGTCTTTAACTAGACCACCAAAGGGTCTCTTTAAATAGATTAACAAACCAACAAATGATTTGTTAATCATAAACAGTTTATGTCGTTCCCCAAACTTCCACCAAATCCAGTGGACAGTCCGGTAACGGGATTGTCAGTCCTATGGTACCATAACATAGTACTGGTCGGCTCGGGCAAAGCTAATGAATGTCATTCGTGTTATGGATAACGCACCAACCATGCAGCCAGAAGATCAAGAAAACCAGATGAACAAAGTGTGTAATACCGAAAAGAAAAAACCCTAACCCCTAAAAACCCTAGCACTCACCTATCCGTCCTTAAAAAATTAATAGAGTTCGTATCAATCTAGCTAAACTAATCAGGTTCACAGATCTACTAATCAATCAGGAAATCAAGATGATACTAAAGTATGCGATAAAAAAGAAAAAGAATAAAGCCTAAGCCCGATTATACCTTGATAATTATAATGATTCGTGAAAGAGATAATAACCATCCGATTACAATCGCTCAACAAACATCATAATCAGTAGGAGAAATCAGAATTAAGGAGATGAGATTGAAAAAACATCAAAATCGCCATAGAGGGGAGAGAATTGTTTCCTACACTTCTTAGGTTAAGGATTTATAATTTTTCATAATATACACATATGTATAGTTATACGATTGACAATATACACAATGTATAGTTTAAAGATTAACAATATACATATGTGTATAAATCCCTAAAAAACCTAATAGAAAAAGCCTCGATTTTTGAAAAAAACAAGAATTGTGTTTTTTTACCTTTTTTGCTTAGGGAAAATGTGTGGTTCAGAATGCTTCTCAAGCTTCTCAAATAGGGTGTTCTTCTCTTAGGATCCCTACCCTATTAATATATATATATATATATATATATATATATATATATACTAGCCTAAGGACCCGTGTATTACACGGGTTGATTAAAGATAATATCGCTTCATCATCGTTGTTTACATAAAATGTTATGAATATATACACGTCTTGAAACGGATCATGTAAAAACTTTTTATTAACCATCAATATGAAGATATCACAATTCATTGAAAATCTCTTTATACACCACATTAGTTGTTTTATCTATAGGTTTTCCGTTGTTGTCAAGTATGGGTATTTTGACCCCATTTCTTGTTTTCACCCTTGATAAGGCAACATACAATTGACCATGAGAGAAGACTGGTTGTTTGAGGTACAAACCAACTCTTGAAAGAGACTGACCTTGACTTTTGTTGATCGTCATTGCAAAACATACGACCAGTGGAAATTGCCTCCTTTGAAAAGCAAAAGGAATCTTTTTATCAGAAGGTATCAAGTTTAATCGAGGTATATATGTGCAACTACCAATATTTGCACCAGATATTATCTCGGCTTCTATTACACAGTTGTGCAGCTTTTTTACTTGTAGCCTTGTACCGTTGCACAATCCATTCCGTTGATCAATATTTCGTAATAACATTACTGGAACACCAACTTTAAGGACTAACCTATGATTTGGTAGGCCTGATATTTTAAGACCATTGAGCACATCCGGAGAGTATAGTCTTTGTTGTGTAGAATTTACATCTTCAGACGGACAAAGACTGTCAGAGCTAAGATACTCTTTTTCTTCACCAGGAAACATTGCTAGCAACCTGTCGTTAATCTCATGAACAACATCGTTTTTAGGTGCAAGTATAGCCCGCTCACTGAAATAGTTATGGTCGTCTACGTTTTCCAAGATTGATGGATAAACAAAATCAATTAAACTTGCAATTGGATCAGATGCGTCAGTAATCAAGAGATCTTATGGTATTTCAATAGTTGCTTCTCCATCATTTGGACCACCAACGTTACCCTCACCCAAATCCAAAAGCCATTTGGCAAAAGTATTTATTTCTTCAACATCAGCTGTAGATCTTCCAACCGTTAACCTCATGTTTCTTGTTAGTCTTAGCAATTTACATTTACTCCACAGATAAGACGAACATAAGGAGGCATTAACAATCTCTTGTCTCCCACCATTTGGAACAACAGGTAATATTTGTCTAAAATCGCCACCAAAAACAATAACCTTACCTCCAAACCGGATATCTGAATTGAGAGATGTGTCAATGTTGAAAACATCATTCATTGTTCTATCAAGCGCTTCAAATGCATGTTTGTGTACCATAGGTACTTCATCCCAAATTATCAATTTAGTCTCATGAAGTAATTTAGACAGATCACTTTCTGGTTTTATATTACATACCGAATCTTCAGTAAGATTCAACGGCATGCTAAACCTGGAATGTGCAGTCCTGCCACCATCTAACAACAACGATGCAATTCCACTTGAAGCCACATTTAACACGATTTGACCTTTTGATCTAACTGCAGCGGACAATGTCTTCCATAGAAATGTTTTACCTGTTCCACCATAGCCATAAAGGAAAAAAAATCTGACCGTTATCACTGTTTACTGCTGCCATAATCTCTTCAAAAACAGAGCGTTGTTCGTCAGTTAACATTGTCAATTGACTATCGTATAGATTTCCAAGGTATGTTGTATCATAGGCCTGCTCCTCGTATATCAAACAACAATCTGAAATACCTGAAGACGACATATCTGGATATGGCATTGTTTCAAATCTTCGCAAAGAAGAATTATTTCGCAATAAAAACTTTTCAATTTCGCACAAAACATAGTTCTTCAGTTGGTGATCTGGAATTGATACCGCTATGCAATACGAAAGAAAAAAAACATCATGTTATGAATAGGGAAATCATTTCATCATATTAAGATAAATTAATTTAAATAATAATCAAAACATTAAATCATTTTTTTAAAATATAAGTAATAAAATTCAGTGTAAAGAAAAGGTACCTGTAACTCGATGGTATTTTGCTAGTCTGTAAACAAAATCGTCTGCCATGTATTTCCACGAACTTTCCCAAACAACCTCAGGTCTAGAAAGACTACTGGATAATAGCATCGTAGAAAATAAATTCCGAATATATGAAGCGCTTCCAGTTAAATTTGCTTCTTTTATTGCCTCCACATACTCTGAATCGTCATCTAAAAGACCAAGTGCGTAGCAAGCATCTCTATATGTATCGTAAAGTTTACCATTAACTGTTTTAATGTCGTCAAACGATGTTGGTCCTCTAACCTTGTTAAGAAGAATTCTCAAAAAATAAGCTTCACCTAGAGACGGAGGTACGGAATGAATCCTGCCAATTGATTTTTTCCCTTTTCTTGGTTCCCATACTCGCTTGTCAAGCTTCCACACATAAAAAATAGGGAACTGAACGTATCTAAGTGTACGGGCCAACGGGTCATTTGGGTCTTTATTACGTTCCATCCATGATAGAAACATTGAAGATTTAACAGAGGGTTTGTTTAGAACAGAGTTAATATCCTCGTCAGGGCCGGAAACAACAGGTTGTTGGCCAGGTAGATGGAATGGAAGCCTCATAACAGAAGGTCTTCTATAATGTACTTCATTGTCAAATATCCTCCAAGATGCTTCGCAAGCTGATATATACCGGCAATCGAAATACTCTTTGATCTCGTCTTGTGGTTGCTCTTCTGGTTGATTATCACTTTGCACAACAGCTATAATGGCTCTATCAGGACCTTTATTAATGTATTTAAACAAATATTTTATTGAGGCGACTTGATTGCACCATTCAACGTTGGTATGAGCTTGATATCTTTTCAATATTTTTTTGTTGTACGGAACCACACTCCTGTTCTCAAGGTCAATTTTATTTTTCACAACAAAAGCACCATTGTTTCTCCTTCTGTATAATGGAAACCCGTTTGAATCTAGTGTTGTATGATCTTGAAACTTTTTGGGAAAGCCTTTTGAACACTTCCTATCAACCATACATGGAGAGCTCAACCTAGCATTACCACATGGACCGTGTATCATATACTCTTTCACCAGCATGAATAATTCTGGATCTTCATTTCTGTTTGGAATTTCTGCAGATATAAATGAATCAACATGGTCCACAGTAGGTAATTTGAATTCAGGTTCCATGAATAAGCATAAATGGGCATGAGGCAAACCACGTTTTTGGAACTCGATAGTGTAAACAACTATAGAAAATAAACAAAGTGTTAGGTTTGATGGTGAATAATAATTTAAAAGTTATTTTTTAACAACACCTGCTGAAGCTTTGCCTAATAGATGATTCTTTTTTAAATCTTTGCAGATTGAATCCAGTTTTATTTTGAACAATCTAGATAGGATATCAGGCCTATCTTCCGAACTAAGATTGGTGTCTTTGAGAAACCGTTGAACTTCTGGCCATTTGGGATTGCATGTTATGGTTATAAAAAATCCGGATAACCAAAACATTTACACAGAGCCATAGCGTCTAAATAGTTTTGCATCATATATCGTGCTCCACCAGTAAAAGAGTACGGCAAAAATATACGTTTTCCCACCTTAGATATATCATCTTGACCTTTAGTTCTTAATTTACGGAGGCTTTCATATGTGTCGGACCTAAGATCTTTTTGTTGATATCGTATGTACCTAAGTCTCTCGCTCTCTATCATAGTATACGCGTCAACCAAGAACTGCTGGAATAGCCTCTTAGAATTCAGGATTAATGAAAACTGATTTATCCGATCCTGGATACGATACACAAAGAACTCTCTCATAGTACAATTTGGACGTGTCTTATTAACAACATCAACAACACCTCTATGAGGGATATCAATTCTGTAGCCATCATCTCCGTACGGAAACAAAATCGGATACTGTAGTGCGAGATATGATGGATGCAACTCACTAATTCTTTTAAGTACACCTGTTTGAGTCTCAACAACAATATATCTATTGTCAATCACATTTTCAATATCACCAACAATGAGAGCAGCAATCTCACCAGCCGTTGGTAAGTTATACGTGCGACCATCCTTTTCTCTTGTTCCAATTATGCGAAGCTTCACATTTACATTAGGGCTGTCTTGGAAGGAATCCCTAACTCTTCTATAAGTTTTTACCAACTCATTGTCATTGTCTAAAACATCCTTTATATGTTCTATTAATTTACGATCAACAGTTGCGGAAGAAGATGCTTCATCTTAACCACTGTTAGAAAAATGTTATCAAATATTATTAAAATTGTCATAAAATATAAATTAGTAAGGTAAAAAAATAGATTGATGCTAACAATATGCAATGGATATTACCTAAATATCGATTGCCTGTTTGAAATTTCGTTCTCAGTATCATATATGTATAGTTGGCAAATTTTGGTTGCGATCCATTGTTTGGCATAAGACTTCCAATTGTATGATAATTCTCACCGCTAATTCTAAAGCAAAAAGGACCATTCCCCCTGTTAACCGTCGAATCAACCTTACCACCCATTGAAGTAAATGCAAATATTGAATTGTAACGTCGAATATTTTTCAAAAAGTGCTTGCTTTCCTCATTTTTGTTACTAAATAGGATTCAATAACTTCCTCTGGCATCTTTGTAATCTGGAAGCTCTACTATGCCATAAGAACAACATATGAAATAACAAACTTTTCCATCCTTTTTTCTTCCTTTTCCTTTTTCTGCATTCCATAACTTTGCATTACATACTTCGCAAGTAACGCATTGGTCACCATGATCCAAATAATATGTTTTGAAAATTAATAAAAAAAAGTATATAACTGTTATTTAAGAAACAAAAGAACATTTAGTCGACACATTTAATACTTTATGGAGCAAAGAATACAAATTATTAGAAATGTACCTTTTGAAACACCTTTCAAGGGATCTTGATCTACAATTTGCTCTGTGGTAAAATCCATAATTGGTATTGGAGAAGTAATTCGTGGTCTGCCAATTAACTTACGTTTTCCGGATGACAACCTTTCAAAAGAAGAATTTTGAAGCATACTGGAGGTGCCAGTAAATGACGTAAGGTTAAAAGAAATATGACCCGGAGTAGCGTCTGTTGGTTGAGTACCATTGTTCGTAAGACAACTTACATTACCTATTAAGATATATATATATTTTTTTAATAATCTTCATGATATTAATTTATATAAACAACATCGATGTATATAAAAGTTAATAAATATTTACTTGTTGGCATGAATGATCCAGTTCGATTAGGCATGACATTTGGAGTTGCTTCTAGATCAGAAGAGGTCTGTAAATTGCTATTGGTATATGATATCCTATGTCTCCGAGTAGATCTTCTATTGTCCAAATTTAGGCTGTTATCTATATATACAAATTCGAAAATATTGGTAGATAAAGAAAGCAATAAAATAAAATATACGATTAGGCTAAATTAAACATAGATAGCAATATTGTGAAATGCAAGTTTAGTAAAATATGTTACTTGAAAGACGGCTATTACAAATTACAAAAGAATAATAATAACTAACCTTTCGATAAAACAGATAATTGTTGTGTAACAGTCGGAATAGAAGAAGGAGTTGGTATCGAATCAGTCGTTGTGTCCATTGTATGGTCAACATGTATTGGACATCCATGTAACTTAGATCTTTTGTTATCCAATAATACTTTCCTTATTTTCCGACTCTGTTTTGCCTGATCTTGAGTAACAATGGGAATGACAACTACAACAACAACAACAACAACATACACACAAATTAATAATTAAAGTGACAATCCATAATACTGATGTGTTTTAAATATACAAAAAATATGGAAAAAATACCTAAAGACATATTTAATATCCAAGCACAAACACAGGAAAATTAAAAAAAATATTGAATTAGTACCGTTAGTAATGCTCGATAATGGCCTTCTACCTCTACGAACTGTTAGGGAAAAAAATACACAGTTTAGCAAAACAGATTGAATGTTAACATATACATGGTAAAAATTAAACGTAACACAATATATAAAATTTAGTTTATTTTCTTGGTGATCAAAAAAAGTTCGGTTATGTATAAGATACTAATATCTATACTAAAATAATAAGTTATGGGATTACCAGTTGTAATATTGGAGGATGGATTAGTATGTAGGATGGCTGAAACATCTGTAATTAAAATGATTAATTTATATTTAAACATGTACATAAAAATATTTTATGAAAGAGGATTCGAGTTTTAAATTTACTACATTACCGCTTGAAATGTTTTCCTTTCCTGTGTTGTAAGATACAGATGAACACTGGTTGTTTTTTCTTTTAGACATTCCTGAAATTACAATGTGATACGATATAAGAATACGACAATCCAAAATTTTAGTAAAGTTTAAATGTATTTAAGTATGAGATTCTTATCATTCTTATTATTAGATAGTAATTGATTCGTAATTTATGTTATCCTAAATTAGCATTATACAACCAAACAATAGAAGCATGACAAAAATTATAAATATTACAAACCGATAAAAAAACAAATGAGATAAATTCATAACTGCAAATGCTGTATTACAACAATGAAAAAAGAAAATATAATAAGGTCTTTTGTTATTCAAGTTATAAAGGATATAATATAAAAAACTTGAAACAATAAACATAATTTGAAAAACCAAACACAAATCAATGTATAATAAAATAAAAATTTCTAAACTAGAGGCGACATAATGGTCTCGATAAATAAGGCTCCTTTCGAACCGCTGTAGTCATCAACATGTTCGAGGTACTTGAAAGATTCGTTGCACAGGTCAACTTCAACAATATCACCCCAAATGCTTGTTATGAGCCACTTGTTGTCTTGAATTATATTTGTCCTTCGACGCCTTTCAAGATAATCAATAATATGAGGCGTATTGAAAGAAAACACCTTGATCCACGCCTCATCTTCAAATTTGAACAAATCAGCAAATAGCTGATCACACCGTCCAACAACAATCACATGCAGCTTCATTGCAATGCTCAAAAAATGTCCTTGCCAAGGATTCACTTCCAAAACCTCGGGAAAAGGAAGAGTGCTGAAAGTTTCGAAAAGAACATCGAAAGCTACTATGTGTCTCTCACCTGGTGGAAACCAATAATTGGAAACCATGAAATATATGCTTTTCCCCGAATAAATTCCGGGAGACCATGATTAATATGTTGAAGCAAAATTAGTTATGTTCAATGAATTTATCATTCTCCATGACTCACGACGACGTGAGTAAACTCGAGCATTAACAACATTACGGTAACATCTGATGTGAAGAACTTTGAGATCGTTCGAGTCGTCAAAATACATTCTACCAGTATCAGCGTTTCGCTCAAAATTATGATCAAAGTAGTCGTCGACCAAAAATTTAAGCGCCTCGTTGTTGGATTCCAAAGTATGAGCTCACAACACATCCTTTCATTGCAAATTAATAGCAGACCTTTAAAGGAAGCTATAACACGTAAGAAAGAAGGATGGACATTAAATGGAGAAATTATGGTTTTGCTTGTATCGGCTTGCAAACTCCCGCCTACTATGTTGTCAACAACAATTGAGTTATCTTTTAAGGACAAAAGTTTCTTTTGTACCGAACTTAGAATTCGCCGAGAATGTATAATCTCAAAATTATCATTTGACAGTTCGTTATGAAAAAATTTGGAAAGACATTTGAAACGGCCTATAGCTTTTGCAGGCAGCCTTGTGAAAATTTCGTCCACAATCAATTCAGACCCAAGCTTGTCCATTTTATGATATACTTTTGCTACAATAGAATATATAACAAATGAAATAAAATAGTTTATTATGTATATGTTAAAAAATAGTAATCAGAATTTCTATCTATGATGAGACTAAAAATTTATAATAGAAAGTTATTATGTGTAGCAATAAACGAAATTAACCTTAATATTAGAAACACATAACCATCTTTAAAATTGTATTAAAACATGTAAGAAAATTAATTTTACAGAGTTACTTTAAACCAAGCATATATGTATAATAATGTCATTAGAACATTGAAAGAATGAACAAAAAATACGAATTGTAATTCTAATATACATTAAAAGTTTATGTATATGTTACAATAGATATAACAATAGAAGATATAACAAATGAAAATAAAATAGTTTATGTATATGTTAAAAAAAGTAATCAGAATTTCTATCTATGATGAGACTAAAAATTTATAATAGAAAGTTATTATGTGTAACAATAAACGCAATTAACCTTAATATTAGAAACACGTAACCATCTTTAAAATTGTATTAAAACATGTAAGAAAGTTAATTTTACAGTGTTACTTTAAACCATACATATATGTATAATAATGTCATTAGAACATTGAAAGAGATAAATCATGATTTCGGGAACAATTATAGCACATATAATTCGAATTATGAGATGAGGATAAGTAATTTTCAATATAAGTATAACCGAATACAATTACATGGTATGAAAAAGTCAGAAGTAAGATTCAAAAATATATAGATTGGATGTCATGTAGGCATAAAAGTTATTATTTCCCTACACAATATTTATAGATTAATATTTATAGATTGAAGGTTAACATTTTAAATTGTAATCTGCAAATAAGATGTAACATCCCGAAAATATAAAACTTTATATTAAAATTATAAAGTATTAAATAAACAAGAACAAACTAACTAGGACGAAATAACCCAGTTAGTTATAAGACTTGTGTTAACTAAAAAGTGGGTTAAAAGCACCTAAAAATAAACTAAAAGAAACTAGAGGGACCAAAAGTGTTTAACTTGAAACTAGTTTTAATAAAAACATTTTATTAAAACACAAACACACCATTTTGGGTGTGCTGGAGATCGACCAAAGCAGGGGGGGCGACCCAAGCTTCTCAAAACCCTAAGTTCATGCTATTTGATCAATTGAAGGCCAATTTCAGTCCCAAATCAAAATCCGAACATAGATTAGTGATCACCTCAGTGAAAGGGATCATAAGGTATGTAAATTTTGTAGAAAATTCTCATCTAAATTTCTGAATGAACATAGGAAATTCGAATTGATGATTGCATGTTAGTTGTTTGGAATGAAATAATGTCTAGGGACAAACCCTAGTCAATTACTTGATGAAATTGTGCCTATTTCGTGTGAAATTCATAATCACCATTAAAGGTGATAAGTGGGTTTTGTGAAACTTGATAAACACTAGGATTATAGTGGTTGTTCTAGTGTAATCTAAGATTTGTTGGTGATTTCAGAATTGTAGAGGCTAAAATTTATGATAGATAATTAATTAATGAAAATTTTGGCTATATGACAAGTTGAGAACTTGTCATCTAATGGTGTGAAAATTCTGCCCATAAAGTGTTTGTGGAAATGCCTCAAAGAAGACTTAAAATGAAAATTTAAAGTTAAAACGCATAATTTTGATATTTCGGTAAATTATGCGATACATGATTTGCAAAGAGTTCTAAATGTACCATGATTGAACTCTATAGGAAAGGATACCGGAGCGTCAAGTGGACAAGCCGGTGGCGACTTACGTTTAAAGGGCGTGCTTTGAAGGTATGTAACTTGATTTGTTACATTGAGTAATTTAATACTAGAATATGTATGGTTGCGTTGTAAAATAATGGTTGTGTTGATTGATGCGACAATGTTCGTTACTTGGATTAATAGGGTTAAGAATCGGTTAAGAGACGTTTGGTAGTCATTATAATGGTGGATTCCATAGATGAGTCAAATAGGTCGAATAATCAATTAGTACGTGGCTACACGCTTCGTTAATATGGTCATTTGGTCCTTGTTATTGTTAATGATAAGTATATTAGAATACGGGATTTTGGTAGCTTGGTTTTCTTGAATGATTAACTTCCTAAGGGCAAACTAACGGGTCATTAAGAGAAGGTACAAACCGAGTAACGGTAGTACCTTACTCGTAGATTTCGAACCCGGGTGATGGGTAGTGATTTACTAAATACTCAAACCGGAGATGGGAGCGTTGGATGTTGAAAATAAGGAACCTATGATTTGGATCTCCTTATGTAGAAGTGATATCCCGTCCATATGAGTTTGGGTGAAATGAATAAATGGGTCAAAACAACAAAGTTACAGAAGCTACCGTAAGTTACGGTAGCTACCGTAACTTACGGTAGAGGACAAAGTGTTACGGTAGTTCTCTACTGCCTTACGGCAGACTAGTGTTACCCAGCGACTACCGTAACTTACGGTAGCTACCGTAAGTTACGGTAGAGCCCAGACATTTTTGTTAAACTTTGCATATCTTAGTTAATCGAATCCGTTTTTGAGCGTAGTTTCGATTATGAAATTTTCTAAATAACTATAATACTAATATTTGTCAAAATCTCCAGCTTTTAGGTATTGCAAGTACATGGATGATGGTCAAGTCAATGCTCTCGAACCGAACACGATCTTTTGAAGCTTCCGCATTAGATTAACTTCGTTTTAGACAATGTTTATATTGTAAACAATTTGCTAATCATGTTTTGAATGATGGATCTAGTTTAGTAATCATCTAGAATGTAATTACTTTGAAACTTAAATTTTGTACTTCTTTTGAAGTAAGGTACCGTTTTATGTAAAATCATGTGTATTTACATTAAATTCTTATAAGATCAAGACGGGTGTTACAAGTTGGTAATCAGAGCTTAAGGTTGTCAACAAAGTGTTCGGTTCAAGCTTGATTGATCGTCCGGTAAGAATTAATTTATTATTTTAGTAGACTTTATCTTATGTAAGAAACAAGATGTAAATCAATGTGCATGGGAAGAGCGTGTTAACGCACTCAAACCCGGAAAGTGCACTAAAGGCGAACGGTTAAAGCAAGTTATGAACTTGGTTAAACCAAAGCAAATAAAGCTATGTTATAAATGAAATGTTTAATGTAAAAATTTCAGTTTCAAGATGTCGAAAGGAAACGATAATGATCCGGTGCCGACAAGCACCGAACAAATGAAAGAGATAATTGCTGAATAAGTAGGGAAGGCAATTGAAGGTAGTCTATCCGGGTTTATAGACAAAATTCAAAACACGGTGTTGTCACTTGTCGAAGAACGAGTCAAAAGGTTGGAAGATAGTGTCAACCTTATGAAAGAGAAATCGGGAGAACGTAAGGGATGTTCGTACAAAGAGTTTATGGCATGTAAACCGCCAATCTACAATGGGGAGGTTGACCCGATAATATGCCAGAGATGGTTAAGCGATGTTGAAGGAGTGTTTGAAAGGACCCATTGTGATGAAAGTGACTTTGTTGCTTACGGAACGGGTCAGTTGAGGGGTTGTAGGATCGTGTGATGACCCAAATGAGTCGTTCAGAGAAGTTCTAATCTGTTTCAGGTGCGGAAAACAAGAAACAGACGTTGAAACAGCTTGTAATTCACTTTAAACACACTTCAGATTGATATTACACTGATTACATCCAAGAATCAAACCGGCAGCACCTCGGTATGATTTTCAAGAACTGTTACAAATGATTCATTTGAAGAGCTATATATAGACCTGGTGGGTTCGCTTGAAAGAAACAAGACCAGTTCAAGCGAACTCGAATATGTTGGGTTCATTTGAAACTGACAAGTGTCATTTCAAGCGAACAGGCCTTCTTCAAGCGAACTCACACTTAAATCAACCTATTTTCTCGTACAACGTGCCCTGATCTAATATATCTAATATAAGACTCGATACAAGACGAAGTCGACAGATGTATGCACCAACAGACTCCCCCTCAGATGTTGACGAGTCTCACGTGTCGAGTCTTTTCAACTTCAGTCTCTATCAGTCTTTGGGCTTCACTCTTTCTATCAGCATCAACAGACTCTCCTTAACAATGTCTACTCGGATGTCTTCAGACTCCCCCTTTCGATATACTGGGATCGTAGTCTGGCTCGTTAAAATCACAGAGTCCTCAGGTATCGGAACCTGTCTCTCTATCATCAGGTTCAAGATCGAAACCTGGCTACACCTGCACATTCTTAACCCAGAAATAAATTTCACAAATTTAACATTTAACAAATTTATAAACCCAGATTCTCTCTCAAATTAAACCAGAATGATTTATCAATGATAAATTCTAATGAACCATTTGCAAAAAAATTATCATTTTTCTTTTCAAAAACACATTCTCCAAAACCATTTGTTCATCATGTCTAGCACTTAGAATTTTGAAAATCAGCTCTCCAACATTAGTTGTCGAAATTTTTTTTTTGAATTTTTCAAAAAATATGCTAAAACACACTGAAAATCTTTTTGGATTTTTGAATGAAATGAAATGCAGTAAAGAAATATTTACAGAGAATATTTTGTGAGTTTGTGCAAGAAGATCATATCAGTTTTCGACAAGTCACAAGTACCGATGAGCTTAGTTACACATTAAGAATTAAACAATTCACTTAGATTGCCAATATGCTGATCCACTTAAATTTTTACACAAATTTCAACTGATTCAGGATATGAGTTAGATGTTTTAAGGACTTAAACTCATTCATGTGTCGCACCTCTTGAATATACTCCCGTATCCAGATCCCAATATTCAGTCTTACAGGTGAGTATACCACAGATGATATCTGTAAGGGAATAAATTATAGCACGAAACTGTGAGAGCTCAGGTCAGAACTTCCGTTCAGCAGAGAGATGACGGCTCAACTTTTGGTGTGTCCCCTTTAGAGGATCTTTTGTTTACAACAGCAATGACTATCAATTTTATTGTTTCATCAATTTGCTGAGGGCGGCGCTATGTTTCAAGCAAGCGGAAAGTATTATTCGAGGACTAGGTCAGAACTTCCATTCAGCAGAAGTCCCAGAATAATACCCCAGATATCACTGAGCATAAAGACCTAGTATCTCAGAAAGAGAGACCTTTCAAACGAGATTTCAGGGGTTACCTATATATCCAAGTAGTGTTCTCCACAAAATAAGCAATTTTGAATTTAAGTTTATATCCCGAAAAAGCTTACTAAATGTGTAAAAACCTATCGGCATATCATCAGTGAGACCATTTAACGCTATTTAAACAATACAATTCTTTAGCATACTGTAACTGTCTCCTGATGTACTATCATTTCCTCTTCTTTGACACAAAAACTCATTTTAGATTTTATCATGTTTTTGTCTTTTTCGAATTTTTAAATGTTTTTGGATTTTCAGAAATTTCTACTCCCCCTAAAATGCAAACACATTTCAGGAAATTTGAAAATAAATTTTGATACTCTACCTGTACAGTTTATTTTCTAAAACAAACTGACAACCGATATCAAATCACTTTAATTCGCCATCCACTTGGCATAAACAATCCGAACTCCCCCTTACACAAAACTATTTTCTCATTATGATTTCAAAACACTTAAGTTTGTTTTAACCAAAATGATTTTTCCGGAAAATAAATTTTGTTGATTTTATCACTTGTAAGCTAGGGGTTTAGTTCATCATATTGTCCTTCTAATACCCCTTGTAAGTTTGGTCCAATCAAGTTCAACCTAATGACCTTGATTAACCATTTGTAGGAAAAACAAGTACAACTTAATGTCCTTGATTTACCACATGTAAGTGAAAACCTCTGTACCAGTTGTAAAAATACAATCACCTGTATCAAGTGTAGGAATAAAACATCTACACTAGATCATTTTACCAACTAGGATGCCGATTCCTGCTTCGCACTTACCATCCTGGAAGCTCCGGCAATTCCTGCAGTATGACTTGCCAAAATTTAGCCATTATAAAATTCATTCACAAAACATCAATTATCAAGAAAGATGCCGATTCCTGATCCACAATTACTAACTTGAGATCTCTGGCATAGTCAGATGTTCAAGGGAAAAGAATTTCCACCCAAGTCTGACCAACCTTGGGTGTTTTTAGCTCTTTTAGCTCTTGTTCAGTTGGGTTAAAAGTTGCTTTCTTTGTTGCGTAAAAATCTTTAACCCCTTTTACTTTCCCATCAAGCATTTTCCCAAAAATTTTCTTAACATTTCCATTGAAAACCTTTTCAACATCAAATTCCTTTTTATCAGAAAAGAATTGATTTGAAATCTCAACCTTACCAACTTTCTGTTTAATCTTTTCAAAATTCAGTGATGGAAACTCATCATCATTCACTGAAGATACAGATTTTACCTCTTTTACCTCACCTTGTGGCTCTTCTGGCTTTGTGGAACCAGATTCATCGTCGAGTTTTACATCACCCTTCTTGACAACCCACATTTGGTTATCTTTTGCTTTCTTTTTGTAAAAATTCTTTTTAGAACATTCACCAACCTCATAAGTTGAATTTTCAAATATTTTGAATTTTTCGGTTGGTGGTTCAACATCAACAACTATTTCTTTCAGTTTTTCAGAAACTCCCTGTTTCGTCTTAGCATTTTTCGGACAGTTCCATGCAATGTGACCAGCTTCATTGCATTTGAAACAAGTTCAAGTCTCTTTTGGATGAAATACTCCAGTTCCATTCCTTTTCTTCTCAGCAAGAAACTCCTGATTTGATTGTTTCCAGAACGGTTTCTTTTGTTCATCCTCAGCACTTCCACCTGAAACAAATTCTGTTTTTGTTTTAGAATTTTTCTCATTTTTATAATTTTCTAGTGGAATAAAACCTAATCCTTTCTTTTTGTAGCTACCATTATGGTTTGGTTTCTTTTGAAAACCAGAACCAGAATTGTAACCTTTTTTCTTGTTTAATCGTTGTTGTACTCTTGAAGTGTATTTTTTAGGTTTTCCAGTAAGATTTAAATCTTTTATTTCAGAAATCTTAATTTCTGTCATTTTGAAAACCTTTTTGATCATTTCAAATCTAACACTTCTTATTGGAAACACTTTGTCAGAATATAATTTGTCAGAATCATTTAAAGTGTATGCTACTTCAAATGTTTCATCATTCAAATTAGATTTTGATAACAAAAACTCTTTACTGTAAGCCCTTTTAACCAACGACTTTGGACTGTTGACCGACGAACTTGAACCTCCAGACCCAGATTTTGACTCAGACTCCTCATCTGTATCCAACACCTGATCGACCACCTTTTTTATTAACTCGGACTCATGATCAGTGTCAGACGATGTAAAAACCACGCCAATGTTTTCTGTAATTCATCGGTTATGTCGGTTTTTAACTTTATATTGACTGCTTTTTCGAGTTGCTCCTCATTCGGTTTTCTAGGAGAATACCCTTCCCATATTGGAGGCGGACACTTATTATACTGAACACTTGGTTTCTTACCAGTATCCTTCTTCTCCTTTGGCTTCTCATCATCTTTAAAGGCTTCAAAACCTGCAACAGTTGGATAGATTCGATCAATAAGATAATCAGAACTAGAGTAACTTTGTAATAAACGTCTGATTCTCTCATTTTCAATTCTCTCGGTCTCCAACTCTTGCTTCCACTTTGCACTCTCTTCGATGTAGAAGTTGATAGCTTTCTGTTTTGTCATCATTACAGCATTCATCATTGTTAATGCTTGTTCTCTTTCAGAGTTTGTCCGTTGAAGACCAGTTACTGTTCTGTTCAAAACATCATAAGATTCTTTCACGTAATTTAGATTGAATAGTAATTGCTCTTTCATCTTTTCAAACTCAGCCAGCTTTTCATCTTTTGCTGCACATTCCTTGCATGGTTCCAAACATTTTGTGCAAGGTGTGATGACTTCCACAATCTTTTCAACTTCTATAATCTTTTCAATTTCAACAACTTTCTCAACTTCATGTATCTTTTCTAGTTCAGCAATCTCATCAGCAGCACTTTTTACTTCTTCATTCTAAATAACTTCCTTTGTTTGATCACCACTTTCAGACTTCTGTTTCATTTGTTCTTTTGCAGCTTGTTTCTCTTTCAGTTTTTCCAAGCGATCTGCAAAATAAAAATGAAAACTTTCAGAAGAGAGATGAGTTTTAGCAACATTAATATGTCGTTCTTCTTCATCATCACTGCTGTCGTCAGTTGGTGATTGATCAAATACAATTGACTTTTCAGCATTATCATCCGAAGAATCAGAATCAACTGGTGATTGATCAAAAACAACTTTCTTTTCTGAACTTTCATCACTTTGTGAACTTTCATCTGAACTCTGTGAGCTTTCTTCAGATGCAACAGACTTTTCCTCCATATTCTTCACAGTCTCACCAATAGACTTCATCCATGTGGTAAACATATCTGGTTCTTTCACAATCTTAGCAATGAATGCTTTAAACTCTCCTTTTTCATCCACAAACATATCCCAGCTAAAACCTTCAGGTAACCTTTCGTCATCTTGATTGATTAGGCATGCTTTGCTTTCGGACGATATGTATTTGTTCCAGTTGAAATTCTCTTGATTCACTAAACATGCTCTTTTTGAATCCTCAATCACTTTTCTACCATGAGCCACATGTGGTTCTTGCTGTTGTTGTTGACCAACTTGTTGATATATGGCTTTCCGGTAATAGTCATCTTTTCCGAAAGGATTCTTAGCTTCACTTGCCTCCCTATTCTTGCATTCTTTCTTGAAATGACCTTTCTCCCTGCATCGAAAACAAATCAAAACCTAAAGTAGAAACATGTGCATCAAGAAAGTCATTTCTTCCAGTAATCAGCTTGAATTTTTCAGCTCGTCTAAGAACACTAGCTAGACACCACTTGATATCCATTAGTTCCATCTCTTTAGCATCTATCTGATCGTAATCCTCCTTTGTAAGCATAGGATTCCCGATCTTTCCAGCCACTAAACCTTCATAAGATAGCAACACGGAACCAAGTAAAGCCATGTGATCTTTCACAATCTCTTCAGAAAAACTTTGACCATCTGGAAGATTCAAGGCAATGTTGCATTGTATCACATAACCATTTCCTGTCTTTGTGCTTTGAGAATGGAAGCTTGATGTAGTATCTTTTGGATTGACACTCGGGTATGAAGAGAAACCACTACTACTTTTAGAACTTTGATCAACTTTTTCAGATGAATCTCCAGCACTAAAGGCAGTTTGGATTTTCGGGCTTCTTTCAACTTCTGGAACACTGCCTTTGTAGTACATTTTTACATCCTGTTGACCACTTGGACTGTTCATCCTCGCGATCTTCTGCTGTTCCAAATCTTGACCCTCAATCTTCTCGATAAACTGAGAAATCGTTAACCCATCATAAACCCCAGTGTTCTTCAAAATCATCAAGTATGTGCCCCATTCCTTTTGTGGTAAAGCGTCAGCTAACTTGTCTACCCATTCTTCATGATCCTTTTTTATACTCAGCATCGACATGGATCGCACTAAGTGGCAATAACGTTCAATTAGCTTCTTTGTATCTTCACCCGGTAGACTGCTGAATAGATCAAACTCTTTCTTGAGCAACGCCTTCTTGCTCTTAATCATATTTTCACTACCCTCAAACTTGACTTGAAGAGCATCCCATATTGATTTTGATGTCTTATCATGTTGAAGCAGTATAAAGATGTCTTTTTTGATTGCTTGCTGAAGCAGACTGATCATCATTTTTTCAGCTCTATACATATCACGTTCTTGATCACTAAACTCAGATATTGCTTTCTCAACTTGCAGATCAGTATGTGGTAATACATATTTCTTCAAAATGCACTCCCAAGATCTCAGATGATTTACCTGAACCCAGTTTTCAAACCTGTCTTTCCATCCGTAGTACTCTTCTATGCTCATCAGTTTTGGGGGCTTTTGTAATGTTCCGGTTTCATTTTCCAGATTCATGTTTTGAGCAATAACAGCCGGAGTAGTCGAGGATGTGGCGAACGCGTTGTAGAATTCTTCACTCATGATTCGGAAATTTTTCACAAAACAACACTTTCAAGCGAGATAGGGTCTTCAAGCAAGAACACCAATTAGCAGCTTTCAAGCGAACTATCCAAGTGAACAATTTCAAGCGAAAACCCCAACTTGCAGCTTTCAAGCGAACTATCCAATAATTTTCAAGCGAAGACCTCCTGAAGCGAACAGACCTAGTTCGCTTGAGATGATTCAAGCGGACTATGATTTTCAAGCGAATCTTCTTGCCTTTCAAGCGAAATGGGTAACTTCGCTTGAAACAGTAACAACTTTTCAAGCGGACAAGGACAGTATGTTCAAGCGATATACAGTCTAAGGTCCATTTTATCCATTTTTAGTCCGAATTTTAAGCTGAAACTTTCAAGGGTTTGTTAATATGCACTTTTACACATTCTGTGAAAAATTTGTCTGATTTTAACCGTGAAAACTTGAAATTTTGAAAGAAAGTGTAGAAAAAGAGAAGTTTTTAAGCTGAATTGTATAGAACCACTCCTCCTTTGCTCTGATACCAATTGTAGGATCGTGTGATGACCCAAATGAGTCGTTCAGAGAAGTTCTAATCTGTTTCAGGTGCGGAAAACAAGAAACAGACGTTGAAACAGCTTGTAATTCACTTTAAACACACTTCAGATTGATATTACACTGATTACATCCAAGAATCAAACCGGCAGCACCTCGGTATGATTTTCAAGAACTGTTACAAATGATTCTTTTGAAGAGCTATATATAGACCTGGTGGGTTCGCTTGAAAGAAACAAGACCAGTTCAAGCGAACTCGAATATGTTGGGTTCGCTTGAAACTGACAAGTGTTATTTCAAGCGAACAGGCCTTCTTCAAGCGAACTCACACTTAAATCAACCTATTTTTTCCTATTTTCTCGTACAACGTGCCCTGATCTAACATATATAATATAAGACTCGATACAAGACGAAGTCGACATATGTATGCACCAACAGGGGTCAAGCCAAAGATTGGTGGGACAATAAAAAGAAGGAAATAGGAGCCGAAGCGGCGAGGGCCATGACATGGGAGGAGTTTAAGACGCCGTTTCTTAAACATCATAGTCCCAAGGCGGTCATTAATAGAATCAAGGAAGAGTTCATGCAACTTAGACACAAGGGCGAGACCATAGACAAGATCACGGCGACGTTTATGGATAAGATGAAGTTTTGCAATGAATTGGTGATGAATGAAGAACAGAAGATATACTACTACTATAACATGTTGAGCGCCGAGTATAGGGAGTTTATGACTCCTTCAAAATACGAGACGCTTACCGAGATCATAAACGTTGCTCGGGAACGGGAAATTGAATTGAAGAAACAAGTTGAAAGGGGTGAACGAAGAGCACATGATGTGAATCCAAGCCCTACAAAGAAAGCTCGAACTGTGGAATCGGGAAAGAAAGTGGATGCTAAAGGCGGGTCGCCAAGTTACAAGGTGTGTGGAAAGGGGCACAAGGGTGAGTGCCGCTTCAAAGACAAGCCGTGTCCGGTATGTGGGAAGACGGGACACACCGCATCGTTATGTCCCGGAAAGGTTTCGGTTTGCTATAAATGTTATCAGCCCAGCCACAAAAAGTCTGAATGCCCAGAATTGGTTGGAAAGAGAGACACTAAAGAATCCCCAATGGAAGCTCCAAAGGCGAAGGCTAGGTCCTTCCAACTTACAACAGTTGAAGCAAAGACAGAACCCGATGTGGTCTCAGGTATATTCACAATAAACTCAATCCCCGCACGTGTATTATTTGATACGGGTGCGAATAAATCCTTTATTTCACATGGATTTATTCGACATCCTTCATTTGCGTTGACAAAATTACCTATGCCTTTAGAGGTTGAAATAGAAGATAACAAAAGTTTCATAGTATGTGATGTCTGTCAAAGCTGCAAACTAAGTATCGATGATGAGGAATACTTGATAGATCTAATCCCGATGTCTATGGGGGAGTTTCAAGTGGTTGTAGGAATGGATTGGTTATCTCAACACCACGCAAAGGTCGTGTGTTTCCGTAAGGAGATAAAGCTAACATCTCCGAGCGGAAAACACGTCACAATCTATGGCGAAAAAGGAGGCAATCCTATAATACGCTCGATGATAAAAGCTCACAAGCTCATGAGGCATGGATGTAAAGCATTTATGATATACGCGAAGGAGCCCGAGAAAGAATCACTAAAGATTGAAGATGTACCGGTAGTACGGGACTACGAAGATGTGTTTCTGGAAGATTTACCAGGGATACCACCTGAACGGGAAGTAGAGTTCGGAATCGAATTGATTCCGGGCGCAAAACCCGTAGCTAAAGTTCCGTACCGACTCGCGCCGTCGGAAGTACAAGAATTGATGTCACAAATTCAAGACATACTCGACAAAGGATTCATAAGGCCGAGTGTGTCTCCTTGGGGCGCACCGGTACTATTCGTGAAAAAGAAAGACGGAAGCATGCGTATGTGTATCGATTACCGGGAGTTAAACAAACTCACGGTGAAGAATCGATACCCGCTTCTGAGAATAGACGATCTATTCGACCAATTACAAGGTGCGAACTGGTTTTCAAAAATTGACCTTAGATCGGGGTATCACCAACTAAAGGTCAAGGAGGAATATGTGCCGAAGACGGCTTTCCGCACGCGATACGGACATTACGAGTTCCTCATGATGTCATTTGGGCTGACAAATGCACCCGCGGCATTCATGGATCTCATGAACCAGGTTTGCAAGCCAATGCTGGATAAATCGGTCATCGTGTTTATCGATGATATTTTGGTATATTCGAAAAGTGAAGCTGAGCATGCACACCACTTACAAGAGGTGTTAGAGACACTTAGACGAGAAAGATTGTATGCGAAATTCTCTAAGTGCGCTTTTTGGTTACGAGTGGTGCAATTCCTCGGCCACATCATAAGTGCCGATGGAATATTGGTAGATCCGTCAAAGATCGAGGCCGTGTCGAAATGGAATCCCCCGAAGAACCCTTCAGAAATTAGAAGTTTCTTAGGGCTTGCGGGATATTATAGGAGATTCATTAAAGATTTCTCCAAGATTGCATCGCCGCTAACTAAGTTAACCCGGAAGGAGGAGAAGTTCATTTGGGGTGTTGAACAAGAAAGGGCGTTTCAAACACTAAAAGAGAAGTTAACTCAAGCTCCGGTATTAACGTTGTCGGACGGAGTCGAAGACTTGGTAGTTTATTCGGACGCCTCACTTTTGGGGCTTGGATGTGTTTTGATGCAACGAGGCAAAGTTATAGCTTACGCCTCGAGGCAATTGAAGATACATGAGAAGAAATATCCCACGCATGATCTCGAATTGGCTGCGGTGGTATTTGCGTTAAAAATATGGAGGCACTATTTATATGGGGTAAAGTGCACCATATTCACCGATCACAAGAGCTTAAAATACTTCTTCGATCAGAAGGAGTTAAATATGCGCCAGAGACGATGGTTAGAAACGGTGAAGGATTTCGACTGCGAAATACACTACCACCCCGGAAAGGCAAATGTGGTGGCGGATGCTCTGAGCAGAAAAGCGGACTATGTCCCAATACGAGTAAGGTCGATGCAGCTTGTGGTGACCTCGGGTATACTTGAACGTATCCGAGAAGCGCAAGTAGAAGCAGTGAAAGAGGAGAACTGGAAGAAGGAAAGAATAATCGGCCAGTTAAAAGATTTGTTGGATGAAAAGAACGGGTTGAAGACCCGATCCGGGAGAGTATGGGTTCCAAATTCTTGTGGGGTTAAGACGCTTCTACTCGATGAAGCTCATAAATCCCGATATTCTATTCATCCGGGTGCGACCAAGATGTACAATGATCTGAAACAAATTATTGGTGGCCCGGAATGAAGAGGGATGTGGTGAAATACGTGGAGAAGTGCTTGACTTGCTTACAAGTCAAGGCGGAACACCAGAAACCATATGGAAAACTGCAACCCTTGGAGATCCCGGTTTGGAAATGGGAACATATCACTATGGACCTATTGACCAAACTACCTAAAACAATTCGGGGATTCGATGCTATATGGGTGGTTGTGGATAGGTTGACGAAGAGTGCACAATTTATTCCTATACGCGAAACATATACTTCGGAAAACATGTCCGAGGTATATACAAACGAAATAGTGGCACGTCATGGAGTACCGGTATCCATTGTGTCGGATAGAGATACCCGGTTTACTTCAAATTTTTGGCGAGATTTTCAAGAACAAATGGGAATGAAACTCTTCATTAGCACCACCTACCATCCTCAGACGGATGGGCAGAGTGAAAAACAATACAGACGCTAGAAGATATGCTACGGGCATGTATCATCGACTTTGGTGGAAGTTGGGATGTTTATCTACCTTTGGCCGAATTTTCGTATAACAATAGTTACCATTCGAGTATTGGCATGGCACCTTACGAGATGCTATATGGTAGAAAATGCAGAACCCCGGTGTGTTGGGGTGAAGTGGGTCCGCGTGAATTGGCACATAAAGACATAGTTCAGGCCACTAATGAGAAAATTGAAGTGGTGCGAGCCCATTTGAGAGCAGCCTAAGATAGGCAAAAGTCTTATGCCGACAAAAGACGAAGACCGATTGAATTTCAGATAGGCGACATGGTTATGTTAAAGGTTTCCCCATGGAAGGGCGTTATCAGATTCAGAAAAAGGGGGAAACTAAGCCCGAGGTTTATCGGGCCATTTAAAATCATCGAACGGGTTGGCAAGGTAGCTTTTCGCCTCGAGCTACCGGAAGAGTTGAGTGGCATACATGGCACGTTTCATGTATCACAATTGCGGAAATGCCTAGCGGAGGAAACAACTTATATCCATTACGACGATATCGAGGTGGATAATAGCCTGAATTATGCGGTAAGGCCATTGGAGATTTTAGATCGAATGGTTAAGCACTTGCGAAACAAACAAATCGATCAAGTCAAGATCAAATGGGAGCATAGGAAAGGTTCGGACATCACATGGGAGTCCGAAGAGGAGATGCGACGTCTCTACCCTACACTATTTGGTACGTACTCCGGTTTCGGGGACGAAACCTTTTTAAGGGGGTGGACTTGTAACATCCCAAAAATATAAAACTTTATATTAAAATTATAAAGTATTAAATAAACAAGAACAAACTAACTAGGACGAAATAACCCAGTTAGTTATAAGACTTGTGTTAACTAAAAAGTGGGTTAAAAGCACCTAAAAATAAACTAAAAGAAACTAGAGGGACCAAAAGTGTTTAACTTGAAACTAGTTTTAATAAAAACATTTTATTAAAACACAAACACACCATTTTGGGTGTGCTGGAGATCGACCAAAGCAGGGGGGCGACCCAAGCTTCTCAAAACCCTAAGTTCATGCTATTTGATCAATTGAAGGCCAATTTCAGTCCCAAATCAAAATCCGAACATAGATTAGTGATCACCTCAGTGAAAGGGATCATAAGGTATGTAAATTTTGTAGAAATTTCTCATCTAAATTTCTGAATGAACATAGGAAATTCGAATTGATGATTGCATGTTAGTTGTTTGGAATGAAATAATGTCTAGGGACAAACCCTAGTCAATTACTTGATGAAATTGTGCCTATTTCGTGTGAAATTCATAATCACCATTAAAGGTGATAAGTGGGTTTTGTGAAACTTGATAAACACTAGGATTATAGTGGTTGTTCTAGTGTAATCTAAGATTTGTTAGTGATTTCAGAATTTTAGAGGCTAAAATTTATGATAGATAATTGATTGATGAAAATTTGGGCTATATGACAAGTTGAGAACTTGTCATCTAATGGTGTGAAAATTCTGCCCATAAAGTGTTTGTGGAAATGCCTCAAAGAAGACTTAAAATGAAAATTTAAAGTTAAAACGCATAATTTCGATATTTCGGTAAAATATGCGATACATGATTTGCAAAGAGTTCTAAATGTACCATGATTGAACTCTATAGGAAAGGATACCGGAGCGTCAAGTGGACAAGCCGGTGGCGACTTACGTTTAAAGGGCGTGCTTTGAAGGTATGTAAGTTGATTTGTTACATTGAGTAATTTAATACTAGAATATGTATGGTTGCGTTGTAAAATAATGGTTGTGTTGATTGATGCGACAATGTTCGTTACTTGGATTAATAGGATAAGAATCGGTTAAGAGACGTTTGGTAGTCATTATAATGGTGGATTTCATAGATGAGCCAAACGGGTCGAATAATCAATTAGTACGTGGCTACACGCTTCGTTAATATGGTCATTTGGTCCTTGTTATTGTTAATGATAAGTATATTAGAATACAGGATTTTGGTAGCTTGGTTTGCTTGAATGATTAACTTCCTAAGGGCAAACTAACGGGTCATTAAGAGAAGGTACAAACCGAGTAACGGTAGTACCTTACTCGTAGATTTCGAACCCGGGTGATGGGTAGTGATTTACTAAATACTCAAACCGGAGATGGGAGCGTGGATGTTGAAAATAAGGAACCCGTGATTTGGATCTCCTTATGTAGAAGTGATATCCCGTCCATATGAGTTTGGGTGAAATGAATAAATGGGTCAAAACAACAAAGTTACAGAAGCTACCGTAAGTTACGGTAGCTACCGTAACTTACGGTAGAGGACAAAGTGTTACGGTAGTTTTCTACTGCCTTACGGCAGACTAGTGTTACCCAGCGACTACCGTAACTTACGGTAGCTACCGTAAGTTACGGTAGAGCCCAGACATTTTTGTTAAACTTTGCATATCTTAGTTAATCGAATCCGTTTTTTAGCGTAGTTTCGATTATGAAATTTTCTAAATAACTATAATACTAATATTTGTCAAAATCTCCAGCTTTTAGGTATTGCAAGTACGTGGATGATGGTCAAGTCAATGCTCTCGAACCGAACACGATCTTTTGAAGCTTCCGCATTAGATTAACTTCATTTTAGACAATGTTTATATTGTAAACAATTTGCTAATCATGTTTTGAATGATGGATCTAGTTTAGTAATCATCTAGAATGTAATTACTTTGAAACTTAAATTTTGTACTTCTTTTGGAGTAAGGTACCGTTTTATGTAAAATCATGTGTATTTACATTAAATTCTTATAAGATCAAGACGGGTGTTACATAAGAGGTAGAATGAATACTAATAAGAGTATATGATTAATTAAGTTTGAGTAGACAAAAATACATTATTATTACCAAAAACAAAAAAAACAAATAGATCAACAGAAAGACATAGTATGTTAAGTCGAAACTAATATAAATTGATGAATGTTGAAAGGGATAATAACCATACCTTTGATTGTAAGTCGATTCACAGAAACTCCAAATATTAGATGTGAATGAAACACAATTAAAGAGAAGTATTTATAATAGATGGTGGGTTGAAAATTTTAGAAATGAAATTTGAAATTTAAATTTTGGTTATGAACATTTGCTAAATTACTCAAATCAAGGTAATCAGATTTATTTGATTTAGCAGTTCCCAAAAATAATGTTAAAAGCACTATAAAAGTGGTTTTTGAAACTTTAAAAGTTAAATACATGAGGTAAAATCTTACTTCATAATAATAGATTTTCAATTTGTACAAAAAATTATTAACTCAAAATTAAAAAATATATCTACGTATGGAGTATGCATTGGTAAACATAAACGACATTCTCAAAATTGCAGAGACAAATTTCAATAGTTTGTTTGATTCACAAAATATTTTATAAATTTATATTAACAAAGGAAAAAAATTAAAGATAAAATATAAATTATTAATGTTTAGTTTATTAACAAATTCGAAACCTTAAAGATATATATACTTTGATTTTAAAAATATAAGAAAGTACTAAATTTTACGTTATTGACGGTTTTAAATTCAATTTGTTTGTTTTTAAAAATAAATTAATTTGAAAATTCAAATTGTTTGTGTAAAAAAAAATATTCATGTGTCTTTATACAGGAGGGTTCACAAAATATTTTTGTTTTTAAACCAAAATAGGGTGTTCTTTTCTTAGGATCCCTACCCTATTAATATATATATATATATATATATATATATATTGTCACAACCCCCGATCCCTAATCCCCGGGAACGGGCGGCCGCGAGTCAGTTTCGGTGGTATCGCGTGTTTGTCAAATTTGGTAGCGGAATTTTCATCAGGACCGTAGTTAGGAAATATTTTATCAGAGTAAACCACCATATTTTATAAATACAAATACATGGGAAAAACCCAAGTGTGCAGTACACACATTTTCATAGGAATAAATCATATTTTATTTAATAAAAACATCTATTTTATTTTAGGTAACTTTATTGCTACTTTTCAAAGCCTTCAGTGCTCTCCAGCTGGCTTTTATTGGCTTCACACTAAGTTACCAGAAACACGTGTTGAAAACATTTTATCAGCAGGAAATACTGGTGAGTGAATCCCAGTTTAATCAAGTTTAAATAGAAAGTCACAGTGAACAGTATTGAGAGCGATCACATTGTTTATTTCTACACAATTACTCCATTAGTACTGTCAATCCTGACTTGTGGGTCATATTACCCATTGGCTAACTCATTGTCCAATGGTAACGTATTGTCTTCCCGACTTACTACTCATAGTGTAGTAAATTTTGTATACAAAACCCCAACATACCGGCAGTAATTGAAGAACTACAAAGACTCAATCACTGCTAAATTTCATTGTAAAACATTTAAGGTTTGGTAAAACATTACCAAAAAGATTAACAAAAAAAGGATAGACTCACAAAAAGGTTTACACAAAAAGAAGGATTACTCACATTGCTGTCTTAGACTTCTTCTAAGGATTTCCTGGGATTAATCTATAATGTACACAAATGTATATATGTTAGTATAATAACCCTTTATTTATATTAATGATACCCTCCCTGAGACGTCATTCCAATAACTACGTCGGGCAGAACCACGACAGTTATTACGGAACCCTAAATCAATCGGGCAGCATATCTAATACGTATCCAGGGGTTATAATACTTACAACGGAGCAGAGCTTCGCTAATTAGAGGTATAATACCCGAGTATAATTACTCTAATTCAGAAATTGAGATTGAGAATGAATTGTTAACGAAATTTGGTTGAACCCGATGGCCTTCTTATATAGTTGCTGAACCCGGGTCTCTCGCGGCCCGCGTAACATAAGCACAAAGCTTACGTGGCCCGTGTCAAAGCTGGGTCAACGCGTAGCTGTGCTGAGTCGACAACTAGCTTAGCCGGGTGTTGGGCCACGTGGCCGCACCGGGCTGTGCCACCTTTTTAGTCCCTCGCGGCCCGCATTAACTTAACGGTTAGCTTACGCGGCCCGCTTGAACTTAAGAAAATCAAAGGAATCTGGTATCAATCTTCATACCGCCTGCGTAAAGGTTGGGGTGGGTCTACACGGCCCGCCTCAACTTACTATTTCTTGTTTTTCATTTATTTTTAATGCTATATTGTATTTCGGGCTCGGTTTTCACATACGAGGTGTATTTAAAAATATATAGGGGTATCTTAAATATATTAGGGGTGTCAGAAAAATTTTGGAAGGTTGATATATCTTGGTATAAATCCTAGAATATTTAATAAAATATATAGTGCACTCGTATTAAGTATAGTAACCCAATTCCACTTTATCCCTACACCACAAGACAGAACCCCAACGAATTTAGGCAGAGCCTTGACATACGTTACGGGGTCCTACGTCACTTGGACAGGGTATTAGTGATCAGGGCTACAATACTTAAAACGGGCAGGGCTTTGAAGTGTTTATAGGTGAATTACTAAAAATAGAAAGACATAGAGAGTGAAAGAAATGAGGGACTTTAGCAATGAAAAAGGTTGATCGGCCGTTCCTATATATACTGCTTTGGATGAATTTGGCAACAAGTTAGCATTTATTGCATCTTCTCATAACTCTCCACGTAACCATGCATACATGCATTTTAATTTCAAGTTATGAGTTATTATTTTAATTAATATATATATTATAATTAATTTAACTGCTTCACTTATTTGGCGCTTTTAACTTATAAAATATGACATTTTATAAAATAATAAATATGCCATTAGAACGAGAATAATTTTATCTACATTTTGAACCAAGTTTCATTAAAAACATAGTAGGTTCGAATATAATGTATTTTTATAATTTAAATGGTTCCTACGCTTGCCGAAAATACCTTATATTTTTATTGGTCAACTTACCAATGACGCATCCTTTTAGTAACATAAGTTTTTATATAATTTATATAAAAATTTTGGGAATGTTACATCCTCCCCACCTTGTTTTAAATCTCGTCCTCGAGATTCCCTAAAATATAGAAGAACACTTTTAGTTTTGTCATGATCCTAGTTTATTCTGGTCTTTGCTTTGAACTTTGACTTTACTTTGACCAGAATTATTCTCTGAGATTCTTATATTTTCAAGAGTTTTGAATTAAAGTAACATATATATTTTTAGATGTTTCGTGTTTTTAGCACAGGTTTCCTAATGCGTCAATATACTAAGGTAATGCAAGAGGAATTCTTAAACTTTCAATGACGTCTCAACTCAAAGAGTTTCTGTCGTTCATCTTATCGCACGAATTTCGAAACGGATGATCAAACGAAATAGTGTTTGATACTGAAATTAGAGACGTATACGAGAGATTCCTAATAAATAAATCTAAAATTATCATTGACATACTTGTTCGTGATTTATCCCTAATTGTCAATCAATATGGTCTTTGGATTTCCTCATAGACATACATGTCTATATAATCATATATTTCACATACTGGTAGTATACATACCATTTATAAAGTCAATGTATTTAATAGATTCATATTTCCAAAAACAGGTCAGACATCAGTTCATGGTACTATTTAGGGAATTCCATTATCATAACATATACCCCATCTCACCCGGTCTTGCCGGAGAGGTAACCCCATCTCACCCGGTCTCGCCGGAGAGGTAACCCCATCTCACTCGGACAAGCTGGAGAGTCTACCACACCATGCCCAGTTTTACCGGAGAGGTAATTATCATAATATTTCCCATAAATAGGCTTCTCTCAAATCAGGATTTTGAAAGTACATCGTTTATTATGGTTTGCATCAAGAAACAAGGAAATCAGTATTCTCATGATGGATAATATTCTAGAACCGAGTAGTATTAATAAACAAGAAATAACAGTGGCCAGTTGTTATCGCTTATTTATCATACAGGCACTGTTCTAGTCATCATCCTCACGGGATACCAATAACCATCACACTTTATCTATGCAAGTAATTGGCTTATCTCAAAGCTTTATACTAAGGCATTCTTCTTAGGTTCAAGTCTAAATACTGTCCTGGTTGTTACCAGTGAATATCAATATCCCAACTCTTTCATTTAAGCATAGATATTATTATGGTTGTGGTTTTCTTTTGGTTGGAGAATGGAGTTTCAAATATATCATTGTCTCCATTGACACTATGGTTTGGATCAATGTGAAGAGTATGCTTACAGCTAACTTTATTAGATTCCGTCACAAGGAATATTTTATTGAGACAGATAGCATTTTAAAACATAGTAGGTTTCATGGTTTATTCTTATAATAACTTCATATTTTCATATGAATTACCAATGACATTTTCTCTTATGTTTATCTTACGGAAGATATTATATTGGGTATACCATCAAGAAATTCTATTGGGTATATGCATATATATGTGTATAAAATTTCAAATCTCTAGTTAATATTTACGTAATATACACACACACACACACACACATATATATATATATATATATATAATACTAAATTATTTTGTAAAATAATAATAACTATACATCCGATGATACCAATCATCAGGCTTATTTTCCATGACTTTATTTTATCCTTTTTATAAAAATAGTATATTGAAATAAACTTCCGTTAAATTTATTGAATATATTATTTTGGAATCAAAGGATGGATAAATAAAATAAATTAGTCCAAATATAAACTTTCTGGACTCATAAGAATAATTTCATTTTCAATTAATAGGTTAAAATATACTAGACTCACTATTTATATTACCTTAATAATTTCTCCTCAAGTAATCATCTATATATCTATTTCAATTATCACATTCCTACCTTTTCCTTTATAAGAATCAATTATAATATACATTTAAGATTGAGAGGCATTATTTAGAAGAATATGTGCATATGTGACCCATGACATTGTATTTATGGGTTACTAAGAGATATATATATATACTATACATAAATTACTTTCTGTAATTTTTAACAATATTGTATATATATATAAGATTTAAATATAGTATAAACTTAAAACACATAACATAGTAAGTAATACAAAGTTTGACGTTTCAAAAATTGATTCTAAATATATTTGAGTAATATACATGTATTGAAATATGTATGTATACCCCATACAATATTAATAGTAATTTATTTAAAAATATTACAATATTAAGATTGTAATCTGAATTTTAAATAAAGTTATATAAAGGACAAAAGTACTAAACATACAATTGAGTCAATTATTCTTATGTGGGGCATCCATTTTTAATTCTAGTGTGAGAAAGAAAAAAATTGAATGTTTAGGAACATTTTAACGTGCCAGGTAAAATAAATAAATAGATACTAAATGATGCGTGCGAAGTGTCGTATATTTTAGGTGTATATTTTAAGCCCTTTTTAACACTTATTTTAGCCAAGTTTTAAATTTATAAAACACGATATTTCACTAACACTAAACACACATATGGGCAAGTGCACCCATCGTTGAGTGTAGTATAGCGTTGGTAAGATACCGAGGTCGTCCAAGGACACAAGAGCTTTTAGTACCGGTTTATCCTCAACGTCTAACCAAAATAAAAGTTTAGAAAAATGTTTTAAACTAAGAAAAATAAAAACTAACTAAAATGCTGAAAATAAAAATAAAATAAAAACAGATAGACAAGATGAATCACTTGGTTCCGACTCGTATCTAGTATAACCTTTGATTATTTCCGCACTTTTGCACATAATTAAGAGATTATCTTAGTTATTGTAGTAGGCCCCTCTTTTGAAGGTGACGTTACCCTCACCCCAGTAGTTTGAGTCAGCAGGGATACAATCCTAAAGGGGTGGATTATTGGAAGATAATGAATTAAGTTATTAATGCAGTATTGTGGTAGGCCCCGCTTTTGGCGGTGACGTTACCCTCGGCTAAGTAGTCTGAGTCAGCAGGGATACAGTCCTAAATAGCCGGGTTATAGTATTAATAGTAGTTAACTTATGAGGGGATCAAAGAGTTTGGACCCCCGCCATCCAATACCGTGAAGTATTGAAGGAGGTCCTACTAAATTTGACCCAGGTCCATTGCAGGACCTCTAAACGCTGAACAATGGCAAGACCTTTACCAAACCGTTCCCTTAACCCCCGACCAGGTAGCCAACATACCTCCATATAGACCGTGGAGATATGAATGGTGAAAATCCTTTATTTTATATAGACAGTAAAATAATGCCAAGACACCACGGACAAACGATAAGGAAAGATCACCTTCAACATAAGTAACTAGTTATTAAAGTCATTAATACAAAACCAAATAAAAAGTGCAAAAGATTAGAAATAAAAAGTATTATACTAGACACTTTGTCTTCACCAAGTGATGTAAGAGACTTAGGCAAACATGGCCTTGATTGTCAAGAACTCTTACGATCAATCTTGGATCCCGAGACGACTCACACACTCTATGATGGACAATGGATGATGGTGGTGGATGATGGTGTTGTGATGGTGGTGGGTGGTGGATGAAGTGTGAGAGAGGTGGTGTGCCAAGGGATGAGTTGCAATGAAACCAAGCACTCCTATTTATAGGCTGAACAGAGGCCTGGGCACGGCCCCGTGTTCGCTGGGCACGGCCCCGTGCCCGTCTGACACTCTCTCTCTTCATTAATTGTAATTCGCAATTACAATTAATGCGCCTGCAGTACTTTCGGCACGCCCCCGTGTCCGCTGAGCACGGCCCCCGTGGTGGGCAATAGAAGCTTCTACAGGTTTGTCTTTTCTGCTGCTTCTTGGGCACGACCCCGTGCTGGCTGAGCACGGGGCGTGTTCAGCCTTCTGTTTTCTTTATTTTGCTTTGGAAGGTGCCGTTGAGGGTTCGGGCAATCCACTAATGTTCCTTTTCTTGTATTTATGTTGGATTTAGCTGTCTTTTTGCTTCTTTTGCGTTTTTGAGCTCATTTAATCCTGAAAATACAAAAGGAAGACAAAAACACTCTTTTTCCAATATTAGTACTAAAAAAGGGTTAGTTTTATGCCTCATTTGATGTAATTTATATGTTGCATTTTACACACATCACTAAATCATTGATTTAAGTAGGAAAATATGTTTTCACTGTTATAATATCTTTACTTCAAAAATTTAATTATCCAATCTCTTTTATATGTATCGATTGTTCAAACCATCAAACCCATCTTTTCTCTCATTTTAGTATATATCATAAAAAATTTTATTACTTCTTTTTAAATATAATATTCTAATATATAGAGAATGAAAACCTGGTTATTTATATATGATTATCACGGTATATATAATGACCCTTTTTATCATACCCTCTCTTTATAGTTTTAAATGTATAAATTTTACAGGTATCCTAATATATATAAATATATATATTTTTATGTTATATACACGTATATATTATTAAAATGTATTATAGTTTATATATATACATTTCAAATATAATAGAATTGTATTATTTAACTATTATACATTAGTCAGCTGACTTGAATATTTTTCTTTATAATTTAGGATACACAATCCTATAACTAATATGACTGGTTAATCTTATAATCTTATATTAGCTATCTCCATGCATAAAACCTATTCTGTACATACCTTAATATTAAAGATCTGTAGAAACGCTTTCATCGTTTAGTTAGGCCTTTCTACATAGTCCAACCAACCCAAATCTCTTAAAAAATTTAAATGATTTTATTAAATCATGAATACCCATCATATTCATTTAACCATCTATTTTATTACTAAGTATTTCAATAGAAACTTTTACAAGTAATCCCAACATCAGTTATTTCATAAAACTATGAAAGTATGAAGTCTTATGGTCAACTAGTTATAAACCAGAAAGGATAAAATAAAGTGGGAAATTGGTACACCTAGGTTTCAAAACTTGCTTTGGCTAAATCTACTAAAGCAATCTTTTAAATTTTATTAATTCTTAAAATCCTTTCGGTTAATTTAATAGCTTCGGTTTTATTTATTTAAATATAAATTATTTTGAAACAATATTATTGAAACCACAAAGTTTTTTTTTTTAACTTTATACCATATATTTCAATATGTATTTTAAATCAAAGTAAATGATTGTTTCCAAAAGAGAATCATAAACATGACTGCTTTGTTAATAACTAACTTAGTTTGATGTACATTAACAATTGAATGTATTTAAATACATTTTTATAGGTATTCAAATAATTTCATTTGTATATTTTATATGTCAGATCTAATGATATATATGACAATATTAAAACATGTATTAACAATAAATCGTGTAATTATTTTAACTAATCAACTCCCATTTCTAAATAAAATATTTCATGATTCTTTTAACTATTTTAACGTATACATATTATGATATTATTTGAGTAGGTGGTATTAATTATTACAGACAAATTTCTAGTACAAACATTTGAGTACAATCATAAAATAGATTGATGAACATTGCAACTTATATATATATATATATATATATAGATATATATATATATATAGATATATATATATATATATATATATATATATGGATTTATTACAAACTACACTGGAATTCAAAATATACTAGTGATTACGCATCGGTAACTTATTTTAGTCTATCTAAGTTATAGGAGTATTATGCTCAACATGTTTTTATGTAAGGTTTATTCTATCTCCTGTCTCTACTAAGTTGTTATTTAATGGGCAAAGTTCCTTATATGTCAGATCTAATGATATATATGACAATATTAAAACATGTATTAACAATAAATCGTGTAATTATTTTAACTAATCAACTCCCATTTCTAAATAAAATATTTCATGATTCTTTTAACTATTTTAACGTATACATATTATGATATTATTTGAGTAGGTGGTATTAATTATTACAGACAAATTTCTAGTACAAACATTTGAGTACAATCATAAAATAGATTGATGAACATTGCAACTTATATATATATATATATGGATTTATTACAAACTACACTGGAATTCAAAATATACTAGTGATTACGCATCGGTAACTTATTTTAGTCTATCTAAGTTATAGGAGTATTATGCTCAACATGTTTTTATGTAAGGTTTATTCTATCTCCTATCTCTACTAAGTTGTTATCTAATGGGCAAAGTTCCTTTTAAAGTTTCTAGCTCATAGGTGGCAAGGGTGCTGGTACTGGTTTGGTCGTTCGATTATTTAATATAAGTTAGCATTTACTGCTGTAGTGGCTAACATATGGAGATTTACCCATTGTTCATCTAATTCATCTTCTACTAGTGGGTTATTGTCTGCTTCCTGAGTTTGTGCATTTATTTCCTGATTGATTATCGCTCCCTTTGGTTGTGTCTTCTTTATTTTCTCTTGACCTTTTCTAATAATCCAACTTCTCTTCTTAGAGGTAAATGGTTTCTTAGACTGTGCCTTACGAATAAATATTCCTTCCTTAGTATCTGCTGAATATCCTGAGGGATTTGGTTGAAATGAGGTTCCCTTATCTTTTGGTGAACTATCTAGTTGATGATAGATATCCGAAATTCTTTGCTTACCCATACTGTAGACTAACAAATATTTAAATAATATAAAACACATAATCACATAAATTATTTCCTAACACAGAATTTAAAACTAAAGTGTTAGCAGAACACTTCTTTGGCTTGAACCAGTGGCTAGGCTCTGATACCACCTTCTGTCACAACCCCCGATCCCTAATCCCTGGGAACGGGCGGCCGCGAGCCAGTTTTAGTGGTATCGCGTGTTTGTCAAATTTGGCAGCGGAATTTTCATCAGGACCGTAGTTAGGAAATATTTTATCAGAGTAAACCACCATATTTTATAAATACAAATACATGGGAAAAACCCAAGTGTGCAGTACACACATTTTCATAGGAATAAATCCTATTTTATTTAATAAAAACATCTATTTTATTTTAGGTAACTTTATTGCCACTTTTCCAAGCCTTCAGTGCTCTCCAGCTGGCTTTTATTGGCTTCACACTAAGTTACCTGAAACACGTGTTTTAAACATTTTATCAGCAGGAAATACTGGTGAGTGAATCCCAGTTTAATCAAGTTTAAACAGAAAGTCACAGTGAACAGTATTGAGAGCGATCACATTGTTTATTTCTACACAATTACTCCATTAGTACTGTCAATCCTGACTTGTGGGTCATATTACCCATTGGCTAACTCATTGTCCAATGGTAACGTATTGTCATCCCGACTTACTACTCACAGTGTAGTAAATTTTGTATACAAAACCCCAACATACCGGCAGTAATTGAAGAACTACAAAGACTCAATCACTGCTAAATTTCATTGTAAAATATTTAAGGTTTGGTAAAACATTACCAAAAAGATTAACAAAAAGAGGATAAACTCACAAAAAGGTTTACACAAAAAGAAGGATTACTCACATTGCTGTCTTAGACTTCTTCTAAGGATTTCCTGGGATTAATCTATAATGTACACAAATGTATATATGTTACTATACTAACCCATTATTTATATTAATGATACCCTCCCTGAGACGACATTCCAATAACTACGTCGGGCAGAACCACGACAGTTATTACGGAACCCTAAATCAATCGGGCAGCGTATCTAATACGTATCCAGGGGTTATAATACTTACAACGGAGCAGAGCTTCGCTAATTAGGGGTATAATACCCGAGTATAATAACTCTAATTCAGAAATTGAGATTGAGAATGAATTGTGAACGAAATCTGGTTGAACCCGATGGCCTTCTTATATAGTTGCTGAACCTGGGTCTCTCGTGGCCCGCGTAACATAAGCACAAAGCTTACGCAGCCCTCGTCAAAGCTGGGTCAACGCGTAGCTGTGCTGAGTCGACAACTAGCTTAGCCGGGTGTTGGGCCACGGGGCCGCACCGGGCTGTGCCACCTTTTTAGTCCCTCGCGGCCCGCGTTAACTTAATGGGTAGCTTACGCGGCCCGCTTGAACTTAAGAAAATCAAAGGAATCCGGTATCAATCTTCATACCGCCCGCCTAAAGGTTGGGGTGGGTCTACGCGGCCCGCCTCAACTTACTATTTCTTGTTTTTCATTTATTTTTAATGCTATATTGTATTTCGGGCTCGGTTTTCACATACGGGGTGTATTTAAAAATATATAGGGGTATCTTAAATATATTAGGGGTGTCAGAAATATTTTGGAGGGTTGATATATCTTGGTACAACTCCTGGAATATTTAATAAAATATATAGTGCACTCGTATTAAGTATAGTAACCCAATTCCACTTTATCCCTACGTCACAAGACAGAACCCCAACGAATTTAGGCAGAGCCTTGACATACGTTACGGGGTCCTACGTCACTTGGACAGTGTATTAGTGATCAGGGCTACAATACTTAAAACGGGCAGGGCTTTGAAGTGTTTATAGGTGAATTACTAAAAATAGAAAGACATAGAGAGTGAAAGAAATGAGGGACTTGAGCAATGAAAAAGGTTGATCGGCCGTTCCTATATATACTGCTTTGGATGAATTTGGCAACAAGTTAGCATTTATTGCATCTTCTCATAACTCTCCACGTAACCATGCATACATGCATTTTAATTTCAAGTTATGAGTTATTATTTTAATTAATATATATATTATAATTAATTTAACTGCTTCACTTATTTGACGCTTATAACTTATAAAATACGACATTTTATAAAATAATAAATGTGCCATTAGAACGAGAATAATTTTATCTACATTTTGAACCAAGTTTCATTAAAAACATAGTAGGTTCGAATATAATGTATTTTTATAATTTAAATGGTTCCTACGCTTGCCCAAAATACCTTATATTTTTATTGGTCAACTTACCCATGACGCATCCTTTTAATAACATAAGTTTTTATATAATTTATATAAAAATTTTGGGAATGTTACATATATATAGGAGGGTTCAATTAAAACCTCATTTTATCGCGAGAACTCGAAAACTAATTAAAAAAGCCTAAAAAGCATACCATTTTGTTTTACAAATTTTCGCTAGTTTTTTTGTATAAAAAATAACTTTTTTTCAAAAAAAAATTGTAGTGCACATGTGTAATAATACACATATTAATTTTTTTAAAAGATTTATATATATATATATATATATATATATATAAAATAACGATTTATAATAAAAAAATTGTAAAAAAATTGGTATGTTTTTTAGGCTTTTTTAGTTAGTTTTTGAGTTCTCACGATAATAACCCTCCCATATATATATATATATATATATATATATACATATATATAGAGGAAGTATAGGATACAGATCCCCTAATCGTACATTACATATGCGAGTTTATTGACCGTACACCTGTCCTGATTCGTTTTTTACTCATAAGGTTAAATCAGACAATTCATTCAATCAGCTGAGGGAAAATTCGTCTGTTCATTCAATCAGCGAGAAGTTCGTTACACTAATATCCCGGTAATTTTGATTCGAATCAGTTTCAAATTTTTCATAATTCTCAAATTGCAGTTTTCGTTCTTCTGCGTTAGGGTTTGATTCAATTGTTTTTTTTCAATGGATCCACAGAGCAGCTCCGGACGAAACACAGATGTTGAATTTGAAGAAGCTCGATCGATCGGCGATCAGGTTCAATTATCTGCGTATCAGAGAGTTACGATTGACGATGTTTTAAATCCGGAACCTGCAAATCCAAATCGAAATGCAAATACAAGTGGTGTAAATGAGTGTTCGAATGGTAATTATGTTAATTCAGATCTTTATATTGTTCGTAGATGTGTTTTCTTTAATCGTAGTAATGATTTTGCATTAGTATAACTGATTTGTAGTTTGAATGTTGAGGATAATTGATATGAATGCAAATTGTATAAGTTCGCATGTTATGAGTCTGGCAATTCGCATGTGATGTTTATTCTAAATGCTGATTTCGCATGTTATGATATCATAAATCGCATGTGTAAAACATATTTATCAAAATGGGCATTTTCGCATGTTATGAGTCAAACAATTCGCACGTGTTGTTGTTCTTATGATGAAATTATGGAGTTTTTAATATATCGCATGTGACGAGTCCGATAAATCGCATGTGTTTTCCTTTTTTTATTTGATTTATGTAGATGAAAGGCTTTACACTCCTGAGGTTGAACCATCAGCTACACCTGTGGTTGGAATGCAATTTACCTCTATCGAACAAGCATACATGTTTTACCAAACATATGCTAAGTTAGCTGGTTTTTCTACTCGGAAAGGTGGTGAAGTACACAGTGGTGGTATAACCAAAACTAAGTATTTTGTTTGTTCGAAAGAGGGACATAAGCCATTGTTTATTGACGATGCTTATTCGAAGTCAAAAAAGCCATTCAAATCAAGGAACAGGGGGACCATTAGAACTGGGTGCAAAGCTCAACTTATGATTTGTACAGTGGAGGGTAGATCATATACAGTAAAGAAATTCGTTGATGGCCATAATTATAAGTTTGTAAGTCCACACGATATTCATATGCTGCCAGCGTACAGGCAATTGTCAGATGTCCAGGAGGAGATGATATGGGAACTAGGCACTCTAAACCTTGGCCCTGTCAAAACTTTTCATATAACGAGGAAACGTTACGGTGGTTTTGAGAATGTTGGTGCCACGGTCGATGATTGCAAAAACTTTAGGACTCGAATCAACAGCTATATAGGAGAATATGACGCTGACATGGTGATCAATAGGTTGACCGACAAAAAACACTATTTAGTTGATTTTTCGTTTGAATATTTTGTTGATGAGGACAAACGGTTAACTGGTTTGTTCTGGGCCGATGGGTTATGCAAGCGTAACTTTATGGAGTTCGGGGATGTGATATCGTTCGATGCAACTTTCAAGACAAACAAGTAAGTGTTACATAAAATGTTTTTAAATTTTTTTCGCATGTTATATGATTTCCTAAACTTGCAATATCGCATGTTAATATACATTGAAAATTAGGTGTTGAATATATCGCATGTTATACTGTATATTTCGCATGTTATATATTTTCTATTTCACATGTTACAGTGTGTACTTCGCATGTATACTAAATCTTAAATTTATGGAATTCCAGGTACAAGATGGTGTTTGTTCTGTTCACTGGGATTGACAACCAGTGTCGAAATGTAACCCTTGGAGCTGGGTTGTTGGCATCAGAGAGCATTGAATCTTATAAATGGCTTCTCAATTCATTCGTAAAGTCATTTGGACGGCAGCCAAAGGTTGTAGTGACGGACCAAGACCCTGCGATGAAACATGCTATTGAGTAGGTTTTTACTACCAGTAGACACAGATTGTGCATGTGGCACATAATGAAAAAAGTGGCAGATAAGGTATAGCATGCTATATTGTCTTTCGTTAGCGTTTTTTTATAATATAGATTCGTTATAGGCTGATATAAAAACAATTTATCGATATAGGTTGGACACGAGTTGTGCAATAATGATGAGTTTAAAAGGAGGATGTGCGATATTGTATGGACTGATTCCATTGAGCCTGAAGAATTTGAGAGACAGTGGAAGTTGGTGATGATTGAGTACGGTCTCACACAAAATAAATGGATTGATGATATGTTTGCGATGAGATACATGTGGATCCTGGCTTTTTACCGGCATGAGCCCATGTCTGGACTCATGCGAACAACTTCGAGATCAGAGAGCGAGAATCATTTTTTTTGCCAGGTGGCAAATTCACAACTCACACTTGTAGAGCTTATGAATCATTTTGACGGTGCAATGGATGTCCAAAGGTTCAATCACAGAAAGAATGATCATATTTCAAGATATACTGAGCCTGATGATTGGAGCAAAACTACTTTGGAAAAAGATGCTGCTAAGATATACACCAGGTCTATATTCTTTGATCAGCAAACAGAGATATATGGAACTATTACCGAATGTCTGCCGATGGACACCAAAATCGAGGGTCCACAGATAAGGATATCGTTGAAAGACTTTAAAGCTCATGGAGATGGGTTATTAGAGGTAATGTAGCATATATATTTAAAACATGCGATTAGAAAAACCACATGCGAATTTCATACAGAACATGATTTTGCAATATGCGATTTTGATGAACGCATGCGATTTTAAATTAATTGAATAAAATGATTTTTTTAGCCATGCAAAATTGTTCATGTACACATGAGATTTTAATTTTTAATTTTTTTTGGTTTTCTTAGGTGTGTTTCAAGAATCTTGAAAATGATTTAACTGCACAGTGTAGCTGTTTGCGTTTTGAACAATATGGACTGCTATGTAAACACATCTATTTTCTTTTCAAGATGTTTGGTGTTAAAGAAATACCAAACAAATATGTTATGAAGAGATGGACAAATGATGTGGTTCCGAATGAATTAAACGCCACGTTCGATGTAAAGGTGGATGATAAGGATGAGCAACACAAGGCTAAACAGATTGCTTGCGAAATCATCTACACATGGGAGTATTTGGTTAGCAATTTGATATCCGACCTTGATCAACTTGTTTTAGTCAGGGATCAAATGAAGCAGATTAAAGAAAAAGTTGATCAGAGTCGTATATCCAAGCTGCTTGATCCAAAGTTTGACCGGTTTTCAAAGTTGATTGGTTACCAACAACCGGTAACTAATGCACCTCCTACTGTCCGTGTGCCGGTTGGTATAAGAAACAAAGGACGTGGCTCGCATAAAAGGATTAAATTGAAGAAGGAACAAATGATCAGCCGCAAAGGAAAAAAGGTCAAGGACATGTAGTGTATGCAACGAAAAAGGTCATGATATTCGGACTTGCGAGATACTGAAAGGCAAACAACAAAAGAAGATGAAGGGAATCCAGATTGAAAAAGATCCCAGGCACAAAGCCAACGAGGTCAAAGACGATGAAGAGGAAGATGAGTTTGAAGATTACAGTGGAGGTAGTGATGATGGCACTGAAGAAGATGAGTGGGAGGAGGTTTCAGATGAGGAAGACTAAAATTTTTAATTGTACATGCGATTTTATACAAGAAACATGTGATTTAATACACATGAGTTTATATCATACAATCATGCGATTTAGTATGTAAACATGCGATTTTATATGCATCAGTATATAAGTAGTTTAACATGCGATTTTTAGTTATCTTGTTTTTTTTACAAAGATGTCTAAATCATTCATGCGATTTATATAATAATGAAGCATAAGATGTTTTCAAAACTTGTACAAAAAACATAAATATAAAGTAGTTGTTATTGTTTAACACAACTAAAACCATTAAACGATTAAACAGAAATCTAGTTACTTGAAGCAAAGATTTTGTCACGTTTAGCCGAGCTGAACTCCATCTTCTCTTTCACAGTGTTTAGAGCATCTTTCAGGAAAGAGAAGGCTAAGTCATCAGCTCGAGACTGCTCCTTTATGTGATCCAAAGTTGCGTCTCTAAAGCTTGATGGTGCTTCTTCAAGTAGTCTCTCCCACATCTCTTGTTTTTTCTTGATTTCTTCAAGAATTTTCGCCTTCACATCAAGAATCAAATGAGAAGAGGTGACATCGGTGCTTATTTCTGTCAACGTGCGAGTTGACAATAATTTCTTTATTGCAATGTTTTTTATTTGTTCTGAATCTTCATATGACATTTTTTTGGGTGTGTTTTGTGTGTGTTTGTGTTCAGTGTCTTAATATGGAATGTAGTTATCCCTGGGTATTTTATATTAAAATAGTAAATTTATTATGTAGGTAGGGTGGTAAGTTCAGTAGTATTTATGGTAAAACTGATCATTACAAGTCACATTACAGTCACATCAGTATTAAATTCATTTTTTATATAAAATAGTTAATTTATATTTATTTTAATTATCAATTGATAATTTTTTGTTTTTGTATTTTAATCATCGTGGGACAAAGTCACATGAAATCATCAGCAACATTTTTTTTCAAAATCGCATGTTTTTCAAAAACGAATTCGCACACTTTAAGAAACCACAGACAAGATCACTTTTTAAAATTGCATGTGTTTAAAACAAGAATTCACACACTATAAGAAATCTCAAACATTATTACCTTTTAATATCGCATGTGTATGAAACAAGAATTCGCACACTATAAGAAATCTTAAACATTATTACATTTTTTAAAATCGCATGTGTATAAAACAAGAATTCGCACACTATAAAAAAACAAAACCGTTCTTTTTGTTTTCAATGGTTTTTTGCACGCTCAATATGTATTTCGCATAGTATAATTTTCATGCTGCATCATCTTCCTCGATAAACGGTCTATCGATGTTGTTTCAGTTCAAAACTTCCAAAATCAACAGATATGAAATCGAAGAAGGAGGTTGGTGAATAAGAATCTTACGTTGTTGTATTTGATTTATGGATCGATTTTTTATTAATGGTTGGATTTTCGAATACGATTTTGAATATAAGATTCCAATCTCCGTCAATTACAGAGATTAAGATATCGTAATGACGATTTTAACCTTTTATTCAAGTTTTGAATACATTAATATGATTAATTTAATGATTTAAATTGATTTGATGGATTGAAGATCCTATGGATGAGAATATCGCGTACGTAATGTAGGATAAGTGGTATTGTACGTTAACCGGCCTATACATACATACATATATATACATACATACATACATACATATATACATATATATATATATATAGGGTCAGGATTTAGAGAAAACGCTCAAAAGTGTGAGAATGGTGAGAACGCCTATGGGTCGTCCGATCAAAACAATCCATGGACTAGATTGCGCGGTGGCGTTTTCGTAAATAACATCAATTTTATTATGTGGGACGCACTTCATTAAGGGTAAAAGGGTCTTTTACTGCTCATATTCAAAACGCTATCACATGATAAAATGCCATTCAAAAAAATTAAACACCATTAAAAACAAAATGCCAAAAATTAGTGATAAAACGCGTTGGATATTACAGGAAGATGAAACAACACAGAAACTGAATTTCAGTTATTAACATTTATTAGAAGAAATTCCCTCCTAAATTACGCGCCAAAAACATCATTATATAAACAAGGTAAAACATAGCTTTCATAATCACTTCAATCTATCTATTTCTGCAAAAAAACATCTTTAACCAAAACGCCAACTTAACCAAAACGCCAAAAATGGCAACAATCGTTTCATGGAGATACACTCTAGGAATCAGGCGATACGTCCTTCGTTTTGACAACAGAAGGAGGGTGTATGTTAAGACGGTCAGGGCAATTCTGAAGATGGAAGAAGAGATACAGAGGCGAATCTTATCCATTGGCATCGCTCTAGACAACGAATGCCATGAAACACATATGCTTATGAAAGCATTAACCAAGAAATTTGGATCAATCAAAGCAGATGTGAAGCCGGACCCTGTCATGAAATCATGGCGTTTTGATGATGAAACAGACATGGTGACCGTTACATACGACAACGGAGAGCAGGAAGTCTACTGGCTAGAAAACATCATGACAAAGCAGCGTCTGGGTTTCATGGAAGAATTGCATAACGCCACTTGTACCAACACAGAAATAGACTCAAAATTGGAGTTAATGCATGACATGTTCAAGTGGAGGCTTCAGAATCTTCAGGAACAAGAACCTGATGAAGGTGAAGGTGATGACATGGATGAAGATCCAGATGAAGACTCCGAGGAGGAAGAAGATGACGCAAGTGATGGATACTTTTCGGATAAAGTACCTTCTGACGAAGGTTTTTAATTTTTTTCCTCTTTTTTTTCTTCTGTGTAATCTTCTTTTTGTTTTTTTTAAGATAATTAAATGATATATTTCTCTCTTTATTAGCAAAACGCAAAAAAAAAAAATACCAAAAATGGTTATTCCTTACAAAACGCCAAAAATAACAAAAAATATTTTTCCTGCTTAATATTTTATTTACTCCGTTATTGTATTTTGTCATCTTGGGCTGCATAACACCATTTAAAAAAAAACGCCAAACTTAGAAGATGGAACGTTTATCACCTGTAAAACTGATAAAAAAGCTGATCAACACAGTAAATACAAAAACAGTAACTGAAAAGACAGTTACTTTATTACTATCATTTATTACAATAAAAAAAGTCCTGCCTAAACTACACGCCAAAAAACTCCTAAAAGAGAGGGGTCTATACACAATGAAATTGATCACACCCAGAAAACACAAACGCCATATCCTCTAGAAACCACTCACTTTAAAACACCAAAAAATGTTAGTTAAAAAAACCACAGATGGCAAACCCTTCACTGAAATGGATTCTTCTTCTGAAGGGGTTATCTCAATAATATTTTGCTGAATGAGATTGACAAATATTCAAGAAAAAGAGACTGCTGACAGTGATATGCCATCATGTGAGCTTTGTTCTTGATGAATATCGGCATGGAATAAAGGGATCAATACAAGTGAAAAAATACAAGTGTAAAAATGCTATTTTGGACTCCATTATTATAAATAGCATCAAGCAAGAGTTGATCTTCAATGACATGTCACCAAACAAGAATATCAAACCAAAACACAGGATGCCACTAAGCAGCTTCGTCTGAAAAAGATGGGGTTTATGTAGGAAAGTTGGAATCTAGTTAAAGAATTCAAAAAAGGTTCAAAACGCCAAAACAAATTGAAGAAGAAAAAGGCTGATGACAGTGAAGATTCGGAAGAGAAATTAGATTACCATTTTTTATTATTTTTGTTTTCATTTTATATTGTTTTGATATCAAGATATATGTTGTTTTGTTATCTAATTCTCTATAAATAAAATACATTATTATATAAAACGCCAAAAACTTCAAACACCAAAACGCTAGTAGTATGAAAACTGGGAGAACGGGTGCTGGCAAAGCACCTTCTAAAATGTAATAAACGCCAAAAAATTCACTAAACGCAAAAAAAATTGGTCTTATTGTAATCTTGTGCAAATATTAATGACTCGTAGTGAATTATTATACAAAACAACACAAAAACGCCAAAAAATTGACCAGAAAACGCTATAACGCCAAAACACTATCTACGTAACACATAAACAATTAATTCAACGCCAAAAAGTTTAATAAATACAATTAACGCCAAAGAAAACTTAGAAGCCAGAAATATTATACCGTGTTGGGAAAATAAAAGAAGATTGAAAAGACAAAAAAACCCCTAGGACCCTGATCATGTCCCGCGCCACGTGTTGGGTCAGGATGCGTTCTCACCGTTCTCACACTTTTGAGCGTTTTTTCCTGATCCCATTTATATATAGTGAACGTGTAAAATACAATATCCCTTAACGTACAATACGTACGATATTGTGAAATCGCACGTTATAAAAAAACATGTTGGAAATCGCATGTTGGTTTTTTTGTAGCAATTTCGCATGTTGGTATATAAAGCAATTTCGCATGTTGGTTTTTCAGCACAAATCGCATGTTCAAAAGTGAATTCGCACCAGATCAAACGGCTGAGATGATCGCGTACATATTGTACGATAAGGGCATTTGTACGTTAACCTAACCCTATATATATATATATATATATATATATATATATATATATATATATATATATATATAGGATAAGGATCATGTGAGAAGTAGTAGGCTATTTGAGAAACTTGAGAAGCATTCTGGACCACACATTTTCCCTAAGAAAAAAATGCAAAAAAAAAGGTAAAAAAATGCAATTTTTTTTTTGGAAAAATCGCAGCTTTTTCTTTAAGGATTTAATTTTTTATTTAAAAAAAAAATTTGGGATTTATACACATGTGTATATTGTTAATCTTTTAACTATACATATATGTATATTGTCAATTATACATATATGTATATACATGTTTAAAATTGAAAAATAAGTGTTATTTAGGGTTTTAGCATTAGTATTTAGGGTTTAGCATTATGGTTTAGCATTAGGGTTTAGCAATAGTATTTAGGGTTTAGCTTTTGGGTTTAACATTAGGGTTTAATTTTAACTTTTGGGTTTAGCTTTATCTTTAGGGTTTGCATTAGGGTTTAGCATTAAGGGTTTAACTTTAGGGTTTAGTTTTAGCTTTAGGGTTTAGCATTAAGGTTTAGCATTCGGGTTTACCTTTAGGGTTTAGAATTAGGGTTTAGCTTTAGGGTTTAGCATTAGGGTTTAGAATTAGGGTTTAGCTTTAGTGTTTAGGGTTTAGCATTAAGGTTTAGCTTTAGTGTTTATGGTATAAGGTTTAGGATTTATAACACATATTTTTTCAATTTTAAACATGTATATACATATATGTATAATTGACAATATACACATGTGTATAAATCAAAAAAAATAAAAAATTAAAAAAAAAATAAAAAATTTAATCCTTAAAGAAAAAGCTGCGATTTTTCCAAAAAAAAAAAAAAAAAAAAAAAAAAATTTGCATTTTTTTCACTTTTTTTTGCTTAAGGAAAATGTGTGGTCAAGATTGCTTCTCAAGTTTCTCAAATAGGGTGGACTTCTCTTAGGATCCCTACCCTATATATATATATAGGGAGAAGATCATGCGAGAACCACCTCTTATTGCGAGAACCGCGAGAACCAATGTGAACACAACCAAAAATGCCTAAAAATAGCTAAAAATCACACAAAAAATGTTTTTTTTTTAATTTTTTAATATTTTTTATAAAAAAATCGCTACTTTTCGAAGCAAAAAAAAAATTTTAATTTTAAAAAAAAAAAAAAAAAAAAATTTTTTGGCTTCTAAAAGTAGCGATTTTAACATAAAAAATATTAAAAAATTCAAAAAAAAATTTTAGATTTTTTTTAGATTTTTTGGGGTTTAGTTTTTAGCATTTTAGCTTGGGGGGGGGGGTTAGGTTTTTGGGGGGTGGGGGAGGGGGGTTTAGGTTTTTTTTTTGGGGGGGGGGGGGGTGGGGGGTTTAAGTTTTTTTGGAGGGGGGGGGGGGAGGTGGGGGTTAGGTTTTTTTAGCTATTTTAGGTTGTGTTCACATTGGTTCTCGCGGTTCTCACAATAAAGGTGGTTCTCGCATGAGCTCCTCCCTATATATATATATATAGGGCAATGCTAGACAGAAAACCCTCATTTTCTTAGAAAACTCTGGAAACCCAAATCTCCCCCCATTTTTACCCAACCTCCCGACATTTGTTTTCTTTGAAAAAAATAACACATGTAATATACATGTTTTAGAGTGTTTTGGGTCAAAAAAAAAAAAAAAAACAAAAAAGCGCCGAAAGGATTTAAAAAAAAAAATAAACAAATTTCAGCAATGTCCGGTTGCCTAACATGTGTTAGGCACAAAAGACAGAAATTGCTGAATTTTTTTTTTAAATTATCCCTTCGGCGCTTTTTTGATTTTTTTGGCCCAAAACTCTTAAAAACATTAATATTACATGTGTTATTTTAAAAAAAAAAATGTCAGGAGGTTGGGTTTTCTAGGGTTTTTTATATAGATAGGGTTTTCTATATAGCCCTACCCTATATATATATATAGGGAGCCGCTAGAATGAGAACCACCACGAGTTATGAGAACCACGAGAACCGCGCCCCGCGGGTGGCCGTTGACCACGAAATTTTTTTTACACCTAGATCCGTATATTTTAAGACCGGGTGTAAATTTTGGGTTCAAACGGCGCGCCCGAGGGGGTAGTTTTTTACGCCCAAAGTTTGGTTAAAAAAAAAAGAAAAATTAAAAAAACCCAAACTTTGGGCGTAAAAAACTACCCCCTCGGGCGCGCCGTTTGAACCCAAAATTTACACCCGGTCTTAAAATATACGGATCTAGGTGTAAAAAAAATTTCGTGGTCAACGGCCACCCGCGGGGCGCGGTTCTCGTGGTTCTCATAACTCGTGGTGGTTCTCATTCTAGCGGCTCCCTATATATATATATATATATATATATATAGGACAAAGATCCGTTAGGAACCACCCTTTATTGCGAGAACCGCGAGAACCAGTGTGAACACAAACAGTAATTCCTAAAAAATCGCAATATTTTTTTAATATTTTTTTTGAAAAAATCGCAATATTTTGTTAATAAAAAAAAATAAAAAAAAAATTCGAGTAACAGTTATCCATGCACATGTGCATATGTATCGTTTCTTTGTCAAATTCCGTAATTCATTACAAATAATAGTCAATTGCACTTTCATTTACACTACCACGTGTAATACACTACTTTTTACGTTAACAATGTTAGAAATGCACATGTGCATCTATATGTATCAACAGGATATAAGGTGTTTTGGTACACTACTTTCTCTTTCATCTATCATTCCATCCATAATACACAAGCATGCACATGTGCATTTTTGTCATTTCTTTGACAAATTCCGTAATTCATTACATATATTAGACAATTGCACTTTCATTTACACTACCATATGTAATACACTACTTTATACATTACCAATATTAGAAATGCACATGTGCATTTATATGTATCAACATGAAATAAGGTGTTTTGGTACACCACTTTGAATACACTTTCCCTTTCATCTATCATACCATCCATAATACACTACCATTACCTCCTACCATCCATAATACAATACCATTACCTCCTACCATCCATAATACAATGCCATTAACAATATTTTCACTTTATTACATGTATGTAAACACCATTTATACCATCCAATCAACATATTACATAAAAAATTGACAACTATAACCAAACCATCAACCACTAGATATAACTAACCAAAAAACATGTATATGGGCCTACTTCTCCATTCAAAATCACAAATTTTTTGTACCAAAACACGTTATATCATGGTTATACCTAATTATGCACATGTGCATTTTGAATATTGGTAATGTAAAAAGTAGTGTATTACTAATGGTATTGTAAATTAAAATGCAATTGTCTATTCCTGATAACGTATTACCGAATTTGTTGAAGTAATGATACATATGCACATGTGCATGGATAAATGTTACTCGAAAAAAAAAGTTTTTTTTTTTTTTTTTTTTTTTTTTTTTTATGGTAACGAAATATAGCGATTTTTTATTAAAAAATATTAAAAAAAATAAAAAAAAATTTTTGAGTGCTTTTTTGATTTTTTTTAGATTTTATTTTGTGTTCACATTGGTTCTCGCGGTTCTCGCAATAAGGGTGGTTCTCGCATGAACCTTACCCTATATATATATATATATAAAGTGAAAAAAACTCAACAATAGAGACTGGTATCCTCTTTTAACTATCTTATTCATTAGTACCTTTCAACAGATCACAAAATTATCACCACATAAATTTTAACCATTGAATTGATTTGTTCAATGACCCACACCCACATTGCTCCTGACACTCTTATGTATATGTATGTGTGTGTTTGTGTATATATCTATGTCATTATGGGTGTACGGGATGGATCCTTGCGTAAAATTGTATATTGCGTAAAATTGTATATTGCGAGAACTTGTATGTCAAAAAAGAATGGTTCACTTAATGATTACTTATAATACAAGAACAGAAATGAGAGTAGAAGTAAAATGGTATCATAAACTCAATCAATTAGACTACACAAACGTTTATAATTCTCATATATGTTTTAGAGTCATAGGCCAGGAGTCGGCTATAGAGTCCAAATTTTTATAAAAAGTGTAAAAAGTCATAAAATACTATAATGTCAACCATAAAAAGTCGTTAATAGTAACTCTTCGTCGCTAAAGGTTTCAAACTGTTTGGGTTAATGAAGTTCACTTTTCAAAAAAAAAAAATTCAAAAGGGGGTGGCATGATATTGTCGATTATTAAAAAATTGGTTTTTCTATTCAAAATTGGTTTTTATTTAGTAGAATTGGTTTTTATTTAGTAAACTTGTTGCCCGACTACCTACCATTGTTTTGTAATTGCCTTTTTTCGTGTGGAATGATATTGTCGATTATTAAAAAAAAAGTTTTATATTGATTAGGATATTGTGTTTTATGTTCATAGTTCTACGATAATGTATTTGAAGTTTTTACGGACTATTAGAGGTTGAATATGGTGTTTAGTAATCTTCACCAACTTATTTGTAGGTATTAGGTGTGTTTTATGGCTAAAATTACAGTGTTTTATGATTTTTTATACTTTTTAGAAAATTTGGACTTTGTAGTTGAACCCCACCCCTCCGTCGTATATGTTTTAGAGGATTCCGACAGTACCCCGATTTACAATAGTGCAAAAGATGAGTTTTGTTACACATGTTTATGTTGACAACTAATTTATTAACCTATAACGATATTATTAATTTGTCGAAGATGGTAGGAACACAACAACGCCTTTTTTCAAACCTGGTATAGAGTTTGAATACTTAAAACATAACTATTCCGATTTTAAACTCATGTATAAACAAAGTTACGGCTTGAGTGATATCTATTTTGAGTAGGTGCAACTTCAACTTGATTCTTTAGCTCTAACTAAGGGTGTTAAAGAGTATTTACATTTATATATATTTACATATGTATTAACTTTTTATCAATTATATTTATTTAAAAATGGTGTTGTACATATGTATGCAACTTTAGTAGCAATAGCAATGACAAGTATCTATAAATTCTATTTGGCCATCCTTTTTTCATGGGTTGCAATCAAAAGGGGACCCAGTTGGACACATTAGTGATCGCCGGTCCCGCCTCGTTTCTCGTTAAAGCGAAAAGGACTTTGTGGATCACTTGACTAGTCTTGCATGCAAATCCTACCCATTTTTTTACTTGTTACTTTTTATTATCGTTACTATATGTAAACAAAACTAACAACTTCAATATAAATTATAATTATTTTAGTTTTATAAACTAAAAATGTTTGTAAAAAAATCTATATTGTTTTTACGTCTGAACGTATGCTGTTAGATAAAATGCAAATAATTTTTTATCTACATTGCATTTGCAAATAAATAAATAAATAAATAATAATCTATTTGTTATTGATAACTAAAATCTACTTAAAATCATATATAATAAAATCAAGTGTTGACCTTCGGAAAAATAAATTGAAGTATATTTTTACAAAAAAGATTGATTAATTTAATAATCATACGAACATTATGAAATTTATTCACCCTATGTTTCTTTTTTGCTCGTATACCACTTTCATGATTAGTGGTCCATAGCGCCACATAAAAGACACGTCCTTATTCATGCTTTATTGTATACCTGAAGTCGTTTTATTTTCATATTTCAACAAATTGGAACATACAAAATTCATAAAATATTTGAAGAGGAAAGAAAGAATTTCATGTTTTGTCCATGGGTATGAGAAATTACATGTTTAGTACTCAATGACTACTTAAACGTTACATATTTGATCTTTCACGTTAAAAAATATCATATTTATTATATTTTCATAAAAATGACTAACTTTACTTAAAAGAAAAATAAAAACACAAATTGTGGGACTAGCTAGACAAAGTTCCCCCTCCCGTCGTCGACCATTGAACATGGATGGTTATTCAAGAGAACAAGAGAAAATGAAATTCAAATAATTAAAATGGTTTTCATGGATTCCATTAAAATTATTGGTTTCAGCAAAAGGTTTTCAAGGATTTTCATCATCACAATCGAAATCATCACTAGCTTTAGCAAAAGCAAGAAAAAGGGTCGATCAGGACATACAAATAGGCCTCTGCAAGACGAGAAATTGTGATCGAAGAACTAGATTTACGTGCCCAAACCTAATTGATGCTCTTAGATATTGAGGAATCTAGAGAAAACCTTTTTGTACCATGTTAAGATCTACATGATTAGTGTTACGATATTTTAGTGATCTGCATGATTAGTTTTAAAATATTTTAGTATGTTTAAAATACACGAACATGTAAATATTGGTGTAACACATCTCCATGCCCTTGAATGAAAACATGCATTATGATTATTTTAGAATAAATAATTATTTTGACCCCTAAGTTTTAGTTAGTTTAACCCTTACGGTCCTAGAAGGAATCTTTTGACATATAAGAGCCTAACGTTTAATTTTGTAATGGTTCTAACCCTTAACACTAATTGTGTTACTTTTTTTCTGTTAAATGTAAGGGTATTTTAGTACTTTTATGCCTTTGGGGATGTTTAGGTAAATTACAAAGTTTCTTTTAATATTTAAGGGCCTACTTATGTAGGTACTCATATTAACAAAAACACAACCACAATCTCATTCTTTATTCTCTATAAAATAAGTTTTTGTATTACCTGTAACTACAAAAACACAAGAAGATGGGGGAATAGTGCCTAGCACTATTTCCCCATCTTTACAATATTATCCCGCTTTAAAATTACGATTTTGCCATCAGTTCAAAATTACGTTTTTACCCCGAGTTCAAAATAAAATTATGCTTTTGCCCCCGCTAAAAATACAGTTTTTCCCTCGGTACAAAATTACGATTTTGCCGCGCTTAAATTTATATTTTTGCCATTAGTTTTGTTTTTTTCTTCCCAGCCAAATTACGATTTTGCTCTCAATTTAAATTTACATTTTTGCTATCGTTTTTGTTTGTTTTCCAAGTCAAATTACGATTTTGCCTTCAATGTAAATCATAGTCATGCCATTGTTTTAGTTTTTTTTTTGACAAAATTGTGGTAGTTTTTGTTTTAATTGTTTGACTCGATGTAAATTTTATTCGTGTCAGGCAGCTGCCTGACACACGCTCATTTATCCTGAAAAATACAATTTCCCCCCAATTTAAAATTATAGTTTTTCTATCGTTTTTGTTTTTTTAAGCAAAAGTATGATAGTGTTTTATTTTAATTGGTTGACTCAATGTAATTTTTTGAGATCGTGTTATGAATAGTATGTACAAGTAATCGAAACACAGACGTACATGTTATGAGAGAGAAATATTTGGCTTAGTGCCCCGAAATGAGGTCGAGGAAAAATCTAGTTCGTATATATTAAGAAAATATATTTGTTTTTTTATTATTTAAACCTTTTATTGTTATTTTATTTTTTTATTGAGTAAAATGCACGGATAGTCCCTGTGGTTTTGCAAAGTTTCAGCTATAGTCCCCAGATTTTGGAAATTACACTCGTAGTCCCTGTGGTTTGATAGTTTGTTACGCGGATAGTCCCTGAAATGGATGGGGGTTAGTTTTCTCTGTTAAGTCCATGTCAAATGACAAAATTACCCCTTACTTTTATTAAAATATAAGAATAAATCATACATACTCTGACTCACTCTCTACTCTCTCTCTACTCTGTCTCTCTCAGGAAACCCCCACACCACCTGCCACCACCAGCACCACCACTTGCCACCACCCTCCCCACACCACCACCTATATAATGTTAAAAATGTTACAAATACTGTTTTCAAATCAGACATATCATATGTTTGACTTTAATAGCCATCCGTTTACATCCACGAATGATGTAAAAAAAAAAACGAATCACCAAATGCACAAACATAAAACAATATAACCTAACATGATTCAAAATGAATATCAACATCAATCGGACACACAGTTACAAAGCAAAGCAGCAAAATTAACATAAAAATCTAATAAATTAAACTAATTACAATCGAGACCATAGAAATGAACAGATACAGATTCAAAATATGAGTATATGCGAGATCTAGAAATGAAGATGAAATCATACTCAGCGGGAGCAAGAGTGGATCGGATCGCATTGATAGGGTTTGGAGAGGAAACAAGAGGTGCGAAACGCCTGCCTTCTCTTCTGAGTGCAGCCATCGCCATTGGAGCTCGGTTGTTTTGTATGAATTTGGGACAGATCGATGGATTTGAAGAAATTAGGGTTCCGAAAGGTTTGAAGGTGTGTTGGTGATAATCGCAGGTGGTGGTCCGATGCTCGGATGAAGTGGTGGTGGCAAGTGGTGGCAGGTGGTGTGGGGGAGGGTGGTGGCAAGTGGTGGTGCTGGTGGTGTCAGGTGGTGTGGGGGTTTCCTGAGAGAGACAGAGTAGAGAGAGAGTAGAGAGAGAGTCGGAGTATGTATGATTTATTCTTATATTTTAATAAAAGTAAGGGGTAATTTTGTCATTTGACATGGACTTAACAGAGAAAACTAACCCCCATCCACTCCAGGGACTATCCGCGTAACAAACTATCAAACCACAGGGACTATGAGTGTAATTTTCAAAATCTGGGGACTATAGCTGAAACTTTGCAAAACCACAGGGACTATCCGTGCATTTTACTCTTTTTTATTTTATTATTTTTACGATTATTACTTAATAACACTCTTTATAAATATATAAGTAAATACGTCTTTTTTTAAAGCGTTTTTATTAACGTCGTTTTATTATCATTCGTTTTTCAAACTTCTTTTTAAGCCGTTCTATCTTTTTAATATACAGTATATTTAATCGTTCATTTGTTTTAAACCGTTTGTTTGTTGAAAACTCGTTAGTTTTTGAAAATTTTGTTTAGTAAAATTGATCTCTTTCTGAAAATTTTAGAAAGATGTTTATAGAAAAGGTTTATAAAGAAGTAAAAAAATGATCGATTACAAGGCGATCGATTTACTAAACAAAAAGGTAAATTACACTTTTCGTCCTTTATCTTTTTACCGGATTGCAACGGATAGCCTTTAACTTAAATAATTACAGTCACAATCCTTTATTTGCAAAACTCGTTACACTCTACGTGCTTTAGTACTAACCAGGTTAAAATTTTCAGTTAAGTTTATTCAATTAAGGGTATTTTGGTCAATTCATATTTTTATTTAAATGTTTAATAAATAAAACCAAAAACATTGCATATAACTTCATATTCCCTAATTTCTTAACCCTAAAACCCTAACCATCACATTTTGCCACCACCACCTCATCATGCCGCCACCACCACCACATCCTGCCATCGCTACCCCTTCTCTCTCAACTATCATCTCTCTCTAGCTTGACTGCCACCGCTTGCCATCTAAGCCAACCATCACAACCTATGACCGCCACCACTAGCCACCAAACACCAATCGTTTCTCTATCTCTACTCGAATCTCGCACCCTCTATTCATCGCCATGTTTCAGTTCGGATATAAACACCAAAGAAATGGTTCATTGGACTTTCACCTGCAGATTGGCGAACCATATGGTTTCGCCTCCGGAATAACCCCGCCTCCGGAATAACCCCAACCGTCGTCTAAAACATCGCCTAAATTATCTCTCCTCTACAAGAACATTACACGTAATCAACACTCTCGCAACACATTAATACAATCTGCAACTTAAATCAACAATTGCAGTTTAATATTGTTTACTCCTTTAATTTTGTTTGATTCCTGATTTAATGTATATGTGATCTATCAGTTAACTAGTGTTGATTCGTGCAAATATGAGTTTTGCTAAAGAGTAAGAGTTCTTGACGAAGATCAGTATCGAAACTCGGAACTCCGGAAGTTTGTAAATGGCGTCTGGAATGGAAGTGGTTTCGTTGAATCGTCTGTTAATCCTGCTAACAACCAGGTAGTATAATTTATGTTGTATATTAATGTTTAGGTTAATTTGTTTTTGATTTTTAATAGAGTTAATTGCCCGGATGGTCCCTGTGGTTTCATGTTTTTTCACGTTTAGTCCCTAACTTTTCAAAATAGCATGTTTGTTCCCTGTGGTTTGCTTACTTGTTACACGGGTAGTCCCCACAATAAATGGTCGTTAACTTATCCAGTTAAGTGTGTGTAAAATGACTTAACTATCCCTACTCTTAAAAATAGTTTAAATATTAAAAGACATCAAGTGGGTCCTGCTAACCCCTCAACCAATCACCAACATCTTCAAGTTGTTTCAATTCCACCATCATCTCCAACCAAGAAAGTCTGTCACCACCGCTTCCAACCACCCATCCCTCATATTTCTTGTTAGGGAAAATTACCATTTTAGCCAAGAATATAGTTTGACCACCAAAATAGCCATTTGATGCATCCTTGGAGCAGGGCATCCACCATTTAATGCGTCCGCCAATGGTGACTTGACACGTGGCAAAAGTTAATTGATAGGTCAGCCGCCGACGCATCCGGGCCAAAAAGTATGCTGATGCGTCCGGCTTAGCTGCATCCAGATGCAAATGGCTGGCTCGGCTGTGGCTCGTTGAGTGGCTCCTTGGAGGAGCTGTTAGACGCATGGTGGCGCATTGGGATCTGTTCGACGCATGGTGGCGCATGGGGGGCATCGGTTTCCGTGATTTTCTTTTTCTTTTTTTATATTTCACATATTCGTTCCTACTATATATATATATAATGAAAAAAATCAGATTTATTTCAAAATTTTGTCTCCAAACCAACTGATTTATAAAAGTCTTTATAAAATGCTTATGTCAATGTATCCGCCTTTTGATACTCTCCAAATAAAAATGAAGTTGTTTAACAGTGTTGAAGATGACGTTTTCCTGAGCTTTAGAAGTCCTAGTGTTTATGGGTGACGGGACCTGCCCAAGCGACGGAAGTGATCTGTCCTCCCATTTTATGGTAGGTGGTTTAACGAAGAAATTCGAAGAACTCACCTACAAAGGGAACGTTGGATCACTTCGTGTTATCGGATTTCCCCGTCCACGTCCTCTACCGCTCCTCCAAAGCCGCCAAATTATTCAAAAACAAAGAGGAATTGGAGACCGAGCTTTGTGGAGGAATTGGATCACTTCGTGTTATCGCTTAAAAAAATATCTTTTTTTATTCTGTAATTTATTTTTTTGGTTTATTTTGGTTTGTTTTTTTTATTAGGTTTAATTGTTGTATTTAAAGTAAATAAAAAGTTGTATGTTTTTTATTTTTTTTTATTTAACATTTTTATCCATATCTCCATCTATATATTTAAAATTTGGTAACTAGTATACCACTTTAGAAATAATTAGAAGAGATGGGTGGTGGTGAATTTGAAGAATTTGAACCATCGGGTTATTGCAACCCACCACCATGCTACCCTTCATCGCCACCAGCCTACTGTGCACCGCCAGCAGGCTGCCGTGCACCGCCAGCAGGCTGCCGTGCACCGCCACAACCCCACTGTACACCGCCACCACCCCACTGTACACCGCCACCAAACCACTATACACCGCCACCAGGCTGCCGTGCACTGCCACCACCCTGTTTAAATCCTAATTTATTCAACCCGCTGCCTGTGAATACCGATGATGAGTGGGACGGTATCACCGATGAAGAAGCAAGCTTTGCTTACGATTGTGCCATGGCAGAACTCCAGTTTTCGTGTTTGCGAGTTGGTGGTAGTCAGTCAAACTACATGGATTGTGGGAAGCCCAAGAAAAGTGACCAGCGTTTAAATTAGAGAAATAGTTATTAATGGTAGAATGTATGTTAATGGTATTATGTAAATATCTTATCAAAAAGTAGTCCAAATTTAAGGTGAATAAAAAACAAATTTTATATTTTATATACAATTCAGTAATTTCTTATGAATACACATAAATATATGAATCTGATTTAAAAAAAAAACATGCAAATATTTTCTAAATTTTATATATTAAAATGTTAATATGTTATTAAAGAAATTCATATTTTAGGTGATTTGTTATAAAAGAGAAATGAAAAACAAATTTTATATAAAATTTAGCAATTAAATTATATTTTGTGATTTTGTTATTTTTATAGTATTAATTTAATTATATTTATAAAGGAATTATTACATAAAGAACAGAAAGTAAAACGATCATGAAGGTAAATTAAAAAGGCCAAATTAAAAATTACATATTAAACTACGTTAGGACGTGGTAAACAACGCCAGAAATACAAATTATCTGCCATGAACCTTCTATATGACTTCATTTTTTGATTGATGTCACCGGTGAGATTTATCGGTTTATCCGTAACGAGATGCTCCATCAGCATACATAGATACACAGCTTCGTTTCCAGTCAAAGAGCAGTTTGACACGACAAAGTCATCATTCATTTCAAATGAAATGATTTTTTCTGGCTTTCCAGTCTTTTTCCAATAGCGCAAATTAACTAATACTGCTCCAAAGTATACGCATATTTTTGTCAGCCTAGGGATGACAACCTGTCTGTATTTTTCGCCTGCACAAATGTCTTGACCCGGGAACATTACCAGCTGTTGGGTTTCCAGCTCGAGACGTAGCATTAGCCACTCTTTATTTTCTAGCGGGATCGGGAAAAAAACATAATCAATGTCAAAAAAGGAAGGAAACGGGCTTAATTTACCGTTACAGTAAGTAGCCGCGTTTTTCGTAACCGATTCCAATAAACAATCATAAAACTTTGGTGGTAGTATTGTCCAACGTAGATTTAACTAGGAGTTTTTTTGAAGTTTTCTACTTCTCCAATTCATCAGTCTTCCAACCCACGCTTCGATATGCTGTAAAAATTGTAGTGTTAGTAACTTTTTTTAACAAAAATATAGTTTACGCAAAATTGTTCATATAATTTACTGTGTCGTTGAGATAGCCGTTGAAATGAAACCCCAATAAAGTTCCCCAAAAGTTTTTGTCAAGCTGCACTGATCTATTAAAAACGGCTGAATAACAGAACGGTGCATCGCCTCTGTTGTAGAATTCGAGCACATCTTTCGACCAATTTTCTGTTTCATCGTCTGGTATCGCCCATCTACCGCGGTTGTGCTGATGTAGACTATGTCTATTATGTAGACAGTCTTCTTCTCCCATTTTTTGGGGGTTGGATGATGTTCCGCTTTCTGCTGCAGTCACCGGCTTTCTCCATCGATTAAGGATCCAACTTGAGGATTTTTTTGCAGGTTGAGAGCAGTATTCTTCACCAGCTAATTCTTTTCCCCGCCGTTCGGACATGCTTTTTTATAAAATTTACGGAACCACAAATTTTTTATGTGTTTTTGCACTTGTAATAAAAGTTACTTATATAAAAAAAATTTACATTAAAAAAAAACAACAAGATAAATGAGATGGGACGTCCCGACGCATCCTATGCGTCTTAGACGCCTAGGAAACTGCCAATGACTCTTAAATTGATTTATGGAAATTAAAGTTATATTAGAGGCATCCGATGCAGCGACACATTAAACGAGGGGTCCATAGACGCTTCCGGTGTTAGGTGTCTCACATTGCAGGGACCACCACATGCGGTGGTTACACTGTTCCTAGGCTGCTGCTTCCGAAACGGGTAACAGGGACCACCTTTGCCGGAGCTCCGAACCATCTTTCCTCAGTAAACCACACGATCCGACCCGATTCCGTTACTCTCCGACCCGATCCGACCCGTTTTTTAACGGAAGCACGCACAATGAATCAGAATTATTGGGAGGATGACTCAATGCCAAACTTTAACATTGAATTCACTGTAGAAGATACGGTTGCTATGCTGGACAACACTCTTCCGGCTACCACTAAACTGGTATTTCTTAATCTTAATTTTTTATGTTAGTGTTATTGGTTTTTTAGTTTTTGTTGTAGTCTTTACCATTCATTATCCCACTGATGTAGGCTAAGGCTCCTAGAATTAGAGTTAGAGCAGCTTGGACGATTCTAGATAGAATCAAGAAGAAAATGACAGGTAATTTAGAACATAGGCTAAGGCAGACGGTCTTTGGTCACTATTTGGATCTTGAGTCTGTCATTTGTGAAAGCCCACTTTTGCTTTGTGTTGCACGACATCAGATTCCCAGTGATAATCCTAGCAATGGAATAAGTTATGTGTTTGGGAATGATTTTATTCATTTTACTCCCATCCAATTTTGTCTCATCACCGGGTTTAGATTTGGGCAGATTACAAATACGATATTTAATGGATCACCTACTTCGTTCAGTTCAAGAATTTTCCCAGGGACACGCGATGTAAAGTTACGTCATTTAGAAGATGCATTTGATTCGGGCTGGTCACAACTCAGTGAAGACGATTGTCTTCGTATATGTCTGTTGATGTTACTAGAGTTAGGTTTTAAAGGTACCCAACGGTTCGAATCCATTGACAAAATGGTTCTGAATTTGGTTGATGATTTAGAAGCATGGAACAACTTTCCGTGGGGTAGCTATCTTTGGCAGAGCACGTATGTGCATGTTTATGATTTGAGTCGTCGACACCAACAGGGTAACGCTGGGTTCTCGTTGCCTGGTTGCGTTTGGCAGTTCAAGGTACAAATTTTGATTTAATCTAATGCAATACATTGCAACCGCTTACTTAAAATAAAATAAATTAAATTTATGTATATGTGTAGATGTGGATTTATGAAGTATTTCCAGAATTTAAGGAGATGGTTTCATTTTTTAAAACCGAAGCAATTCCAAGATTTTTGGGTTGGGGGCCTGGAAAAAGGGTTACAACTACCACCGTTGAACGCATTTTTCCATCTGCACAAAAGGTAATTGCTGCTGTTTGTTATTTTATTCTCAGTTATATAGTAAGATTAGAATAAAGTGATTGATAAAACTTTTCATTATTTAATTCTTAGAATGAACATTACCGTCCGATTCAAACCATATTGCCCACTAGTCAGGAGATGCAGACTGAGTGGTACATATCGAGTGTTCAGTATTTAGATAGTATTCGTATAGCAAGTGAGGTGCCCCGTAACATGCAGCCCAATTCTGATACGATGCACAACAGTGGTGAGATTCCAAATGATGGGGTTGCTGACGGGTTTGAAGGTTATGCAACGTTGACCCCCATGGCCACCCAAACAGCAAGAAAAAGAAGGTCTGCAATTCATGATGGAGGAAATGTTTCAAATACGGATGAATTAGAATCGTCTCTTGTTGAAAAATTTATATCAATACTGGACCTGAACAATGAGAAGCTAAGTTCGATAATTGAGGCAAAGTTTGAGGTAAAGGTGAGGGTGAAATTAAATAAATGTGTTTTATGTAATAGTGATGCTAATATGTCTATTTCTTATGCAACTAATGAGTCTAAGTCTTGATCATGGTAGTGTTCATTCAGTCGGAAAGGTAATGTTGTATTGCGAGGATTTAAGCAATTCAATTACATCAAAAATAATATATACTAATGTTCGTTATCACTTAAACTTATGTTTGTAGCCGGAAGTAGACTCGTTTGTGAACTTCAATGATGTTGGTGATAATGAAGTGGCAACTGTCAAGTTGCAACCGTGTGACGATCTTGTATGTAATAATACAGAACAGTTAGTCAACGATGCCCCGACAGCCGCAGTGCGGCGATCAGAGAGGTTAGTAAAGCCCGGTCCGTCTATGCTATCACCTTTTGTTTTGTTCAAGAATGTGTCAAAGAGAAACAAGAACAAAGAAGATAGTACGTGTACGGATATACAGATTCAAAAGATCCGAGATTGGTATATCATCGAACGTTCACTGGTAAACAAGACGGATTCAAGGACCCGGAAGCTTGGAAAAACGATGGCCGGTGAAGTTGGTCCACAATTTTGGTCTTCGTTGCTAGGTGACGACGGGTCCGGTTGGTTAAGTGATGATGTAAGAAAATTATCAATATTAATGCTTTCAAATTATTTATATTTTCAAATCTGTTATTTTAAAAAAATTTCAAAACAGCATTTATACGGTTGGATGATTAAGATGTACGAGCAGAGGAACGACACCGATCGTTGGAGCATTCTACCACCCTATTTTCAATTGACCGTAATTCAGTGTGATGCACACCGGAGGATGGAGCGCTATTTCAATGGGTCCTTGATTCCTATTCCACCAATTTCCGAAGTTGACGAGGTAAATTATGTTTGAATGCCGAAATGTTTATATATATTTCATTTAAAAATAAAAAATTACTAGCAACTTTTTTATGCATGGATAGGTTTATGTTCCGTTGAATATAAAAAACGTGCATTGGATTTTGGGGGTGTTCCACCTTCGCAATCGGACTCTCACAATTTACGACAGGTTCGTCATATCGTATATATACAACCAATATATTGCATTGAATCAATTTCTTACAATTTACATATTCCTACGTGTGTAGTTTATTGCAAAGTCAAACATTGGTTCAAGACAGAACGGAAGTCATTTACCACATCAATTTTGCCTTCGACATATGGCTACGCATCAACGGATACTATTCAGCCGATGAGCCAGTAAAGTTGTCGTTGTCGTTCAAAGTCGTTTACCCCAGGCAAGTACCTCAACAATCAGGGAGTTTAGGAGATTGTGGTGTATGGGTTTGCATTTTCATGGAAAGGTTGATCAACAAGGAACCCTATTATCGAGAAGAAAACACCGCAAAGGCAGCTTACCAAATGAGACAAAGGTTGGCTATCATGTTCTACGATAGCCTGTTACCGGAAAACTTTGATATTGTCAGTAGTTGCCAGTCATTTGAAAAAAATGATGAGGATGAACAAGTTGATGAAAAAGTTGTAGATCCGTAAACAAGGTATTATGACATTGAACATTTTGCATTGGGCCGACCCATTTCTGATTCGCCCCATTTCTGATTCGGCCCAATTCTGATTCAGATTTGGGGCCCAATTCTGATTCGCCCCATCCTATTTCCACTGAATTAAATTTGTTCGATTTCAAAAAATGTCATTGGGCCGGCCCAAATCTGGTTATGCTTTAAGTATGGAAACAGAGTGTTTTTAATTGTTTGTTTATTGTTTATAGCCCATTTACATTACAATATTTTGGTCTAGCCCATGCAGCTGACCCATTATTACGGGTTGGGCCGGCCCAAATCTGATTCTCCCCTTTCTGATTTGGCTCATTACAGCAACTTTTAGCATATTCCCAACTGGTACAGAATTATGTAAAAAAAAAAAAACTTTTAATGCACTATTTTCGGGCCGGCCCAAATCTGATTCTCCCAAAAAAAAAAAACTTTTAATGCAGCAATTCTTACACTATTTTCGGACCAATTCAGAAGGGGGGTGCAGAATTATGTAAAAAAAAAAACTTGTTAACCAAATATATTAATATAACCAAATAGATTTAATGCACATAATATATATTAATATAACCAAAACGGTTCGTTTCATACATATCTTAAATATTAAAAATAAAACTTGTTAACCAAACTAGTACATAAAACCAAAATCGGTTAACAAACGGGTGATCTTAGACATAAGTGACGAACTATATGAAGATTTACAAGTAAATCTTCATAATCTCCCAAACAGAGACCCGATCGAAGTCTTCATGATACGTCAACAGGTACTCTAGTTTTGCGTCCTCGATCACTTCTTTTTAAGTTACCTTCTTTTTCTCGTTGGACGCTGCCTTGGACGCTTCCTTTACCCTTCCATTGAACCTCGAACACATGCACCTTAGGTAGGCCGAACGGGTCTCCACCTCCATCACATCTCGTTTGGTTTCACCAACATGTCTACAAAACATGTGGAAAACGCTGACCCAAAAGGCGGCATCCATAGTAGCATGCCGGCATAGGTGTCTCGTTTCAACGTAGGACATTGCAACGGCAATGTCTTCAACCTCGGTCCATGAATCATCCATATTCTTGAAGATTTTGTGTAGAGTAAAGAAAGTGGAATGATTGTTATGGGAAGTAGGTTATATATATAGGCATGGATGTGTTAATTAAATGCAAAATTAGTATATGTTAATAAAGGAACTAAATTGTAACATAAAGTTTAATAAAGGAACTAAATTGTCATTCCATCTTTATAACTTACAATAATTAAATGCTAGTTTTTTATAAGTTATAAAAATACCTTTAAATAATAATAATAAAAAAAACAGATTCTGAAACTTTATACAACAACAACCATACCCAGTAAATCCCATAAATAGCAAAGCTAGTTATAGGGTCTGGGGAGGGTGGGATGTAGACAGTCCTTGCCTCTATCCATAGGGATAGAGAGGCTGCAATTCTGAAACTTTATAAAAAGTTATTAAATTATTCTATTAATATTGAGTTTACCTATTTTTAACAAACGGTTTAAAAAAAATTATAATAATGTATTAGTTATAAAAAAGGAGGAGGTAGGTGGAAGTTATTATTGGTCTATAAATATGTACCATTGGTGGGATTTCTTCATACCACCACAAATTTTCACGATAATGTCGTCAAAAGGAAGGCGCCAATCAAGCATTCCAGATTGTGTAGAGAACACTGTTTGGCTTAATCGGGATGACCAATCTGTTTATTGGTCACAAAATGTTCTTGACTTCTACTATGACGGTGATAGCCAATTTTGCTATTCAACTTATATGGGGCAGACGCCATTAGACAGAGAGTGGTGGGGTGGAGTACTAGGGTATTGTGGAGATGGATTTATGCAAGAAACGGTAATTAGATTATTTTACATAGTTTTATTAGTTATATTATTTATAATTTCTAAATATGATACTTTAAAAAAAATTTAGCATGTCCGTGCATGGTGTAACAAGCTAATACAAGATAGAGAAACAGAAAATCGTCGAGGGACATCTTCATCAAATACTGTTGGTTGGACCATTCTACCCCCAAATTTTATAAACCTTCTGGCGGAACAGGATCAAGATGCTTACGGATACGCTACTGGCAGAAAAAGATCAGTAGTGATCGCGACACATTCATGTGTCTAGTCTGTAGAGGAGTCTGACTTAAGGAACAGTCGTTGTTCCCACAAATAAGATTCACGTCAATGACAAACGACAAGAATTATAATATAGAAACCTGCTAAGGTTTTGGACCAAGAGTCCGTGATAATATAGAAACCTGTTAAGGTTTTGGACCAAGAGTCCGTTATAATATAGAAACCTGTTGAGGTTTTGGACCAAGAGTCCGTGATAATATAGAAACCTGTTAAGGTTTTGGACCAAGAGTCCGTGATACGATAGAAACCTGTTGAGGTTAGAGACCAAGAGTCCACAAGACACAGAAAGGTCATGATTGATCTACTTGAGTATGATAGAATTCATGACATGACCCAAAGATTTCATGGGAACATGAAGACAAATCATGAATCTAAGTGACCGTATTGGTTTCACAACTCCCCTGCGACCAATGGCATCGCTTGAATTTCGGGACGAAATTCTTTTAACGGGGGGAGACTGTGACAACCGTCACTTTTCCGTACACTAGATGAACAGTAATTTGCGCTTAAATGACTGTGCATGATCTAGTTTACCAGAAAAATAAATTTCTGAATTCCATACAAGTGAATTCATGCATGATATATGTTGCAAGAATTACGTTATGATAGCGTTGCGTCAAAAATATTAGTAAACTCACCGGTAAGACACATCGTGTCAACAGAACTGCAGAAAGCAATCAGACATTAGAATTGAGGCCTAGGTGTAGGTCCGACGACAAAAGTACATTAAAACCCAAGAGTACATGTAAGGGTTTAATTTATAGACATTGCGAAAGCAAATATAAGCACTAAAAAGCACCCGAAACGCACTTTAAGTGCATAATTTCGTATAATTCAGCTCAATTCAGCATTTAATCATATGAATGTTATGCAGAAATTTCGTTTTATCATCCAGAATATTTCCCTAAGTGTTGGGAATTGAAAGGGTACAAGAAGGGTACTTAAAAGACACTAAAAAGTGTGATTTAGCACTTTAACGAACCAGTGTCTAACCGAACAACCGGATAATACCCGGAACACCCAAAATAATGCTAGAAGCATTGTTTTTATTTTTTCTAAGCTAGTTAGGGTCCCCGAATACCCTAACACACTATATATTACTTAACATACTTAAACACTAAACCTAGTACTTAACATGTAACTAGATAGTGTAAGTAACATTTAGGATGGAACTAGGACCCCCCCCCCCCCCCCCCCACTTACGGTTAGGAGACAAGGGGTACACCCCTTTGATTTCTTTGAATATAATATGGGATCATGTTTGATATCTTGAGGACATATTGTCTAGAGGATAATGCTATGTTGGAAGATAATTATAAAAACCCCAAGACCATGATTCATACTTATCATTCAACACCAACAAAATACTCTCACCTTACCCCCCTCTAGCTCACGGCCATAAGGGTCCCTCAAGCCACCACCATTTTCGATCCATATCCATCCATTCCAAGGTGATATTATGGTGTAAGAAGGTCGCTAACGAGGCTCGGTGCTCACGGAATTTGAAGAACCTCAACCGTTTGCTTTTATCCACCCATTTTTCGTCTAGTTTCTTCCCTAGCCTCGAGCTAGTAGTAAGTGTTCTAAAACATCCTCTTGTTCTTGTTTAGAGTGGTTAATAAGGGATTTGTCGGATAAAAGTCATGAATATATAAGATCAAAGTTTAAAGTCTTATAAAAATGATGAACTTGTTGGATAAAAGAAATATAATGGTGTAAAACTTGTAAGACTTGTTTTGTGGTGATTATTTAGTGCCGATCTATGTTGTGGTAGCTCGGATCATCATCTAACCCGGATTAGTCATGTTCATGAAACATGACATAGAATATGTTAAGAATGAAAAGGGTTAAATGATGAAACTCTACTACACACTAAACATGAACTTGAGTAAAAGTAAATTTTCTTGTAAAATAAGACTCTAAACATGTAGATCTAAAGATCTACAAGTGGTTTTTCGGAAGAACCAAGCAAAAATATTAGTCTTGTTTAAAACCCGGATCTTACATGAACTAAATATATTTTTAGTAAGTAAACAAGTGTATAAACACTTGTGTAACAAGGAAGTCCAACAAAGAAATATTTTTGTGAATCTTGACTAGAAGTTGTGAAACTTCATATTCTTTAAAAATAAAGTTTTTAAGAAATTAAACTTATTTTTAAAGATAACAAGACTTACTAAATGTGCTAGTAAATTACTACACATTTTTGTAAATATTCAAGTTCATGAAATGGAGAAATTAGTAATTGTTGTTGATGATTGTTGACGATTTAAAAGAAAATAAACACATGTTTTGAAAACATGGGAAACCTTCATTTTTAGGGGAAACTCTGTCAAAATTTTTATAAATTTTGACACTTAGAGAAAAATATAAGTTTTTGGGAAACTTATTCCCTAAAAATGTATTTAAAGTATTACCAAGGTTTCCCTAATTTTTGGTGATAAGAAATGAGGATTTCTTCAAGAATAAAAATGGATATAAGTATGTATATTTTTGAGAGAAAAATATATATTATTTATTATTTTATCACCAACTTTTGTGCTAAGTGTATATAGTATGTGTTATACGTGCTAGTGTATTAAGACTTAAAAATACACTAAACACTCATGAGGAGTATAAACATAAAAATACACATACAACATACAAGATACATAATTCGGGTGGAAAGTGCAAAACACGAGATACTTATATAAATTTTAGAGAAAATAATATAAGTAAGATACGTAGTTAAAAATATAGAATATTTTTAGCACAAGAATACGTACACAAGAGATAGTGACTGTACTTGTGCGATACAAGTCTAGTGACTAACGTTAAGAAAACACGTATAGGTCACGACGTTAGATAAGCAAATCCGGTGAAGTTTACGACGCAGGAACGCAAAGTTGTGAGTTCATGCTCCCCCTTTTCTTTAACTGTTTTCAGTTTTTATAACTCTCGGGGGTGAAATACATGTTACAAATCTTATAATTTTTACAAAGGGTAAAAATACAAGAAGCACTCTTGGTGAGAACGAGAACCGAGTGTAATATGATTTGAGAATACGAGAAGCACTCGTGGTGAGTGCAATATGATGAGCTTTAAGAAAAGCCTAGAAAATACTAGATCATGTGAGCATGGACTAATACAAAAGATGCCATAAAGTCTTGGTGAATAATAGTACCAAGCCATTAAAAACAATCATTAATTAGGGACGAGGGTTAGATCTAACGGGTACGGCCGAGCCCCACTCATGGTCCTTATGTGACCACTTGAGTGCTTCGGTGTCCCAGTCGAGGGAAATCGACGCAGTCGAGGGTAATCGACACAGTCGAGGGTAATCGACACAGTCAAGGGAAATCGACACAATCGAGGTTAATCGACACAGTCGAGGGAAATCGACATAGTTAGAGGAAGAATATACTAATGCTTCCTATGGCCTCACATGCCTTGAGGGAGAAAATACTAATGCTCCCTATGTCCTCACATGCCTTGAAGGAGAATATACTAATGCTCCTTATGTCCTCTCGTGCTTTAATGTCCTTGTATAAACAATCATTTAAAACGTGGGGTACACAAGAAAACTTGAATGATAATTGAGTACGTGGGGTACTCAAGAAAACGGGAATTATACTTGAGTACGTGGGGTACTCAAGAAAGGCTTGAATTATACATGACACATACTATGTTTTCATACAAAGTATAAAAATGTGAAATACAAAAACGCATGAACTCGCTCAACTTTATGTTGATGTTTTCCAAAATTACATGTATTTCAGGTGACAGGATGGATCTTGGGAGCAAGTGTCGTAACTAGAAGTAGACTACAAGTTTAGATGTCATCCACTTTTATTGAATTGTAACATTGTCAAAGGTCGTATTTTGAAAACTTAAATAACAAGTGTTTGTAATACACAAATTTTCACGAATGGATGAACATCGTTTTGATCATGTAGTTGTTTATTACGATTGAATGCAATGATAACAAGCTAGTCACACATCATACGCTTCCGCAAAAGACAGGGTGTGACAGTTTGGTATCAGAGCTTCGATTGTAGTGAACTAGGATTCTTTCTCGAGTCTAGACTACAATCACTAGAGTTTTCTCACAAAAACATTTTTCAAAAGGGTTTTCATTGCATTCACGAAAGCGCCAAGATCCACAAGTCAGACACTTTTCAAAAAGTGACAAGGCAAGGACATTAGTGAGGAATACCTTTAAAATAAGGTGCCAACCAAAGCATAGTCTACACGAGTTAGACTTGCCAAAAACAAAATGACCCCCAAAAACGAGAGTTATACGTGATATAATGCATTAAAATGCTTGTTTATGCTAAGTAGCATATATGTTATTGATATACATACATACATACAAATAAGTGTACGGAATGATTATTGACGTGAATAAGATACTTTCGACTCCGACTCCTATTACTATGCGTGACTCGCACGATGAAGCTACCGACCTCGCATCCTTTGCAAAGCTCATGGCTGGGAGTGATTACCAAACAAGATGCTGAGCTTGCTTCCATAGGGGATGGCTACTCTTCCCTCACGATCGTGAAGATGCCTAACTACGGTGATGACGACGAGGCAGAGGCGGCAACCTTGAACGAATTCTCAATCAACGGGACGAGATCCCTGCGGCTTCTGTGAAGCGAGATTGATGACATACTTGACCAAAAAAAGGAAGATGAAGTATTCATCTCGAAGGTGCCCCTCCAACTACTAGGAATTATCTCCATTACTATTCCATCTAATCATCGTGCCTATACGCGCGTAACGATAATGAATGTTAGCGCGTGGACCATCGCAAAGGTCCTTTCCATGACAAAAGGTATAAGGACAGTAGTGTCCCCTCCTTGATTGATCATCTGCTTGGACAAGAGAAAATTTGGGGTAACTGTGCAAGATAATTTATTATTACGGGGGCCCACGTAATAACGACTTGTAGTGCACAGAAATCCTGGTGGACTCTGCGGGTCAAGCTAATGAAAACCATACAAAATAAATCTATAGGTGTCCTCACCTTCATCTGGTAGAACAACACATAGATCAGTGCTTTAGCACGTTAGAAAGTAGGAAGTCTGTCTTAGCCTACTTCGTGACTGACGCTTCTACCTGCATACGAGACGTTTGAGAAGACGATATTTAAGCAAGAGAGGTGGAATGACATTCAGGAAAGAATCAGCGACGATACACTTCCTATCACCTCCACCCAAGCAACCCCATCAAAGGGGAAATATACGCACCAGTAAAGCTAAAGACCTAAGGAAACCAATGTAGCAGGAAATAACTAAAACTTGAATGACCAAGGCGATGTAGCCTCGAGTTCATTTCAAACAATAAGCCAAGTTGGCAAGCCTATGTGAAGGCTCAATAACTGTTTCCTCGCTTATACACTGGTTATATATACGTGTGAAATTGGGTGGCTTATGGTGCTATGTATATCATAGACAATTGAAATGTTGTCTAACCTACTTCATACCATTTTGGCAGAAGAGAATGCCGCCCAGGCGAGACACAAACACCAGTACGCTGCCAAGAACAGAAGCCGAGCTGCAAGAATGCATCTCACAGGCGATTGCTCGACATGAAGCCCTCCGCTCTAAGCACAGCGATGGCACTACTGGAAATAACCCTCCGACTGGCTGCACCTATAAACAATTCCTAGACTGCAAGCCACTGAATTTTGATGGCACAGGAGGTGCCGTTGCATTTGTACGTTGGGCAGAAAAGACTGACTCCATTCTAAGAATGAGTAACTGTTCGCCCCGACAGAGTGTTACTTATATCTCAGGGTTATTCGTAGATGGCGCACTCTCCTGGTGGAACCTTCAGGTTCAAACCCTTGATGCGGATGCTGCTTATGCACTAAGCTGGGACGAGCTCAAGGAAATGATGGAAAAGAAATACTGTTCTAGGGCTGAAATCCAGAAGATTGAGGTGGAGTTCTGGAACTTAAAAATGGATGGACCGAAGATTCCTGAATACGTCCAACGATTTCACGACCTGTCTAGGGTCGTCCCTTACTTAGTCAAACCGGAATTCAAAAGGGTTGAACGATTCATTTGGGGACTTGCACCTCAGATCAGGAGCATGGTTACTACCTCAAAACCCTCAACCATTGCAGAGGCTATCGATATGAGTGTCACCCTTACTGAAGAAGCTCTACGTGCGGGAAAATTTTCAGAATCTGAGGATAACAAGAAAGAGACTCATGTGGAGTCATCAGGCAATAAGAAGAAGAAGTCTTCGAATCTAAAGATGAGCACCCAAGTCAACTGTGGAAGCTCTAATACAGGCAAAAGAAAGAAAGTGAACCCGCCGCCTGGAAGGAAAACTGATGAAGCCACTAATAAGGCTGGTGTTAAAATATACTCGGGGACTAAGCCGAGATGCGGGGAATGCACTTTTCACCATGAAGGTCGATGCCTAAGGCCTACGTGCGGAAAGTGTGGAAAAGAAGGACACAACAAGGATGCCTGTTGGGCGAAGGACCCAGATGGAAGAAATAAGAGAATACCAGGTTGCTACAAATGTGGTGAAGCAGGGCACTTTAGGAAAGATTGCCCTAGGAAGAAACAAGCAAGGAAGGGTTTTCACGATCGAAACTCGTGAAGCACGCCAGGATCCAGATGCGGTTACGGGTACGTTCCCTGATAACCAACCTTATGCATCTATTTTTAATACTGGCATCAACTTCAACCTTGCATGCTTAGAACTTAAGAAACTGCTTGGCCTAGTCGCAAGTGAGATAGACATCCTATATTCTTAAGAAATGGGCATATAGAAGGCTAGTTTAAACAGACGAAGCAAGTAAGGAATTATATTCTAGGGACTCAGAAGGTCGGAACCTTCTGTTACCATTGACTCGCGATGTCATAATATGATAGTCAGCATGGATCAGAAATCCAAGTATACAGCTGAAGTTGTTCGATATGAGAAAATCAGACGCATCCCTCATGCGGATGATGAAACCCAACTTTCCTGCAATAGGTGCAAGGATGCCAGACCCCACAAGGCGGCAGATCTACGACATCCCTCATTGGTCGAAGAGGCATAGAAACGCCTCCGAATAGACTGCAGAGCCTGAGAACATCCCCGTAACGGAGGAAGTCCCAGTAGCTTTTCGGAAGACTTGCCAGGAACGCCTCTCCGTAGCGACGAGAAGAGTTCAGGATAAATCGCGTGCCAGGAGCAGCACCAGTGACGAATGACGCCATACCGACTAGCTTCACCAGCGAAGCATGAACCTCTGATATAACTGCAAGAGCTGCTAGATAGAGGAAATTAAGGACATAACATCCTTAGTTAAGGAGACAAGGAGAAAGTTGGTAGTCTCCACTTTACATAAACTTCAGAAAATTGAGAATCAGAATCCTTTGCCAAGGATCAACTTGAGGACAAGAGGTCCTCCACTGTGAATACAAGAGGAAATATCCCTAAAACGACCTTTAGGACTTCCTTCGAGCATTACGAGATCCTTGTCGTATCATTTGGCTTAACACATGCATCGACAATATTCATGGACCTCATGAATCGAACGTGTGAGCCATACCTGGATAAGTCATATACTTATTGACTACATTCTTATATGGCCAGCGACCAAGGAAGGTCGTGAGCAACAACCGCAATTTACCTTGCAACTCTTAGAGAAAGCACAGTTACGTGCAATAATGACAAAAAGCGGATTTCAAATTCGCAAGGTGAGAACCATAACCAAGAACGAAATTCATGCCAACCCTGCAACCAAGAGCTAAGGAGCTAGAGTTGCAAATATGTGACGTCTCTCGACAAAGTCTCGATTGTACGTCGATGCAACGAGACCACAACATTGCGCACGCGACACATTGATTAAGGAATCACGAGAAGAGATCTTGATATAGATACAGTGATTGCGCGCCGCAACTGGACGTCATTACCTGAAAGAAAACGTTGCACGATCTTTATTGATCACAAGGGTTGCAACACACCGATGATCGTAAGAACTCGAATATGAACTGAGCTGCTGAACAATGCAGACTGTATGAACACAATATGTTCTTGTGTGATAAACTTTGATGAAAAGTCGGAACACTCACTTGCCCTTAGTGGAGTTTTCCTACAACGGTATCTATCACACCGTCGTCTAAACCGCTTCGTGTAAAGCTTTAGACGGAACATAATGAGTAAATTCCCGTCATGTTGAACGAAGACCGAAGGTAAACAATCAATTGGCCCGAGATGGCCCAGGAAAACTAGAGGCAAGATCCTTCAGATATGTAATCATATCAGGACAGCCCGTAGAATTCAGAAAGATTACGCCAATGAGCGGCGGAAATTGTAAGAATTTGAGGCAAGAAGTATGACTTAAATGAGAGCCTCGCCTAGAGAAGGCGTAGTGTGAGTTGTAAAACGAAAAGGTAGAATCCCCGGTGTAGGGATCAGAACCATTGCTCACAAGATGAAGCTCCCAGAAAAAGATCAGTAGTGATCGCGACACATTCATGTGTCTAGTCTGTAGAGCAGTCTGACTTAAGGAACAGTCGTTGTTCCCACAAATAAGATTCACGTCAATGACAAACGACAAGAATTATAATATAGAAACCTGCTAAGGTTTTGGACCAAGAGTCCGTGATAATATAGAAACCTGTTAAGGTTTTGGACCAAGAGTCCGTTATAATATAGAAACCTGTTGAGGTTTTGGACCAAGAGTCCGTGATAATATAGAAACCTGTTAAGGTTTTGGACCAAGAGTCCGTGATACGATAGAAACCTGTTGAGGTTAGAGACCAAGAGTCCACAAGACACAGAAAGGTCATGATTGATCTACTTGAGTATGATAGAATTCATGACATGACCCAAAGATTTCATGGGAACATGAAGACAAATCATGAATCTAAGTGACCGTATTGGTTTCACAACTCCCCTGCGACCAATGGCATCGCTTGAATTTCGGGACGAAATTCTTTTAACGGGGGGAGACTGTGACAACCGTCACTTTTCCGTACATTCCGTACACTAGATGAACAGTAATTTGCGCTTAAATGACTGTGCATGATCTAGTTTACCAGAAAAATAAATTTATGAATTCCATACAAGTGAATTCATGCATGATATATGTTGCAAGAATTACGTTATGATAGCGTTGCGTCAAAAATATTAGTAAACTCACCGGTAAGACACATCGTGTCAACAGAACTGCAGAAAGCAATCAGACATTAGAATTGAGGCCTAGGTGTAGGTCTGACGACAAAAGTACATTAAAACCCAAGAGTACATGTAAGGGTTTAATTTATAGACATTGCGAAAGCAAATATAAGCACTAAAAAGCACCCGAAACGCACTTTAAGTGCATAATTTCGTATAATTCAGCTCAATTCAGCATTTAATCATATGAATGTTATGCAGAAATTTCGTTTTATCATCCAGAATATTTCCCTAAGTGTTGGGAATTGAAAGGGTACAAGAAGGGTACTTAAAAGACACTAAAAAGTGTGATTTAGCACTTTAACGAACCAGTGTCTAACCGAACAACCGGATAATACCCGGAACACCCAAAATAATGCTAGAAGCATTGTTTTTATTTTTTCTAAGCTAGTTAGGGTCCCCGAATACCCTAACACACTATATATTACTTAACATACTTAAACACTAAACCTAGTACTTAACATGTAACTAGATAGTGTAAGTAACATTTAGGATGGAACTAGGACCCCCCCCCCCACTTACGGTTAGGAGACAAGGGGTACACCCCTTTGATTTCTTTGAATATAATATGGGATCATGTTTGATATCTTGAGGACATATTGTCTAGAGGATAATGCTATGTTGGAAGATAATTATAAAAACCCCAAGACCATGATTCATACTTATCATTCAACACCAACAAAATACTCTCACCTTACCCCCCTCTAGCTCACGGCCATAAGGGTCCCTCAAGCCACCACCATTTTCGATCCATATCCATCCATTCCAAGGTGATATTATGGTGTAAGAAGGTCGCTAACGAGGCTCGGTGCTCACGGAATTTGAAGAACCTCAACCGTTTGCTTTTATCCACCCATTTTTCGTCTAGTTTCTTCCCTAGCCTCGAGCTAGTAGTAAGTGTTCTAAAACATCCTCTTGTTCTTGTTTAGAGTGGTTAATAAGGGATTTGTCGGATAAAAGTCATGAATATATAAGATCAAAGTTTAAAGTCTTATAAAAATGATGAACTTGTTGGATAAAAGAAATATAATGGTGTAAAACTTGTAAGACTTGTTTTGTGGTGATTATTTAGTGCCGATCTATGTTGTGGTAGCTCGGATCATCATCTAACCCGGATTAGTCATGTTCATGAAACATGACATAGAATATGTTAAGAATGAAAAGGGTTAAATGATGAAACTCTACTACACACTAAACATGAACTTGAGTAAAAGTAAATTTTCTTGTAAAATAAGACTCTAAACATGTAGATCTAAAGATCTACAAGTGGTTTTTCGGAAGAACCAAGCAAAAATATTAGTCTTGTTTAAAACCCGGATCTTACATGAACTAAATATATTTTTAGTAAGTAAACAAGTGTATAAACACTTGTGTAACAAGGAAGTCCAACAAAGAAATATTTTTGTGAATCTTGACTAGAAGTTGTGAAACTTCATATTCTTTAAAAATAAAGTTTTTAAGAAATTAAACTTATTTTTAAAGATAACAAGACTTACTAAATGTGCTAGTAAATTACTACACATTTTTGTAAATATTCAAGTTCATGAAATGGAGAAATTAGTAATTATTGTTGATGATTGTTGACGATTTAAAAGAAAATAAACACATGTTTTGAAAACATGGGAAACCTCCATTTTTAGGGGAAGCTCTGTCAAAATTTTTATAAATTTTGACACTTAGAGAAAAATATAAGTTTTTGGGAAACTTATTCCCTAAAAATGTATTTAAAGTATTACCAAGGTTTCCCTAATTTTTGGTGATAAGAAATGAGGATTTCTTCAAGAATAAAAATGGATATAAGTATGTATATTTTTGAGAGAAAAATATATATTATTTATTATTTTATCACCAACTTTTGTGCTAAGTGTATATAGTATGTGTTATACGTGCTAGTGTATTAAGACTTAAAAATACACTAAACACTCATGAGGAGTATAAACATAAAAATACACATACAACATACAAGATACATAATTCGGGTGCAAAGTGCAAAACACGAGATACTTATATAAATTTTAGAGAAAATAATATAAGTAAGATACGTAGTTAAAAATATAGAATATTTTTAGCACAAGAATACGTACACAAGAGATAGTGACTGTACTTGTGCGATACAAGTCTAGTGACTAACGTTAAGAAAACACGTATAGGTCACGACGTTAGATAAGCAAATCCGGTGAAGTTTACGACGCAGGAACGCAAAGTTGTGAGTTCATGCTCCCCCTTTTCTTTAACTGTTTTCAGTTTTTATAACTCTCGGGGGTGAAATACATGTTACAAATCTTATAATTTTTACAAAGGGTAAAAATACAAGAAGCACTCTTGGTGAGAACGAGAACCGAGTGCAATATGATTTGAGAATACGAGAAGCACTCGTGGTGAGTGCAATATGATGAGCTTTAAGAAAAGCCTAGAAAATACTAGATCATGTGAGCATAGACTAATACAAAAGATGCCATAAAGTCTTGGTGAATAATAGTACCAAGCCATTAAAAACAATCATTAATTAGGGACGAGGGTTAGATCTAACGGGTACGGCCGAGCCCCACTCATGGTCCTTATGTGACCACTTGAGTGCTTCGGTGTCCCAGTCGAGGGAAATCGATGCAGTCGAGGGAAATCGACGCAGTCGAGGGTAATCGACACAGTCGAGGGTAATCGACACAGTCAAGGGAAATTGACACAGTCGAGGTTAATCGACACAGTCGAGGGAAATCGACATAGTTAGAGGAAGAATATACTAATGCTTCCTATGGCCTCACATGCCTTGAGGGAGAAAATACTAATGCTCCCTATGTCCTCACATGCCTTGAAGGAGAATATACTAATGCTCCTTATGTCCTCCCGTGCCTTAATGTCCTTGTATAAACAATCATTTAAAACGTGGGGTACACAAGAAAACTTGAATGATAATTGAGTACGTGGGGTACTCAAGAAAACGGGAATTATACTTGAGTACGTGGGGTACTCAAGAAAGGCTTGAATTATACATGACACATACTATGTTTTCATACAAAGTATAAAAATGTGAAATACAAAAACGCATGAACTCGCTCAACTTTATGTTGATGTTTTCCAAAATTACATGTATTTCAGGTGACAGGATGGATCTTGGGCGCAAGTGTCGTAACTAGAAGTAGACTACAAGTTTAGATGTCATCCACTTTTATTGAATTGTAACATTGTCAAAGGTCGTATTTTGAAAACTTAAATAACAAGTGTTTGTAATACACAAATTTTCACGAATGGATGAACATCGTTTTGATCATGTAGTTGTTTATTACGATTGAATGCAATGATAACAAGCTAGTCACACATCATACGCTTCCGCAAAAGACAGGGTGTGACAGTGAGGCTGATGCGTTGGAGTACACCGGGGATGTTGTCTGGCCTACATCGAAACATCGGGTTGGTCGGAATTTGGGTGTGATATTGTCTATGTTGCTGCAAAATCTTGTGCAAAACAGTGTACTTCCAAACTGGCAGGAACGAAACATGCAAGATGCATGTATGAGATATAGAAGATTTATGGCGGATCAACTCTATTCTGCACGTTTCACACCCCATTAATAATCTAATTAATAAATAATGCCTAGTGAAATTATTGTGAGATAAATTAATCCATAAATTAATTGAATCGAAATTTTTGTTAATTGTTTATTTAGTGAAATTATGTTCTTTTTTTTCAATTATAATAGGCTTGTTTTGTGAATTACAACAAACTTAAAACAGAAAGTTAATATAAATAAAATAAGGATTGTAATATACATTTGGCATAAATTTATACAAAAACTTCTTTTTTAATCATCACCCAAATTGTACAAGGGGTATGTATTTTGAAGTACATAATCCTGAAATTCTCCGGCTTCAACTTGACGGTTGTGGGTTGTTGCTTAGAGACGGTGCGAGAAGAAGTCTTTGTTTTGGGCGGTGCTAAACAGCTCGCACGTGAATGCCCATACGTTTTGCACTTACCGCAATATAGGGGAGTTGGGTCCTCTCCTAGCGATAGGATTCGTTTGTTTTCTTTCGGACGTCCGGCTTGTCGTTTTGTAATAAGCGGTGGTTGCAGATTCACCAGTCCATCGGGTACTTCCCACTCTGATTTATCAGGGACTGGATTTATATGCTCCTCATACGTGGATTTATAAACTTCATTAGTGTAAAATGACATCGCATAATGAGCACAATCTGGTTCACCTAAAAATCTAGATACTGCACTAACGTGCCCGCAAGGTAACCCAGATACTTGCCAAACCCGACAACTGCATGTTCCATTAGAGAAGTCAACTAAACCTCTCTTTCCACCGTCATCAACATCAAAACTGTCCTGGGCAATTCCAGCAACCACCCACGAACGAGAACCTTCAACTTTGCCTCGAATTTTTTTTGAGCCCACGTTGTAAGCAAGTGTTCCCCTTGAATTCCCTCTTTCTGGCGATCATAGAACCATTTTTGGACAGACTGTATGAAAAATTCTATCAGTTGGGTTATTGGAATTTTTCGGGCATGGTTTGATAAAGCATTCATAGATTCAGCGCTATTAGATGTCATGTAATGATATCTTCTGGCTGGACAATGTGCTCTTGACCATTTGTCAAACCCAATTTCTATAAGAATGTTTCGTAATCTTGGAACAGCAGCACATAGCGCGTCGAATGATTCTTGAAAATCGGATATCCGGTAAGATTTGCAAGTCTTCCACCAAAGACTCTCATATTCCTTTTTTTTTACGGTAATCGAAGGTTGACCATCAAATGACGACAACATAACCCGTGAAAGCTTCTTGGAAACACCACCCGTACGGCTAATTGTATAGAAGCTGCCCGGTCAGAAATGATTGCCAAATCTGGATGCTCGCCGATACATTCTTTCAGTTTTGAAAGGAACCACGTCCACGACTCACCGTCTTCAGATTTACCAATGCCATAACCAATAGGCAAAATCTGATTGTTTCCGTCCATGCCAACAGCCAAAAACATTGTTCCTTTAAATTCACCCTTCAAGTGGGCCGCATCTATGATGATAAGCGGTCTTAAATTACGGACAAAGCTCTGAATCTGAAAGCAATACGATAATGTTAGATTTTTGGGGAAAATTTTATTTATTGATTTATTTATTTATAGTCTTTCACTTACCACCGCACCTATGGCCACAAATAACATTTCAAAACGACTTTCAGAATCAGTGCGTATGTGTGTCAATGTTCCTGGATTAACCTTCTCCAAGTTATAACAATAGACGGGAAGTTCCGCAAAAGAACTTGAGGAACTACCTTGCAAAAGTTGTAATGCGTTACATTTCCCACGCCATGCTTGCATATACGATAAATTGACTTTTTCTTTAATCCTAAAATCCTTTACAATTTCGGTCGAACGGTATATCCGTCCAGAATCTTTAAATTGTTCTATTAATAAGCTACCCACCACCATTGGGTTTGCTTGTCGCATATGTGGATATGTTTGCGTCTTAGAACATGTATGTTTGTTGTTAAAATGTTTTATGTAAAAAACATCACAAGATTCCCGACTCGCTGCCTTGAAATTCCACTGGCAATTCTCATCAATACAAGATACTTCGTAACGAGTTTTGGATGATCTGTCTACTTTATACGAAAAACTTTCGGAAAGACACAATTTTCCTAATTCTATTTTCATTTCCTGTTTGTTACGGAAAATATAACCTATGTAAAACTGGCTTTTATTTTCAAGGGGACAATTAACATTATCAGTAACTCCAGATTTATATGATGCGTTACATTCAACTTCAGGAAAAACAGTTACGTTAAGATCAGGACATTTAAAAAAATTGGAAGAACCCACAGATGAACCAACTTGTTCTTGCACCACATATAATTTAAATAACTCAAGAGGGTTTGTTTCCGCAATATTGGAAAAAAAGTAAGATCAGAATCATCAACTATATCAATGGGATCGCTAAAACTTGACATTTTGTAAGATACACGTGTGATGTTTTGAAGACCTGTTGACTCACTAAGATTTTTAAAAAATGTGTTATAAGAAATTTTAGTAGAAGTTTCAAAACCACGTCTAACAAAATCTGGTTGGACCACGTACTCTAGCCTCCCATCAACGACTTCCCACTTGCCACCACAGTAAACAACAAATCTGATTGCCATATCAATAGAGAGAAAAAAAATATGAAGATGTATTTTTTGGTAACCTATAATCTAATCTAAAAATAGAAACGTGTATACATTTATAATAAAAGATAATAAATAAAAACGGAAACTAATTTTTTTTGTCTAATGCGTCTCTCGACTCCTCGGGTAGACGTCCGTCATTACTAAAGACGCATCAAAAAGCTGACAAATGGATGCTTCTTCTAGACGCATTAATAAACGTGTTTAGATGCATAAATAAACGTGTTAAGACGCATCCAAAGCATCCAGCGACTGACAATGGAAGAAGCATTCAAGACGCATACGAAGCAGCGCATAGGGGCATCCAGCGTCTGACAATGGAAGCGTCTGCTGGACGCATACGAAGCAGCTCTTAGGGGCATCCAAAAGCTGACAATGGAAGCGTCTACTGGACGCATACGAAGCAGCGCTTAGGGGCATCCAACGTCTGACAATGGAAGCGTCTCCTGGACGCATACGAAGCAGCTCTTAGGGGCATCCAAAAGCTGACAATGGAAGCGTCTTCTGGACGCATACGAAGCGTCTATAACCGATGCATAAAAACTTGTGCCCAGCCAGACGCATCACACTAAGCCAGACGCAAGCTAAAGTGGATGCGTCGGGTAGACGCCTTTGAAGCAGCAGAAGTTTTCAGACCCAATCATTGACACACGTGTCGCTTGACTATTCCCTGACGCATTGGTAAGACCTGCAGACGCATCAGATGGCTCGAAATATGTGATGCCCTGCTCCAAGGATGCATCAGATGGCTAAATTGGTGGTCAAACTATATTCTTGGCTAAATTGGTAATTTTCCCTTCTTGTTATTGTTCTTCATACATAATAATACACATTCTAAAAAGCAAACTAATTTAATTAAGACCTTTATAAGAAGTCTCAGCACAGAAATTAGCGAGACAGGGATTGTTGCAGGTCTTTAATGGCAAGGTCACGCGTGAGATCATGTGTCTTTGAATAGGTAAACGCTAAAAAACAAGTCACAAGTCACCATAGTTATTATATTTACATTCTGTTATCACCGGTGAAGTGATAATATAGAGTTTAGGGTTTAACCGGCGATGTCGAGTTTCGCCAAAAAAGATGGTGGGGTGATGGTGTGATGGTGGTCTGTGGACATGAAGGGAAATTTTGTGACTTAACAAATCAACGTGTCCTGCCCTTGAGGTTTCCATATATTTACATTCAAAATGAACACAATAATTACAAATCTATAAAAACTATAACACCTATAATCAAGGTGTATAATCTGTGAGGATTGCATTCACTGCAAGTGGAAATTTTGTGACTAACCAAATTTGCAAGTCCTAGTTGTGTACCAGAGCCCACGGGTTGGTGGTCGGAAGCGGTGGTCGTGGTGGTGACCGGAATTCTTCTCGGAGGTGGTGAGTGGAATTCTCCTCGGAGGTGGAAGGTTGAAGATGAGTGTGTCTGGGTGGGTGGTGAAGAAGAGGGGCTGTAGGTTTGGGTTTGAGTGAGGAAGAAGAGGGGTTGGGTAGTGGTGGGGTGGCCCCACACTATTTATTAATTACTTTTTTATTTTTCTATTATATGTATAAAGGGTTGTTTAGACATTTCATACAAACTAACTGAGCAAACTAACTGTCATCCAATCCGGGGACTATCCGAGTAACTAGTGAGCAAACCACAGGGAGCAAACATGCTATTTTGAAAAGTTGGGGACTAAACGTGAAAAACATAAAACCACAGGGACTATCCGGGCAATTAACTCTTTTTAATATATTGTAACTTTTGGATGATTCGATTAAATTTGGATACTAAAATTGGGATTGTTATTTGCAGTTGAGATATTAACTGAGATAAATTGTACGAATTTGAATGATAACTTTTGGATGATTCTATTAAATTTGGATACTAAATCTGGTTGAACTTGTTGAAGATGGTGGTTTGGTTGTGATGGGGGGATTAAAGAGAAAATGTTTATTTTAGTTTTTTTGTTCATAAAGTTTAACTTAATTACGCAAACAGTCCTTAAGATAGTAAAAGATGAATTTACCCTCATATGCAATCCACATGACTAGATCTAACTGAAAAGGTTAACTAGGTTAGAGTCAAAGGACCTATGGTGTAATGGTTTTAACAAAGAAAGGATTGTGATTGTAATTATTGAAGTTAAAGGTCATTCATTGCAATCTAATACGAACATAAATGGCGAAAAGTGTAATTTACCCTAAACAAAATGTTTAAAAATTAACGAGTTCTAAACAAATGAATGCTTTTAAACAAAAGAGCGATTTCTTATTTACTTCTGTATATTTAAATGAGTTCAATTAAGTAATAATCGTAAATATAAGAGAATAATAAAAACAAAATACCAATAAAATGTAAAAAAAACTATTTTTAATATATACAAATTCAAAACTTATTTGTAGAGAATAAAGAATGATACTGTGGTTTGGTTATTGTTAATTTGAGTAATTACATAAGTAGCCTATTAAATATTAAAAAAAACTATGTAATTTACCTAAATAGCCCCTGAGGCATAAAAGTACTAAAGTACCCTTACATTTAACAGAAAAAGTAATAGAGTGAGTGTTAGGGCCGTAACCGTTACAAAATCCAATCCCAGACTTTCATATGTGAAAAGATTCATTTTGGGGTTGGAAGAGTTAAACTAACAAAACAAGGTTATAATCGTTAAATTTGTGTCATTTAAAACGCCAAAATATTATTACAATGAAGCTTCAACATGTTAACTGTCTTGTGTGTTTGTAAACGCCATATAAATGATAACTTTGAAATATATTTGACCTAAAAATGCCAAATACTTCTATGATGTATTGTATTAGTTTTTAAGGACATATATGATGTGCTATGATATATTTGTGTCATCACCATTCTTTCAGCCTCAAATATAAAAACGCCAAAGATACTACAAGCATCATATCTGCCTTGCCAACCTCACCACTTTTACAATGTCAAGACTAAGGTGGCGATGAATAGTCACATCATATAACACTTTCAGTGTAATAAAAATACATTTTATTGTTTTGGCGCAAAAAAAAATCAATGCATTGTTTTATCATTGGCGCCAAGAGAAAACCATTATATAACCAGAACAAGTTATAATTAATAAAACACTCCAAAAAACCATCAAATGCCAAACAAAAATAACAAACAAAAAATGGCATAAGTTATCTGAAAGTCCCTGGGACCCCCTGGATCAATCACGAACAACATCCACAGCCCTCGATTCAAGACGTGAACCATCAAAAACATAAAAGATATAAAGATGTAGAAGATGAATCTCTTTATTATCGAAACATTCATCACAGATTTACAAACTGAAAGAGTATACATCATATTCTACAAGCTGGTTTAGATCACTAAGATTTAAACCTAGCTTTCTCTTACTAACACATAGTTTCCCTCTCTAGAATGTGCACACACTGTTGAAGGATTACCAGAGAGTTTGTGAGAGTTTATCGTTTTTTAACCTAACATATACACACACATATATATAGGCTAGGGCAACAAACTCAGCAAACTCGGACACTAAGTCGTGATAAAGATACCTAGTCCGAGTTTGTAACCTAACAAATTCAGACACTACATCTAAGTAAGCCTAATAAATTCGGATAACATAAAGTAACCAGGAGGTCCGAATTTATATCATATTCGGACTCCTTTACAACATAACAAATTCGGACTCCTAAATGACCTTTGACTTCTTTGACTGTTGACCAGAACTGATAAAGCATAGTTATCCGACGGCAGCTGCACTTACAGACTCCCCCTTAACTGTTGCTATCAGTTCTGTGTGGCACTGATAATCTTCAGTCACTGAATACTGCACTTACAGACTCCCCTTAGACTGATGATATCATGCCTGCTTTCAACTTTGGCTGAGACTTGATCTTTCTGGCAGAGCACAACGATCCTCAACCCTTCTAAATAAAGACTTGTTGATGATCACTTAAATGACCGCTTTGTGAAATCTGAAGAATCCAACATCAAGCACTGTCGATCTTTCCTTTCAAACCACTCCCGAATCAAGTTAACGCGAACCGACCTACAACCAAATATAAGAATATCGCTCGATCCCTTAATCTTCAATCCTAACCGGTAGCAGGACGAAACGTCGGATTTCCAATGCCCAACAACGAACACTTCAAATTCCGCAAATACGCGGGGTTCAGTTCGATAAGTTAATAAGAAACTGAACTTTGTAAAAGTACATCCACCATCTTGATCAAAGTCTTTAACCCTTCATGTATGATCTCATCTCGTCACGTATCTTCATGAATCAATCTCTTATCTTCACGAATCCACTGAATCCCCGATGGCTTTCATCTCTGATCTTCTCCTCAAATCAAGAAGCACCATATTACTTCGAGAACAGAGTAGCAACTGTCTTGGAAGAGGGACCAGGAAAGTAATCTTCTCTACTCTAAACAGCAACTTAATAAGGCTCAATCTTTAACTAGTCGTCAACCAAGAAATTAACTTTATCACGTCAATACTTGATTAAAAACACAAACACACTTGAAAAAACTCCATCACACACGAGCTTTTTAACGCACAAGCTTTAGATTTACGAAGAAAAATAGGAATCTAGAAACCGAATTTAACTCAAATATTCAGAATAAAACCCATAAATTCGGACAAAACCAATAAATTCTTATATATATATATATATATATATATAATTTTTTACTCCAAGTCCGAACTTAACCAAATATAGTCCGTATTTGGCCAACAAATTCGGACAAATAAAGTCGGAATTTTTTTCTTCCAAGTCCGAATTTGTCATAATTAGTACGAATTTGAGCATACTTATTCCGAATTTAGCTCCACATGTTCCGAATTTAACTTATGTGTTCACAAACTCTAATCAAATAAGTCCTGACATAATGGACAAATTCGGACAAGTGAATACCCACAAATTCGGATAGCAAATTCAACAAACCCTGACAAAAAATTCGGACAGGGCTAGACACCAATTCGGATAAGTGTGAACCATAAATTTGGAACAGTGTTATCACAGGAACAAATTTGCACAACACTATGAGCACAAATTCGGATAAGAACCAAAACAAGTTCGGACCAGATCCAAAACAAACTCGGATAAAAACCCAAACTCACAAATTCGAAACAGAAGGTAAACTCGGACAAGTTTAAACTCAATAAACTCAGACCAAGTGAAACTTAAGTCCGGACATAGAAGGGACTCAACAAATTCGGACAAGGCAATTCCCAAATTCGAACAGTGTAGGTTCTAAACAAATTCGGATATTAAATTTTTAACAAATTCGAATAGAACAAAACCCCCAAATTCGGACAAGATGAAAAGTCCAAATTCGGACAAATATCCTAGTAACCTTCTTCCAAATTTGTTTCCCATGCGTGACTTCAGACAAGGTCATAAACAAACTCGGAAGATACAAATTGTGACAGTAATAACAAATTCGGAATCTCTAACACATATAGAAATCCGGACAGAGCAAATTCAGATCAAACCTCAGATCTGCAGCAACTTGGAAAACAAGATATCCATCACAGTCAACGAACAACTTCAATTTCTTCAAGTTTTCTATAGAATCTTCACGTCTCCATGACGTTTGGCGGAAACAAACATCAAATCAAGAGCAATGGTGATTCAGAAGGCGGTTAGACCATTCCGAATCATTAACCATGCTCTGAGACCACCTGAAAGTCCCTAGGACCGCCCTGGATCGATGACGAACAACATCCAGTGACCTCGAATCAAGACGTGAAACATCAAAAACATAAAAGATATAAAGATTTAGAAGATGAATTTCTTTATTATCGAAACAATCATCACAGATTTACAAACCGAAAGAGTATACATCATCTTTTACAAGCTGGTTTAGATCACTAAGATCTAAACCTAGCTTTCTCTCACTAACACACAGTTTCCCTCTTTAGAATGTGCACACACTGTTGAAGGATTACTAGAGAGTTTGTGAGAGTTAATTGTTTTTTAACCTCACATATACACACATATATATAGGCTAGGGCAACAAACTCAACAAAATCGGACACTAAGTCCTGACAAAGATACCTAGTCTGAATTTATATGGCCTAGTCCGAATTTGTAACCTAACAAATTCGGACACTACATATAAGGAACCCTAATAAATTCGGATAACATAAAGTAACCAGGAGGTCCGAATTTATATCATATTCGGACTCCTTTACAACATAAAAAATTTGGACTCCTAAATGACCTTTGACTTCTTTGACTGTTGACCAGAACCGATAAAACACAGTAACCCGACGGGAGCTGCACTTACATTATCTCATGGAAGTTCGATCGATTAGATAAACGATTTATTCTAAAGTTCTCAGACATAAGAAGGGTGAGGGTCAAGACCATCAACGCCATACTTCGCATGGATGAGGCAGTCCAAAGTGATATTCTTGCCATGGGTGTTCAAATTGCCAACCAATGTGAGAGAACTAAAACAATAATAAGAAGACTGAAAAGAAGATTTGAAGAGGATGATGATGATTTTGAGGTACCAACCGGTTGAGTTTGAATGAGCAATTGAGGATGGTGAAGATGACTTATAGCAATGGAGATGAACATTCCTTGACAATGGACGAAGTGCTGAACACAGAGAACGTCCGCCTTCTTCAATAGCTCTTAAATTGAACACCTTCACATGTTATCATAACCAGGATAGTGATTGTGTTTAAATCTAGGATGTCTTTTAGGGTGAACCAGTTAATGGCGTTAAACACCAATATAGTTGATACTGATGAATCTGAGCAAAGCGATGGGTACATCTCTGATGTAATCCCATTCAATGAAGATTATTGATTTGATTTGTTTTTTTTTTCTGTAATGTTTGAGTAATTCTATGAATGAGATGTAATGAATGTATGAACGCTATGAAGACCATGATATTTACTTTCGTTCCTTTGCTTATCAGATCCAAAACTCTATAAAAGAAAACAAGCACCATGTTTTGAGTTTTGATTTCATTTGTTTTGTTTTGATTTTGTTGTAATATTCAAGTAATTCTATGAATAACATGTAATTAATGTATTAACGCCATGATAATTGCTTTGATTAACTTTTTATGAAAGACGGAACTCTATAAAAAGAAAACAACACGCCATAATTCGAGATTCTAACTAAACGCCATGAAAGTTCTTTCAACGTCAGAAACGAGCACGACATGTGTGACAAAATGAATAAAAACCGTAAAAAGACATAAAAACCCCTGTGTCTGAATTGTAACGCGCGCCACGTGTCACTCTAGCATCCCTTCTCATAGTTTTCACACTTTCCAGCGTTTTCACCAGAACCCGTTTATATATATATATATATATATATGTATGTGTGTATATATATATATATATAGGGTTCATTGGGACCGTTTCCCCTTTCATGCATCCAAACAAATCAAACTCTTTTTTCAACAACGAGATTTTGTTTTTCTTTATATCCTTTCCTCCTCCTTTCATTTTCAATGCTTCCCACATTGATTTTGACATTTCACCATGCTGAAGCAAGAAAAGAATATCCTCTCTTACAGATTGTTGAATCAAAGTAATCACTCTTAATTCACTCGAGTGTTCTTTTTATCATTATCTGAAAATTGTTTAAGTGTAAGTAATTCATGTTTATCATTTGTCGGTTTTTCATATCCCATTGTTAACATGATCCAGCTATCATAAGTATAAGCCTTCACCCAGTTTACAAATCTACCGCTCCACCAATGATAATCCTCGATATTCATTAGTTTTGGTGGCTTTTGATGATTTCCGTAAACATTATCATAGTTCAAACTCTCAGAAATAGCACTTGAAGCAATCTTTGTTACGGGTGTTTCTTCGGTTGTGAATGCATTGTAGAATGTGTTGTAGAATTCGTCAGCCATGATTCCTATAAACAATCAAACACACACTTGATCAAACTTGAAAATTTAACAATAACTGTCTCGGTTCGTACGAACACGAAATCTTGGGTTCGTACGAAGGCACACTGAAAACAGTTTGGATATTATTCCCGGTTCGTACGAAGCTACTAAAAACAATTTATTGTTAAAACCCCGGTTCGTACGAAGTGACAATCTGGTTCGTACGAAGGCGCAAACTCCGGGTTCATATGATATGATAATCTCTGGGTTCGTACGAAGCTGCCTGGGTTCGTACTAACTTAGTTCTGTAACAACATCCATGTTTTTCAATGATTTGATGATGATTTTGTTAGAATTTTGATCTAAAACTTTGTAGGATTGATTAAAACTGGTTTTCACACAATATATTCAAAATTTAGCCAATTTTAACCGTGGAAACTTCACAAATCTGAGTTTAAAGTTTAAAAGAATGAGTAGAAGATGAGTAGAAGAAGATGTGTGTAGATGATAATGAAATCAGCTCTGAAAGTAATAAAACAACTTGAATCTTCGTGTCTTCAATCCGTGCAAACAATCACCCGCTCTGATACCACTTGTGGATTCGCTCCGAGGATCGATTTCTTAACCGATGAATGCGATGAACACGTATCTTGGGCGGAATCCAAGTACGTGTGTGGATCAGACACAAAGAAGTAATTATAAGTTGTTTTCTATTACTGATATAACAGTTTGCAACCACGAAAACAAATGAGCAGAGCTTCGCCTCTCTAATGCTCAAAGTTACAAATGACCAAGACCCTACACACATATATATAGGTAGAGTGGGTTCGCACAAAGCAATCTACAAACAGGCTCGGTTCGTACAAAGGGAGTCCCTTCGTACGAAGCCATAACAACCCATCATATATCATAATAATCAGTCCCTTCGTACGAAGCTACCAAGTCCCTTTGTAGGAACTGGCTTCAACACATATGAACTTTATATTATGCTCTGTTTAGCATCAGTCTTGTATCATCTGATTAAGCTATGATACGTGATTGCCAGAAGTGATAGACATACTGCACTCACATAAACAAATCCAAAACAAATCATGGTGTAGAGGAGCCACATATTCAATTTTAGCCACAATTTTTGGCTCGATTTCTCGTTATTAGGTAGAGATAGGTATTTTGAAAGGCAGAATTGTAGCAAAATGAAACATACACTAACCAAGATATAGAGAAACGCTAGTAAATATTTGCTCCGATGGATAGGTCTAGTGATTGCACCAATGGTGTTTGGCACCATGATGATGAATAGGAATGTCAACTTGTAATCATCGGTGATTGCGTGAAGATTTCGAATGGTGTTGTTAGGATATAGGGTTAGCTTCTTACGGAGATAGAGGTGGAGGTGGTGGGTTTATGTTAGAGGTGGAGGGTTGAAGGAGATGGTGGAGGTGGTGGGTTGGAGGTGACGTGGTGGTGGTCGGTTTACGGTGGAGGTGGAGGTGGTGGGTTGAAGGTGACGGTGGTGGTTGACGTGGGTGGAGCGCGATATAATTTTTAATATATTTTTAAGCACTTTTACTTGTTTATCAAGCTTTAAATTTATAAAACACGATATAACACTATCACTCTCTACAACACGCTATGGCAAGTGCACCCATCGTTGGCGTAGTATAGTGATGGTAAGATACCGAGGTGATCCAAGGATACAAGAGCTTTCAATACCGGAATATCATTAACGTCTAATCTAACCAAATTTTTAGAAAAGATTTTTAATACTTAAAATAAAGAAAGAAACTAAAATGATAAAAGAAACAAACAGACAAGATAGAATCACTTGGTTCTGATTTATCTTTTACGTATCCTATGATGATTTTCGCATTTTGGGTTTTTTAAGAGATTATATTATTATATTAGCATGTCCCTCTTTTGGAGGCAATGCTACCCTCGGCCATATTGGTATGAGTCAGCAGGGATACAGTCCTGTAAGGCCGGGATATTGGAAAATAATAAAGTGAGATCTTAATGCAAAATGTGGCATGTCCCTATTTTGAAGGCAACGCTACCCTCAGCCATATTGGTCTGAGTCAGCAGGGATACAGTCCCCCAATGGTTTAAAGGTTTAATAGTCGTTTATTTATAAGGGATTCATGCCATTCTTACTTCCCCCGATTTGATGCTATCTGCCTCAGAGGAAGTCCTAATAAGCTTGAATCAAGTCCTCAAAGAATCTATACACTGAATGAGGCAAGAACTTTACCCAAACCACCCTTCTAACCCCCTTGCAGGCAGTTAACGCGCCTTATATAGACCATAAAGACACGAATAAGTGAATCGACAAAACATGAAGAGATGATAGAATAAAGTTCACTTTCAATATAAAAAACTAGTAATTAAAGTCATTAATACAAACCCAATTAAAAAGTTAACCAAATCTTGGAAATCAAAAGTAATACATAAAAGACTTCTCTTCACCAAGTGATGTAAGAGATTAGCCAATCATGGCCTTTGTTTGACAAAAACTCTTACGATCCTGTGGGTTAGCCAATCAGGGCAGGGCCTCATGCCTCCTTCTTCTCTGTCTTCATTTAATGAGTTGTGTCAGTCCGTATGCTCACACGACCTTGTGTATCAACGGCACGGCCGCATGGCCCTTGTACTTCCTGTACTATCCAAGATTTTGCATATCTGGTGGTTGACCATGGCCCGTGTCCATGGGACACAGCCCCGTGTCTCTTTTTTGCGTCTATTTGTCTTTTTCTTCATGGAATCTGGAGTGGAGCACGGACCCATGCCTTGGCGGCACAGCCTTGTGCTTGTCTTCTGATTTGTTGTTTTTGGTATTGGGGTGAAGCTCGGAGGGTCGGTATGATGTATCAACTTCTCTTCTTTTGTATTTATGTTTGTTTTTGCCCTTAATTTGTTCCTTTTGTACATTTAAGCTCTTTTAATTCCGAAAATAAAAAGTATTCAAAGAAACACACTTTTTCCAACATTAGTACTAAAAAGGGTTGATTTTATACCTTATCTGATATAATTTATATGGTGCATTTGGTGCATATCAAATCCCACCACACTTGAATCTTTGCTTGTCCTTAAGCAAAACTCTTTAATATTGCTTACACACCCAAATGGAATTGGTAGAGAAGAAGTTTTTTTGGGTCTTGTTATAGAGTGTCGGGAATCCAAGTTCTTTTTATTTTTGTTTTTATTTACAATGCTCTTTGACATGATTTATTTGGAACTCTTTTTAAGAAAAAGAAATATTTTTTAGGCATAACATGCCCTTTAAAATTTCATTAAGCTATATACAAATTCACATACCTCACAAGTGGCGAAGATGTATAAGTGAAATGCTCGGTCCCGGTATGGAACTTACTCCTACCATATGCATGACAAGTTATCAAACCTCCTCCTTTTTGATATAATCTTTGTAAATATAAAGAGGATTTTAAAAAGAGTAGGTCTTGGTTATGGGTAGGGTAGTTTTATTTGAAAAGTGGCTAAAGGCGTAAAATGTCGGTTTTCGTTTGACAATTTATTTATTTGTGACTTGGGTACAAGCTAAAGGCTTATAAGCAATAAGTTCGCTTATTTCATTTCTAGCTACCAGAGAGATGTTTTTTGAATATTCATAAGACAACTAAGTCACATATTTTGTATATTTCAAAAGAATTGAATTTTACTAAAATAAATGGTGTAAAAATAAAAATGTTTTGGATGATGGGTGATTTAGGCAAAATTTGTATTTTGCGGGTTTTGATAAGAAAGGAAAATAAAGTTGAAGTGAAAAGGTGGTTTATAGTCCTAATGCCTCAATCATTTACTTACTTCAATTAGTCGGTAAGGACCGAGAATGTATTGTCTTGTCAAGTTCTAGATTTGTAAGAACCGTACGGGTAATTCACACAAGAAATGAAAAGTGAGCATTTAGTAAAGATATGATATTGAATGCTCGGTAAAGGCTCAAAACTCACAATTTGTGGGAAAGGGTTAAATTGTGAAAATATATATACAATCAAATTTTAAAAAGATTGTCATGCCTTTTTATAAAATTTTCTTATATGGTTCTTTTTATCACGGCGCTATCGGTTGTAAATTTGTAAAAACCAAATTTTTGGAACTTAGTTTTCTAACTTAAACCAAAAACAAGACAAAATAAACTAAAAGATTTAGGGTGTTTTAGCGGTTCCAAGTAGAGTTTTGTGTAAGGCGTGTTTTAGGACAAACGATTCAAGTTCCCCCCTCCCACACTTAAATAACACATTGTCCAAAATGGGTTAGATTTGAATAAATGTGTAAATGTGGGTTTAACAAATTTTTCAAAAATCAGATACTGGGCACGGGGACATGCTCGGGTGTCACACCCCGACCACGTAAAAACAACAAAACGTGGCGGAATCGTCGGGGAGTGTTGTAACATAATCATTGTTTCATAACACATGGAAAATTGAAATTTCATTCTATTGATTAAGAGAGTTACAATGTTTAATAAACAAGAAATATAGCATAATTAACTAGTCTTGCATCTTTTATTGTTGCTAAGGTCCAAGTCCGCCTAAGTGTATCTTGATAAATCCTACGCATCATATCCTGAAACACATGTGAAAATAGGTACGTCAGCATAAAAATGCCTGTGAGATACATAGGTTTTATTGATTTGGGATTCATGACATATAAGTTTGAAGAAAAAAGTTTAGCAAAAGTAGTCATGAACCTTATAAAATGTTTTGTTTTGTAAATCAGATGAGAAGTGATGATAAAGTAGATGATATGTAAAAGAGTAATACAGGGTTAAAAGAATAACCAAGTAAAATGAGTTTGTATAAAATAAGTTGTTTTGTAAAACAATGTCTTGTGAAAAATATGTCATTTGTGTAAAATATATGAGTCCAAATTGAAATGATTTAAATAACACTACGACATGTAATATAATACAAGCACTTATATATAGGAAGTACCAGCGGCGTATCCACCGTGCTTATATCATATTACACACGTCTCGTTACTTAAACCACTTACCAAACAACCATCAATGTAAAATTTGTTTATGTATAGTCAAATGTCAAATGTTTATGTAAAAACCATCAATGTAAATCATGTAATGTATAATCAAAAGTTATGTATGGTAAGTAAAATGAGACTACTTAAACCACAAATAAAAATGTACAAAACAAAGTATTTGAATAAATAAAAAACTATGCCTTGTAGAATAATGCATGCTTTACTGATACAACCATTTATGCGGTAATGTTAAACGCCTACATCCAAGCCTTGAGACAGACGGATAACCTTAGAGTGAAGGTTATCAAAGAAATGTTTTCGGATTCGGTTATTCCTTCCACCCAAACAAACCTAGGGTTTTAGGAACGGGATTTGTCAAGTCCTATGGTACCACTACCTACTACAGAGCGGCATGATCGGTGTTAATGAATGTAATTTAGTCCCGTTAAACAAATCAAATGATATACCAAATGTAAACATGTTTTATGAAAATAATGTACCTAGTATGCTTAAGTGAACATACAAGGTAGAGATGTAAATAATGTGTCCATATGTTACGAGAACATATGCAACAGAGATGCAATGTAAAACAATATGCTAGCATGCCAAGTCATCATACATAGCAGAAAATGTAATGTAAAACATGTACTAATAGTGTACTAATGAACATAGCCAGTATATGATGTAAAAACAATGGAAAGCACGAAAGTAACAAGTATGCACATGTGTTTCACCCCAAAACAGTTTGAAAACAGTAAAAGAGGGGTCTATGTACTCACCTTTGGGTGCGTTTTTATACGTTAACACAATCCCTCAAATTGTTTATTCGTCCTAAATTAGATAAGAATGATTTAATAATCAAAACTCACAAAAATACCGAAGTTTCTCCGATACTTAGAATTTTCACATAACTTTGAGATTTCTCGAAAAGTTATTATTTTTGATTATTTTAGTGTATTTGTATATATGTACTCGAGCGTAACACACATAATCTTGTCAACACTAACACATGATCATACACATATTGTAAAACACATAGCACATTGTAACACATAAAATAACCCATGAACAACCCATTCTAGTGTATGTCAAAAAACACTTATTTTTGCGATTCGGTAACATTTTTGGGCGTCCGAAGTCACGTATGACTAACCAATCACCAAGTAAACTTAATATAAGTTAAAATAATTATTTTTATACCAAATATATCAGTTTGGTTACTGATTTAAAACAATTTTATAAAAGTCCTCCGAAAAGGCGATTTTTAACCGTTTTACCGCATAGTTTTGCATCAAACGTTACCCGAACCATCCCAAATCAAAATGACTTGAAATTTTAACACAACTCATGTTATTTACTGAATAAAATAATGGTTATACTCATGATAGTGCAGGTCTTAAACAAAGCACATAAATCATGCAAATTTCACCTAATTTACCACTTTTTAAGCTATATGTACAACATGCAAAGCTATCAAACCTATGTCAAAGTTTCATGCCATTATAATACATCAAATAATGTTATTTTTAGTGTTTGTAACCTGATCTAAAACAGTTTTGTCATATAGCCATTTTTCATCATCTCTTGAGCTTTAAATCAACATGTATCTTCATGTACAAGTGCCTAAAGCACACTATCATAACATCATCATTTTATGTTAATCTAAATGCATCAAATATATGATATATTCAGGTTTATTTGCTGATGTATTTAAGCATTTAAAATATCATACATAAATCACCAAATACTTGCATTTTTACCACCATTCAAGAACATGTAACAACACAAACAAGTACTTAACAAGATATCAAACTCAAACTAAAAAATAAACTCATATACGCACATATATATGTACGGTTATATACATATATATACACCACCATTTTTATTTTGTTTCAAGACCCATTTCATTTTAGATTTCAAGTTTAGTGAAAATCCCAAGATTCAAGAGAAACTTAAATCATCAAGAACAACCAAGAATCAAAAGTATGATTTAAACATAATGTTATACCTTCAAGATTCAAGTAGGTTGTAGGATGAGATTTTGATGATAGGAAGCTTGTAATCACTTGACAACACCTTGGAATAACCTTTAGATCTTCATACTAACTTGAAGGTTGCTAGGAAAGGGACTTGAATGTGAAGAACAAGACTTGAAGATTTGAAGATAGAGAGAGAGAGAGAGATGGGGACGGTTGGGAGAGGAGAGAGAGAGGTTGAGTGGAGTGTGAGATTATAATCTTGTGAAGATAGTGTAGGATATATAAAGAAGATCTCATGAGAGCATGCAAGGACAAGTGTTACACAAGATCTTGAAATAAATATTTTGGTGATCTAGGAAAATATATGGTGGGGTCCCCATATATTAAACCGTAAGTTGAGTATGGGGGGAGGGGGTCCATGTGCAACCTTTTAAATATGCTATATGTAGGCTAAAACGGGTATTTAACTGGATACCGGGTATTTTATCTAGCGTTTAAACCCCTGTTTATGGCGTTCTAAATTATTTTTATTATACTATAAAAATAAAATCGCCAAAATATTACTGAAATAAATTTCAGTTGCCAAGACTGGCTGCGTTGTCCGTGTTTTGCAGTAGAAGCACTGTGTCACGCAGTAACACGCGGTACGTGCTTTAAATTTGAAAAAAAAATAACGTTTTTAGGCGTTTTAATTTATTTTTCAACACAGACCTGATTAAAAATAAAATTTTAATCATAGCAGAATATTTTTGGGATTTAAATATTATCCGAGTAGTCACCAACGTTAGTTTCGCAGTTTTGTCGTAAATAGTTCTTTAGTTCAAATAAACATGTTTTTGCCATACCGAATCCTTCGAAACTTATTTCTAAGTTATGTAAAGGATATTTAGTGTATGTTTGGCTTACGTCACAGTTCCGGAGTGTACGTCGCGTTAAACTGATTGCGTTTAAGCACCAGTTTGCGTATAACCTTCCAGAAAGTGATTTAGAGCCCGAAACCGAACAAGAATGGATATGTGCAAACGATACACATATTTATACAAATCCCAAGTATGAAATACAATATTTCATTGATTTAGTATTTGTTTGATGGCTGTGGAGGCACAGGTGTCACAGTCTCCCATACTTTAGGAAATTTCGTCCCGAAATTTTATTTAGAGGAAACTTGTGAGAGCTTGAAAAATGAAGTTGAAAAGATCGAACAACACTGGTTAGAGTTCTTGAACTTCTAGTAACTTTAAATAACATCACGCTTATAATGTAGGAGGGACACTTATATATAAGTCTATTAAGCGTTATTGGTGCGTCCACTGTACCCCCATTACATCATTCACATTTTGTTATTGTTATCACTATCGGTTCTTACACATAATAAATCTTACTGGGTTTCTGTGCACTGAACTTCATAATTATGTATGCATCCATAATTACGTAATTCCTTGCATAGTCACGTAGTGCATCTTATAATGTGTAGGGGAAGAAAACAATGAACGAGCCTGTGATGATTGTGACTAGACCACCATAGGGTCCTTTTAATTAAATCATTAAATGATTTAAATAGACTACCAAGGAGTCTGTTCAGCTATATCAGCACATGTCATTCTTAACCAGATTCTGAATCAATCTTTTTGACTAGACCTCTAAAAGGGTCTCTTATGAATCATGGAATGGTACTATATAATCCAAGGGTCTTGACTATCACGTAGAAGCCCAATAAGGATTTAAGGTAGTACCTTTTTGAATATCCTACTACGAATCCCTCATGTGAAGATATGAAAGATTCTATGAGGATTTGGATAATGAATATCCAGGGTATACAAAAACACAAAATGCATAAAAGAAAACACAAAATATATAAACACATAATCACATAATTGTTTAACTTGATTTTTTTTTTTCGAATTTGTTATCATTTTGTTAATTTGTTATGCTAACAGAGCACATGTATTCAAAGTACACCAGGTATCCAATCAATGGATTTTGATTGGTGCTTTAAGTATTTCCAAGAATCTAACTATAAAGATAGAAAGATTTTAAAGAGAAAATTCGATTTCGATTATAAGGAACCGAAATGTTCGAATTAAGGCATACAAGGAATCCAATTAAGGACTCTGATTTAAATGATAATCATCCACAAGGGTCTAATTGTGAAGATAAAAAGATCCCATATGGATTTTAGAAGTTGAAGATGTTTTGAAACCTTGCACTGGATGTGCTTAAGTCAAAGCATGAAGTAAAAATGCTTATGAAGTTGAGATGCTAGATATGTCAAGGCGACATATGAAGTAGAATTTGAAGGTTAAGTTAATGTATGAGAAAAATGTTTTTGAAAACTAGGCATGGGGTTACTTTTAAAAAAACGTGTTTAATGTTTTTGAAATCTTATATAATACTTTTGAAATCATACGTAGGTGTATTAGGTAAAAATGTTTTAAAATCATGCTAGGTAAAATTTTTGAAAATATGAATAATGCTCTTTGAAATCATGCACTTGATAAGAAAATATATTGTGTTAATATTGTTTTCAGGCTATATGAAACATTTTGAAATCATGAAGGTTGTTTTTGAAAACATAGACAATGTTTTTGAAATCATGGAGGTTGTTTTTGAACACATAGACAATGCATTTGAAAAATTGTTTTCAAACTATATGAAATCTTTTGAAATCAGGAAGGTTGTTTTTGAAATACTTATACTATGTATATTGTTACGAAAACTAGAATGAAGTGATATGGGTACGAGATTGAATATACCCTCAGTCATCTAACCAAGGATTCAAAGGTTCAGATGTGCAAAAGGCACGATTACTCATAATTTCGCTATATTTCTTGTACTTCGTTTCCTAGAATGAAACGAGTAGAGGAAATCATGAGTGATCACTTGAAAGGGGGAATCACAAGAGTAGTTTGTAAAGAACAATAGTTCCTTGATGTAGGTATCGTAGGTAATGCCATACACATATGTAACTACAATTGTACATCAGAATTATGAACAACAATTTATTTATGAACAAAACAGATTGTTTCACATTACAAGAAAACAAAAGAAACAAAAGCATAAGACAGCAACATCTTCTAATCAGCCAACTGCTCATCCGAGGGTCAGATTTGCATTAGCAAGCTTTGGGCATTTGTTCACGAAATGACCCATCTTGCCACAGTTGTAGCACGATCCAGGTGGAAAGCGAGCTTGGACAGGGTTGGCTTGTGGTTGATTTGGACCACCTTGGTTTGGGTTAATTCGACAAACACTTGCCAGGTGACCAACTCGCCCACATGATACACATAGACGACACTGTAAGTGAGCTTGGTGATGCCCCTTACATTTGTCGCATTACGGTGTCGTTCCCATGTATTGCTTCTTAGCAGACGGTGTTGCCACTTGGCTAGGTCCTGCTTGATTTGGTGCAACGACTGGAGAAGTCTTTGAAGCTTTACGTTTCTTCGGTTTTGGTGAAGGCTTGGCTTCTGTTTCCTGTGATGGTTCCTGTGTGGCTTCATTCTGGAGTCGATACATGGCAGTAGCCAATTCGACGGTCTTCAGGATCACTTCGCCTATTCGCTGGGCAAATTTGGCAGTCTGCTCTGACATTTGACCGTTGCTGAGAGGAAGAGACATTCAAGAAGCGAATGAAAGACATAGGAAGAAACAAGTGAAAGGTTATCAGATAATCAAAACAGAATGGCAATGCATAAGAATTGCGATCATTTGTTTGTTACCTAAGGCAAACAAATGAGACGATGATGAATCAAAGTAGACGGGTCACATTAATGTATCACTGAAGACATGCTCGCTTATAAGTGAATACTCACCCCAAGAGTTCCCAGGTAAGAGTGACTGGTCCGATACTGCGGATTTGTACGAACACTTTAGCCTTAGACAGAAAACTCAGGGTACATGCATTCACCCTTCCAGTTTGCACGTGTTCACATTATAAGACCCAAACTTTGACGAGATTTTGAATACTTAGAGGGTTCAAAACCTGGTAATCAAACATCCTGGAACAGATGATTAGTTTTCAAGGTGGTTTTGAAATTTATGTTCTTGTTGTGGTCGTCGCCTAAGGATATGTGACGATATTGTTTTATGAGTAAAAGCAAGTAAACTCGCGTTAGGGTCCTTGGAAGGTTATAGACTAGGTCAAAGCATTACTAATAACCTAATTCCATATAACCATGAGCTCTGATACCAACTTTTCTGTCACACCCTGACCACGTAAAAACAACAAAACATGGCGGAATCGTCGGGGAGTGTTGTAACAGAATCATTGTTTCATAACACATGGAAAACTGAAATTTCGTTCTATTGATTAAGAGAGTTACAATGTTTAACAAACAAGAAATATAGCATAATTAACAAGTCTTGCATCTTTTATTGTTGCTAAGGTCTAAGTCCGCCTAAGTGTATCTTGATAAATCCTACGCATCATATCCTGAAACACATGTGAAAATAGGTACGTCAGCATAAAAATGCCTGTGAGATACATAGGTTTTATTGATTTGTGATTCATGACATATAAGTTTGAAGAAAAAAGTTTAGCAAAAGTAGTCATGAACCTTATAATAAAATGTTTTGTTTTGTAAATCAGATGAGAAGTGATGATAAAGTAGATGACATGTAAAAGAGTAATGCAGGGTTAAAAGAATAACCAAGTAAAATGAGTTTGTATAAAATAAGTTGTTTTGTAAAACAATGTCTTGTGAAAAATATGTCATTTGTGTAAAATATATGAGTCCAAATTGAAATGATTTAAATAACACTACGACATGTAATATAATACAAGCACTTATATATAGGAAGTATCAGCGGCGTATCCACCGTGCTTGTATCATATTACACACTTCTCATTACTTAAACCACTTACCAAACAACCATCAATGTAAAATTTGTTTATGTATAGTCAAATGTCAAATGTTTATGTAAAAACCATCAATGTAAATCATGTAATGTATAATCAAAAGTTATGTATGGTAAGTAAAATGAGACTACTTAAACCACAAGTAAAAATGTACAAAACAAAGTATTTGAATAAATAAAAAACTATGCCTTGTAGAATAATGCATGCTTTACTGATACAACCATTTATGCGGTAATGTTAAACTCCTACATCCAAGCCTTGAGACAGACGGATAACCTTAGAGTGAAGGTTATCAAAGAAATGTTTTCGGATTCGGTCATTCCTTCCACCTAAACAAACCTAGGGTTTAGGAACGGGATTTGTCAAGTCCTATGGTACCACTACCTACTACCGAGCGGCATGATCGGTGTTAATGAATGTAATTTAGTCCCGTTAAACAAACCAAATGATATACCAAATGTAAACATGTTTTATGAAAATAATGTACTTAGTATGCTTAAGTGAACATACAAGGTAGAGATGTAAATAATGTGTCCATATGTTACGAGAACATATGCAACAGAGATGTAATGTAAAACAATATGCTAGCATGCCAAGTCATCATACATAGCAGAAAATGTAATGTAAAACATGTACTAATGAACATAGCCAGTATATGATGTAAAAACAATGGAAAGCATGAAAGTAACAAGTAGGCACATGTGTTTCACCCCAAAACAGTTTGAAAACAGTAAAAGAGGGGTCTATGTACTCACCTTTGGGTGCGTTTTTATACGTTAACACAATCCCTCAAATTGTTTATTCGTCCTAAATTATATAAGAATGATTTAATAATCAAGACTCACAAAAATACCGAAGTTTCTCCGATACTTAGAATTTTCACATAACTTTGAGATTTCTCGAAAAGTTATTATTTTTGATTATTTTGGTGTATTTGTATATATGTACTCGAGCGTAACACACATAATCTTGTCAACACTAACACATGATCATACACATATTGTAAAACACATAGCACATTGTAACACATAAAATAACCCATGAACAACCCATTCTAGTGTATGTCAAAAAACACTTATTTTTGCGATTCGGTAACATTTTTGGGCGTCTGAAGTCACGTATGACTAACCAATCACCAAGTAAACTTAATATAAGTTAAAATACTTATTTTTATACCAAATATATCAGTTTGGTTACTGATTTAAAACAGTTTTATAAAAGTCCTTCGAAAAGGCGATTTTTAACCGTTTTACCGCATAGTTTTGCATCAAACGTTACCCGAACCATCCCAAATCGAAATGACTTGAAATTTTAACACAACCCATGTTATTTACTGAATAAAATAATGGTTATACTCATGATAGTGCAGGTCTTAAACAAAGCACATAAATCATGCAAATTTCACCTAATTTACCACTTTTTAAGCTATATGTACAACATGCAAAGCTATCAAACCTATGTCAAAGTTTCATGCCATTATAATACATCAAATAATGTTATTTTTAGTGTTTGTAACCTGATCTAAAACAGTTTTGTCATATAGCCATTTTTCATCATCTCTTGAGCTTTAAATCAACATGTATCTTCATGTACAAGTGCCTAAAGCACACTATCATAACATCATCATTTTATGTTAATCTAAATGCATCAAATATATGATATATTCAGGTTTATTTGCTGATGTATTTAAGCATTTAACATATCAAACATAAATCACCAAATACTTGCATTTTTACCACCATTCAAGAACATGTAACAACACAAACAAGTACTTAACAAGATATCAAACTCAAACTCAAAAATAAACTCATATACGCACATATATATGTACGGTTATATACATATATATACACCACCATTTTTATTTTGTTTCAAGACCCATTTCATTTTAGATTTCAAGTTTAGTGAAAATCCCAAGATTCAAGAGAAACTTAAATCATCAAGAACAACCAAGAATCAAAAGTATGATTTAAACACAATGTTATACCTTCAAGATTCAAGTAGGTTGTAGGATGAGATTTTGATGATAGGAAGCTTGTAATCACTTGACAACACCTTGGAATCACCTTTAGATCTTCATACTAACTTGAAGGTTGCTAGGAAAGGGACTTGAATGTGAAGAACAAGACTTGAAGATTTGAAGATAGAGAGAGAGAGATGGGGACGGTTGGGAGGGGAGAGAGAGAGGTTGAGTGGAGTGTGAGATTATAATCTTGTGAAGATAGTGTAGGATATATAAAGAAGATCTCATGAGAGCATGCAAGGACAAGTGTTACACAAGATCTTGAAATAAATATTTTGGTGATCTAGGAAAATGTATGGTGGGGTCCCCATATATTAAATCGTAAGTTGAGTATGGGGGGAGGGGGTCCATGTGCAACTTTTTAAATATGCTATATGTAGGCTAAAACGGGTATTTAACTGGATACCGGGTATTTTATCTAGCGTTTAAACCCCGGTTTATGGCGTTCTAAATTATTTTTATTATACTATAAAAATAAACTCGCCAAAATATTACTGAAATAAATTTCAGTTGCCAAGACTGACTGCGTTGTCCGTGTTTTGCAGTAGAAGCACTGTGTCACGCAGTAACACGCGGTACGTGCTTTAAATTTGAAAAAAATAACGTTTTTAGGCGTTTTAATTTATTTTTCAACACGGACCTGATTAAAAATAAAATTTTAATTATAGCAGAATATTTTTGGGATTTAAATATTATCCGGGTGGTCACCAACGTTAGTTTCGCAGTTTTGTCGTAAATAGTTCTTTAGTTCAAATAAACATGTTTTTGCCATACCGAATCCTTCGAAACTTATTTCTAAGTTATGTAAAGGATATTTAGGGTATGTTTGGCTTACGTCACAGTTCCGGAGTGTACGTCGCGTTAAACTGATTGCGTTTAAGCACCAGTTTGCGTATAACCTTCCAGAAAGTGATTTAGAGTCCGAAACCGAACAAGAATTGATATGTGCAAACGATACACATATTTATACAAATCCCAAGTATGAAATACAATATTTCATTGATTTAGTATTTGTTTGATGGCCGTGGAGGCACAGGTGTCACATTGGGGGGGGGGGGGGGCGTGTAAAATGTGCCAGTAACATGAATTCTATGAAAATTTTCTGAAGGCAGACACGGGGACATGCCAGGTTGGCACGACCCCATGTAAAAAGTGTCAGTAATGAAAATTTTCTAGAAGAGGGTCACGGGGGCGTGCCTATGAGACACGTGCCCGTGTAATAGTTCTAGAATTTTTTTTTTTCTATTGACTTGAGGCATGGGGGCGTGCTTACCTTACACGGCCCTGTGCTACACTTACTGTTTTGAAGATTTTGAATCGGGGGACTTCTGTTTACGTGCATGGGGTTCTGTTTCAATGTCCTTTGATCTTTCATACCATTCCACAAGTTTTTAAACACCAAATATATTTCCATTAAAACCATTCATCATCTGGTTACAACTAAAAAGGAAAAATTTAAAAATAAAAATATAAACTAGATAGATAGATTTTAGTATATATCCCTAAAGATTAAACCCAAATAGCTGTTTCCTAAATAAACCAATAAAGGATCAACAAAAAGCCGAAACTAGTTTTCGGTTTAGCAAGAGCTTCGAGCTATCTTCGGGTGTGCCCCCTCAAAGATCGTTGAGCATCTCCTCAATCTCCCTAGGTAGGAAGATGAAGGGCTCATCATCGATATCCTCTTGCGGGAGAGGAGCGGCAACTACCGGAACCTCATAAAAGGCGCCAACAGGAGGTTCCATGTGTATCCTATCCCACTCGGTAAGGTTGATAACCTCATGAGCGAGGTTCAAATCATCTTGTGGGAGGATTGGATCCATAGGGGGTACCACCAAAATTTTCAACCTTTGGTGAAGGAGGTTGATTTCCCTAAAGCTACTCTCCAAGGTAAGTGTGAGGTAGTTCACCCGGTCTATGAGGACCTCCTCCACCGTCGTCATCTCTTCAATGGACTCTCGAATCGCGCAAACGTAGCGGACAAGGGTGGCTTCAAGTGAGAGCCTTCTTCCTCTACGATTGTTACGTGAGCTTGTTGACGAAGTACCAATCTTCTAGCTCGACATGCTAGTTTAAACAAAACAATCCATCAAAGTTTGGACTTGCAGACAAGTCACACGACCCTGTGCCAGAGAGGCACAGCCACGTGTTGTTCCAACAGTGCTGATATTTTAGCCCAAGAACTTTTATTATAAGTTAAAACTTTTGGTTTCTTAATTTCTAAACGTATATAACTTAAAATAATGTTGTAAAATAGTAGTTTTGCAAAAGTTTGGGCTAAGAATCATGCTTTTCATCCAACAATTGAAGCTTCAAAGCTTTGAAGCGTCAAGCTTCAATAGAGGTTGTTGTGTGACATCTGTGCTTGTGTAATCATTGTATAAACTCTGAACAATTCAATATCAATAAAACAATGTGATTTGTTCCCAATTTTCACTTATTTATGTTTGACATTTTGCACGTTTTGATTTTTGTTCGATTTTAAACTCTAAATTACTTTCTCGACAAACACTCCGGAACAGTGACATAAGCTTAACATACCTTAAATAACCTTTACATAACTTAGAAATAAGTTTTGAAGGGTTTGGTATGGCAAAAACAAGTTTATTCGATCATAGGGACTATTTGCGTCAAACCGCAAAAGTCTGCCGATTCGTATAGCAACGTACATTCCAAAACATGATCATAAGCTAAACATACCATAAATAACCTTAACATAGCTTAGAAATAAGCTTTGAGGGGTTCGGTATGCGAAAATGCGCTTATTTGATCACAGGGGCTAAAAGCGTCAAAAACTGCGTAAGTTTGCATTTACGCGCATATCTTACGTTCTGACCATATCCGGACATTCAAAAATTTTTTTGATCATTAAAATATTTTACTTTAGTGATGGGAATGCAAAAATACCATTCATCGCGTAATTTGGATCGTTTTCGCGTCCGTTCGAGTTTTCGTCGTAATTAACCGAAAAACGCGATCGTAAAACCAAACAAACCAACATTCGTGATATTTTTAAGTATATTTCAAGGCCCCTATACTTTAACATCCTTGTAGAACCTTGAAATTGGGTTAACGGGGGTTATACGCGTCGAAAAACAAGTTTGGAGGCTGCAGGGACCTGTTCTGCCAAAACATGAAAGTTCTGTCTGACCTGCCTCGCGCCACGCGCCAGACCCAGGTTTTCCTGACGCGCCACGCGACAGATCCCTGTTGACAGCAGCTTCTGATCAGCTTCCAGCTCAGTTCCTTCTGTTTTTTAGCCTGGTTTTTGAGATCTTGTGGGTATTTTGTGTATCCTCCAAGGCTTTAATTCATGTCCAAACACTTGTAGGGCCATGATCATTCCTTGGGCAACACTTAATCCTCTTGGCAAGATCTTGGAACCTCTCAAATACTATAAATACCCCCTTCCATTCACTTCACCAAGTTGCTCATTCCTCAATTCTTCTCTCTACAACTCTAAGTGAAGGCTACCATTCTTTGGATGCTTTCTACCTGAGTTTCTAGTTCATTTTTGCAAGCATTGGACTCTTGTAAGTGATCCTTCATGCTTGTTCATTTATTTCAAGCAAGAAAGTTAAACAGTGTTTAACTTTCAGCTTTGACCATTAATTGGTCAAGACAAAGTTCAATTGAACTTTGCAACGTGATCGTAATCACGATGGTTATAATCCCTAGCGATTATACCTACTGATTACCACGTTGACTAGTCGTAGTGACGAGTCAAAGTTTCGGTCAAGATGCACGATTTTGTGCATTTTGCGACGAAACTATTGGGTATCAAAACACTTTGTTTTGATACCAAATCAGTTTTCTAACTTAGTTAAACATGTTTAACTCGTCACTTCTAGTTTAGTGCTTATTTAGGGTCGTAAGTTAAGCGGTCTCGACAACCGCTTAGACTTTCGAACCCAACCCGTTTGGTCGATCATTAGGATCCGACCAAACATATTTTGTGACCATAGTTATATAGGGAATAACCTACTGAGTTTATACCTTATGGTAACTTAGGTTGGTTAGTTATACATTAAGTCGCTTATATGCCCATTAAAAATGACAAAAATGCCCTTTTTGCGCATAACTTCATTTTTAACATATGTAATCAAACTTTTGACATCTAAACTAATTTAATAACATTTTTAAACATATTTGGGCATGTAAGACTTAACATATGACATAAATAACCATCCGACCTTAGATTTACCCAAACGATACGTTGAAGTAGCTTAAACTACCTTAACGGGTCGAAACGAGTCAAAATCACTTAGGATAACTTTCAAATCAGAATGTTAGGTCTATTAAATCGTGCCATATGAGTTCCAATACTCATTTGATTTATAGAACTTCATTCTATCCTATGTGACAACTCCCACTTTCTGGTAATTTACGTAAATTTAAAGCAATGAATTACATTATACAAGTATGTGTTTTGAATATTCGAACTGCTTGATTACATGATATACATCTTAGAATACTCATGGAATATTCGTTTATGATGCACATGATTCATTTTTATTGGTTATATTTGAAACAGTTTAAAACAATGCATCGAAACAACTAGAGTAGTACCTAGTAAACTAGCGTACTGACGAAAACTCAGGATCCGCAGAAACTATCTAAATGAAATCTTTAGGACTCAGACGAAAGTCCAACATCAAATATACATTAAACCCTAATTGGAAATGCAAGGGTTTGGTCTAATACTTTCCCTATGTCCGGTAGCACTAGAAACTGCCCGAAAAGCGCTAAAAGTTACCATTTCAATAATTTTCCGCAAAATTCATCATTATTATTTTTATTACAAGATGCAAAAGTGTTGTTTAAACACAAATTTCATATAAAAATACATAGGGAATATCATTTATTTACATAATGGAATTTTCCCTACAACTTCAATAATCGAACCTTTCGACTATCTTCTTGCGGAACGAGCGACAAACGACTATCCGAACTATAATTTGACATATTTGGCAAACTAGTGAATAATATTTTTGACCAAATAAAGCTAGTATATGATCAATTTATGTCATGAATCATCTTGAAAAAGTTGCAAAAACTTAAACACCTAAACACTTAACCTTTGTAATTCATTTGAAACCTTAAATATTACTAACACTTTTAACCACATAAGACCCCCCCCCCCCCCCATGTTGTAACCGTGAACAAGGGGTCCCACACCCCTTGTTTATGTGTTAAATATCTAAGGCATTTATCTTAGCTTGCAAGTGGATGAGGTTGATGATTAATTATAACACTTAACCACTAAGTTTACTAGCACTTTACCCATCATTTTACACCTTTACTTTCATACACAAACTCTCTCATCATCTTCATCCATTTCACCAAGAACACCCTCAAAAACCCATTTTATTTATCACTTTCTATGACGATCAATATGATTTTCTATGGAACCTAAGATGATCTAAAGAACTTACAAGTTAAAGCAAGTGTTTTTCATCCACTCAAGAACCTTCAATCATCAAGATCTTCATCCTCTTAGCTCTTAATCATCCTCTAGATCATCCCTAGCCTAGTGCTAGAAGTAAGCTTCTAAATCTATTTTTTTATATATACTTATTTATGTTTATGATTGTTATTATAACTAGTAATAACTAAATAATCATACACAAAAATATGAAGATACAAAGAAGCTAAAATAAAAATCATGATATGTATATGTGTGTTTATGTTGTGATTTAAGAATTATTACTTACATGTTTGATCTTGTTATGATGGATATCATAAGAATAACTTGTTAGATGATGTTTAAAAACATGATCTAACAAGTATACATGTTTATGTTAAAGGGTTTTAACATAAAGGTTTAAATGGATGATCATAACCTTTGATCTTGTGAAAGTATTTAAGGTTTTTCATTAAAAAACAATACTTTTATAAGATTATGAAAACAAACATACAAGATGAGATTTTTATAAAAGTGGTTAAAACTAGAAGTAAAGCATTGATTTGAACTAGTTAGCATATGTTATGATCATGTCCAAAACCCTACATGATTTTGAGATCATCTTGATAAGTTTATGTTATAAAAATCTCATATGTTTTATTAAGATGTTATGAGTAAATTGATGGTGATTTTGAAAAGAAAATGATATGTTTATTAAACATGGCTAAATGATTAATACAAAGGTTATATGGCCAATTTTTCTTAAAAACTTTAAGTTAAAAGAACCAACATTTTTGGTTAAATCTTTACAAGATTTAAAAAGTTTTTAAAGAAAGGTTTTTATAAAAGAAAAGATTAGATAAATATATATATATATATTTTTGAGAAAATATATATTTGTTCACTTTAACAAATTATGTGATATGCAATATTTGGTGTAATACTTATATATAACAAAATTAGGAACTTGAATCAAATGTTATAATTAAACCCAAGACACTTTATAACTAAAGTGTTACAAAACTACACATAATTACGCCTTAAAAACGGGTTACGGACAATCCGAAGGATCGGACACCATTTATGGTCAAAACGGACGACGAACGAATCAATAAATGAATCGCCAATCCGAGGAGTTACTACGACGTTTAGACGATCTTTCGACACGAAAAATAAATATGCTATCGATAACAAAATTCGGATGTTTATAAACTTATAAAAAACTATAATGTATTCTTTTAACTAAAAAGCCTATACTTAGTGATTTCTTTTATAAAAATGGGCTATGTTTATACAAATGGGCTATCTTTATACAAATGGGCTATCTTTTACAAATGGGCTATCTTTTAACAAATGGGCTTAACTTCATAATGGGCTTATCAAAACTCATGGGCTAAGCCCAATACCAAATATATGGGCCAAGGCCCAATAACATTAAGCCCAATACTATTTAGGCCCAACACTATTTAGGCCCAATACTATTTAGGCCCAACACTATTTGGGCCCAATAACATTAATTCTTGGGCTAAGCCCAATGAAACCATTATTGGAAATTCAAGTATACAATTGATACATATAAGACACGAAATCAAGAGGACTAAATCCGACTATATAACTTACAAGATTCAAGATTACACATATATATATATATATTTGGTGAAATATATATATAACAGTTTAACAATTCATACATCTAATACACAGTTCAACGAACAACAAAGACATACAAGTCTTACACACATTTAGGACAGAAGACTTGTACTCAAGTCATTTACAAAGACCGAAGTGTCTAACATATATAAGAACATTTGTAGGTCGCAACATCGTTCAGGACGACCACGCGTAAGATCACGAACACGTACCATACACGGACGCAATACTGTGAGTTCATGTCCCCTATTCATTTAAATGTTTTACAACTTTACAACTATCGGGGAAAATACATGTTCAACGTATGTTAAAGTTAGGGAATGAAACACCTTAGATCATGTGCGAATTAGGGTTATACATCTAAGCACCATTAATCCAGTTTGGACCTAGGTACAAGTGGTTAGATCTGTTGGGTTTTGGCGAGCCCCACTCTTGGTCGTGGACCCATACAGAAGAGTGCTTTTGTGTCCCAGTCGATAGTAGTCGACATAAAAATCGTCTAGGGTTGGATTGCTTCCTTTTTCGTCACACATATTAATGTCCTTGCAAAACATTAATGATCAACGATTTCATTGACGCTTTACATACTACAACTTACATTTTAAATACATCTTTTACAACTAAACTGCATGAATTCGCCAACTTTTGTTGATGTTTTCCAAACTTAACATGTATTTCAGGGAATTAATGGACCAGGTCGGGATTCTCAGTCAAGATAACAAGTACCAGAACTCCATGCCATCTTTTAGAGGGTTTAACTATTATATTCCGCCTCTTTGCGGAAATATGATGGTTAAAACCTTAGTAGTTTATTTTCATGTTGATGTATGAAACAATAACACTTTACTTTTATGTTAATGGTTTGTAACCGACACACTAAACTTATGTTGTAATCTTTTGAAACACTTATGTAATGGCAATGAAATATGTTTTATTCATATAGTTTGTTCATGTACATCGATATTTATGCAATGAAAACCATACAGATCACACCTCGCGCTTCCGCTATGAGCGGATGTGACAGTTTGGTATCAGAGCATCGATTGTAGTGAACCAGGATTCTTTCTCGAGTCTAAGTCTACAATTACTAGGGATCTCTCACGAAAACCATTTAAACACAAACAAATGTTTTCATTTGCATAAACATTTGTCATGGTCCATTTTCAACAAGAATTCATCTCATACAAATCAAGCAAGGACATTAGTGTCTTAGTCATCTAAATGGTAGACATGCAACTTTAAGTTAATCCACACAACTCAATTAGGATAACTTAAAATGAACATTATGTGAAAAATACATTTCGTGTATATATGTAAAGTAACAAATAATCATACGTGTCGAACAACTTATTTCGCAGGTCACCATGTCTTCATCTGAAGGTAGCAATGTATACGAAGACGTAGACCCTATGGAGATTGTATCCGACGATGACTACGTGCCGGAGGTTCAGGTCATCTTATCTGATAGCGACTCTACATCTGACAGCGACATGGACGACTTCCAACCATTCGCACTTCTAGGCATGATCATCGATGATGATGTGTTAGCTATCCCTCCTATACTCAACGATATAGTTATTTTGGGTCACCCGGAGGGTGAACATGTGGTAGAGATTATACCCTTTGATGTCGCTCCTCTTGATATCATTCCTTTTATCGTCGATCTCGACGATGACGACGACATCGTTCCAGTGATTCCGGTGGATCACATGGATGCTGATTTGGGAGACGGAGAAGTTCACGATGTGGTTATCTTAGACATTGCATCACCAGTGGTCTCGGTGATCGATATTTCTTCTGATGCAGATACCGACTCAGATGCTTCCTCTTATGCATCCGTTACTTCGTCTGCACTGCAGGCCATTGGCCTACAGCGCAACGCAGACTTTGGGGATGACGTCATGCCAGCAGAGCCAGCCATCCCTGCACCTGTTCAGGTCCCTGCTGCAGATACATCTCCTGAGCACATTCGCCTCATGCGCTTCGCACCTATCATGCCACCTACGGGTCATACCGATGAGGCCGGACCATCTGGACATGCCCACATACCACCCAGTGATATGGACCTATACTATCAGCAGTTTCGCTCTGTCCCACAGGTCCCTGTCGAGCCTCTTATTGCGCCACACTCTCCACCTCATGTTATGCCCATGTCAGATCCATACCATCCATTGCATTACCCAGCTGTTACTACCGAATTACGTGCTCGTGTGCTGACACTCGAGCAGCAGATAGACTTTCTTATCCGTCGAGTTCATGAACTCGAGGAGGAGCTTACTCACCTTCATGGTTTGGTACTTCTGACTCCACCACCACCAGCTCATTCACCACCCCATGCTCCACCACCACCACCAGGGTCACCACCATTACCCCCACTACCACCTCTGATGCCACCAGTTGATATACCACCAGTTGGTTTACCTGCTCGTGTTTTGACACTCGAGCAGCAGATTGATTTCCTTATCCGTTTGGTTCGTGATTTGGAGGATAGGGTTTCTCATGTTTACAGGTTATTGTTCCCGATTCCACCACCAGTCTTTCCTCCACCATAGACTGTGTTTGCAGGTATCATACTTTTGAGACGGGTATCTATATCCGTTTTTGTGTACATATTGATGCTCCACCAAGTTTTGAAGACAACCGACAAACAGCGGATCACACAGTTGGAAGGAAGATTTTGTTATCTTTTTTGTTGTACTAGACTAGTATGACCGGGTTATGTAGCCCGAGTCCATTTTTGTTTCCTTTCAAATGGTTATGTAACCGGTTGACTAATATATATGAAAAAACTTGGTGTTACCTTTTATATGCATCTGAATGGTCTGGTTGGACATATCTTATTGCTTATGTTAACTTATTTACTCGCATTATATGTTTCTTGGTGATATTGCTATTAATGTTATGAATATTTTTTTTCTTTCTTTCTTCTTACTTAGTAAAAATATTTAACAAACCAAATCAACGTTTAATCTTTATCCTATTTCTCCTTTGGAAGAAGCATGCCACCGAGGAGAGCTTTACGTTCACGGACAGTTAATCCACCTCCACCCCCACCAATGCCTACGACTGAGGCAGAACTGAATGCACTAATAGAACAGAGAATCGCCCAAGCTATCGCACTGTATGAGGCATCCCGTGCCGAACACAGTGGTGGCACCGGCGGATCGGGAGGCCAGGGCCAAGGCGGTACTTCAGGTGGAACAAATATTACGGGTAACGTTTAGTTGTTTTGTTACAACTTATCAAATTCCTTTCGTTATTTATTCGTGCGATTCACTGTTTGCTCATTCATAATCCGTTTGTCCAATTTCTGGGTGCACATTCAAGCAGTTTCTGGACTGCAAGCCACTTAACTACGATGGCACAGGCGGTGCTGTGGCTTTCGTTCGATGGATTGAGAAAACGGATTCCACTATTAGAATGAGCAGATGTTCCACTAATCAGCATGTCACTTTCGTTACTGGCCTGTTTCTCAACGAGGCCCTTACATGGTGGAACTTACAAGTGCAAACTTTGGGTGATAACGCTGCTTATGCGTTGACTTGGGATGAACTGAATGAACGTATGAGGGATAAGTACTGTTCTCGTGCTGAACTCCAGAAGTTGGAGAACGAGTTTTGGCACCTTACCATGGTCGGAGCTGATATCACGGGATATACGCAAAGGTTTCACGATCTGTCCCGCGTGATTCCTTATCTTGTATCACCGGAATACAAGCATATCGAACGCTACATCTGGGGACTTTCTCCCAAGATTCGGAGTCTGGTTACTGTAGCTAAACCCACGACTATTACTCAGGCTGTGACTATAGCCGTGAGTCTCACTAAAGACGGGGTTAGGATGAATATATTCTCAGAGAAAGGTGATGAGAAGAAGGAAACGCATGTCGAGTTTTCCAACAGTGGGAAGAGGAAGTACTCGAATTTCAAGAAGGGAACTCGTGGTAATAACAACAACAACAGTAACAACAACCACAACAACAATAACCCCAATAACAACAACAACAGGCGACAAAATAACTCGCAAAAGGATGCAAGGGCGTTTGTAGCCACAAACGACACTGGTCCTAAGAAGTACGCTGGTACTTTACCCAAGTGTGAGCGATGTAAATATCATCACTTGGGAGATTGTCGGGTTGTCAAGTGTGACAAGTGTGGCAAGAATGGTCACCGTGCTGAATCGTGTTGGGGAACGGGAAATAATACTGGATCGGGAAGTGGAATTGGTAACAAGAATGGGAACGGAAATGGGCGTGGTCAAGGATGCTTTGGATGCGGAAGCAAAGATCACTTCAAGAAAGACTGTCCTAAAGAAAACCAAGCTCGTGGTCGATCATTTGTGATTGGAGCCAAGGATGCGCGCCAAGACCCTAATGTGGTCACTGGTACATTTCTCCTCAATGATCATTTCGCATCTATATTATTTGATACCGGAGCCGATTTTAGTTTTATTTCTATAGAATTTAAAAATATTCTGGGCTTGGAACCTAGTAAGCTAGATGTTCCATATTCTATAGAATTGGCTAACGGTAAACTAGTAGAGACAGGAGAAGTTGTTAAGGAGTGTACCTTAGAACTTGGCGAACAAAAATTCAATATCGATCTCTTACCCGTTGAATTGGGTAGTTTCGACGTAGTGGTTGGCATGGATTGGCTATCCAATAATCGAGCCGAAGTCGTTTGCCACGAGAAGATCATTCGCCTACCACTACCGAACGAAGAGACACTTGTGATACATGGAGAGAAGCGCGACACCCCATTGCGGATCATCAATTGCATGAAAGCACATAAGTGCTTACGGAAAGGTTGTATTGCCTTTCTAGGACATGTTGTGGACAAGAAGGACGATGGGCCGAAGTTGACAGATATTCCGGTAGTACAAGAATTTCCTGAAGTCTTTCCTGAAGACTTGCCAGGACTACCGCCTTATCGACAAGTCTAATTTCACATCGACTTGGTACCAGGAGCCGCACCCGTAGCTAAATCTCCATATCGATTAGCACCTTCTGAAATGCAAGAGTTATCCACACAACTTCAAGAGTTGTTGGATAAAGGATTCATTAGACCGAGCTACTCGCCTTGGGGAGCTCCGGTCTTGTTTGTAAAGAAGAAGGACGGAACTTTCAGGATGTGCATCGATTATCGCGAGTTGAATAAACTTACCATCAAGAATCGGTATCCATTACCGAGGATTGATGACCTATTCGATCAACTGCAAGGGTCGAGTTTCTACTCAAAGATAGACTTACGATCGGGGTATCATCAATTACGGATTCAAGAAGAAAGCATACCGAAAACGGCTTTTCGGACTCGTTATGGTCATTACGAGTTTCTCGTTATGCCATTTGGTTTAACGAATGCACCAGCGGTCTTCATGGATTTAATGAATCGTGTGTGCAAGCCGTATCTCGACAAATTCGTCATAGTGTTTATTGATGACATTTTGATATACTCTCGATCGACTAATGAACATGAGCAACATTTGAGAACCATTTTAGAGTTGTTAAAGACGGAGAAACTATACGCGAAATTTTCCAAGTGCGAATTTTGGATTCGCGAAGTACAATTTCTCGGGCATGTAGTGAACGAGAAGGGCATTCAAGTAGACCCGTCGAAGATCGAATCGATTAAGAATTGGGAAGCACCCAAGACTCCTACTGAAGTGCGACAATTTTTGGGCTTAGCGGGATATTATCGGAGATTTATTGAGAATTCGATTGGGGGGAGAAACAAGAAGCAGCATTTCAACTTCTTAAAGACAAGTTGTGCATTGCACCAATCTTATCATTACCCGACGGTACCGATGACTTTGTTGTATATTGTGATGCTTCGCATCAAGGTTTGGGTTGTGTACTCATGCAACGTGAAAAGGTTATCGCGTACGCGTCTCGCCAACTGAAAGTTCATGAGAAGAACTATACCACTCACGACCTAGAGTTAGGCGCGGTGGTATTTACTTTGAAAATTTGGCGGCATTACTTATATGGTACACTGTGCACTATTTTCACAGATCATAAAAGTCTACAACACATATTCAACCAAAAAGAATTAAATATGCGTCAGCGACATTGGGTTGAATTATTGAACGATTATGATTGTGAAATCAAGTACCATCCGGGCAAGGCGAACGTTGTAGCAGACGCCTTGAGCCGCAAGGAACGAGTTAAAACACTAAGAGTGCGAGCACTAGAAATGACGATTCACACAGATCTTACCGCACGAATTCATAATGCACAACAAGAAGCGCTCAAGGAAGAGCATATTCTAGCAGAATCACTTCGAGGCATGGAAAAACGGTTAGTGCCAAAGGAGGATGGAACTTTGTACGTTGCAGGTAGAATTTGGGTTCCATTCTTTGGAGGCCTCCGAGATCTTATTTTTGAGGAAGCACATAGGTCAAAGTACTCGATCCATCCTGGATCAGATAAGATGTACCAAGACTTAAAGGAGTACTATTGGTGGCCTAACCTCAAAAAGGATATTGCTATCTATGTTGGAAAATGCTTAACCTGCGCGAAGGTCAAGGCAGAGTATCAGAAACCGTCAGGTTTACAACAACAACCCGAGATTCCCACTTGGAAATGGAAACAAATATCGATGGACTTCATTACGAAGTTACCCAGGACCTCGAGAGGCCATGACATGATATGGGTAATCGTCGATAGACTGACAAAGTCCGCACACTTCTTACCGATTCGGGAGAAGGATAGTACTGAGAAACTAGCGGAACTCTATCTCAAAGAAATAGTGGCTCGTCATGGAGTGCCTATTTCAATCATTTCGGACCGAGACAGTTGTTTTGTTTCAAGAATTTAGAAATCATTTCAACAGGCCTTTGGATCTCATTTGAATCTAAGTACGGCATTTCATCCACAAACTGACGGCCAGAGCGAACCGACAATCCAAACACTCGAAGATATGCTTCGTGCATGTGTTATGGATTTAGGCGGCAATTGGGATACTCATCCACCTTTAGTTGAGTTTTCCTACAATAACAGCTACCATACCAGTATACAAGCTGCACCGTTTGAAGCTCTTTATGGTAGAAAGTGTCGCTCTCCGCTATGTTGGGCTGAAACAGGCGATAGTCAATTAATTGGTCCGGACTAGTCCAAGAGACTACGGATAAAAATTTTCAGATCCGAGACCGTATCAAGGCGGCTCGCGATCGACAAAAGAGCTATGCAGATAAAAGACGAAAACCATTATCTTTCGAGGTCGGAGACAAGATCTTTCGAGGTCGACAAAAGAGCTATGCAAATAAACCTGGTTTTTGAGATCTTTTGGGTATTTTGTGTATCCTCCAAGGCTTTAATTCATGTCCAAACACTTGTAGGGCCATGATCATTCCTTGGGCAACACTTAATCCACTTGGCAAGATCTTGGAACCACTCAAATACTATAAATACCCCCCTTCCATTCACTTCACCAAGTTCCTCATTCCTCAATTCTTCTCTCTACAACTCTAAGTGAAGGCTACCATTCTTTGGATACTTTCTACCTGAGTTTCTAGTTCATTTTTCCAAGCATTGGACTCTTGTAAGTGTTCCTTCATGCTTGTTCATTTATTTAAAGCAAGAAAGTTAAACAGTGTTTGACTTTCAGCTTTGACCATTAATTGGTCAAGACAAAGTTCAATTGAACTTTGCAACGTGATCGTAATCACGATGGTTATAATCCCAAGCGATTATACCTACTGATTACCACGTTGACTAGTCGTAGTGACGAGTCAAAGTTTCGGTCAAGATGCACGATTATGTGCATTTTGCGACGAAACTATTGGGTATCAAAACACTTTTTTTTGATACCAAATCAGTTTTCTAACTTAGTTAAACATGTTTAACTCGTCACTTCTAGTTTAGTGCTTATTTAGGGTCGTAAGTTAAGCGGTCTCGACAACCGCTTAGACTTTCGAACCCAACCCGTTTGGTCGATCATTAGGATCCGACCAAACATATTTTGTGACCATAGTTATATAGGGAATAACCTACTGAGTTTATACCTTATGGTAACTTAGGTTGGTTAGTTATACATTAAGTCGCTTATATGCCCATTAAAAATGACAAAAATGCCCTTTTTGCGCATAACTTCATTTTTAACATATGTAATCAAACTTTTGACATCTAAACTAATTTAATAACATTTTTAAACATATTTGGGCATGTAAGTCTTAACATATAACATTAATAACCATCCGACCTTAGATTTACGCAAACGATACGTTGAAGTAGCTTAAACTACCTTAACGGGTCGAAACGAGTCAAAAGCACTTAGCATAACTTTCAAATCAGAATGTTAGGTCTATTAAATCATGCCATATGAGTTACAATGCTCATTTGATTTATAGAACTTCATTCTATCCTATGTGACAACTGCCACTTTCTGGTAATTTACGTACATTTAAAGCAATGAATTACATTATACAAGTATGTGTTTTGAATATTCGAACTGCTTGATTACATGATATACATCTTAGAATACTCATGGAATATTCATTTATGATGCACGTGATTCATTTTTATTGGTTATATTTGAAACAGATTAAAACAATGCATCGAAACAACTAGGGCAGTACCTAGTAAACTAACGTACTGACGAAAACTCAGGATCCGCAGAAACCATCTAAATGACATCTTTAGGACTCAGACGAAAGTCCAACATCAAATATACATTAAACCCTAATTGGAAATGCAAGGGTTTGGTCTAATACTTTCCCTATGTCCGGTAGCACTAGAAACTGCCCGAAAAGCGCTAAAAGTTACCATTTCAATAATTTTCCGCAAAATTCAGCATTATTATTTTTATTACAAGATGCAAAAGTGTTGTTTAAACACAAATTTCATATAAAAATACATAGGGAATATCATTTATTTACATAATGGAATTTTCCCTACAACTTCAATAATCGAACCTTTCGACTATCTTCTTGCGGAACGAGCGACAAACGACTATCCGAACTATAATTTGACATATTTGGCAAACTAGTGAATAATATTTTTGACCAAATAAAGCTAGTATATGATCAATTTATGTCATGAATCATCTTGAAAAAGTTGCAAAAACTTAAACACCTAAACACTTAACCTTTGTAATTCATTTGAAACCTTAAATATTACTAACACTTTTAACCACATAAGACCCCCCCCCCCCCATGTTGTAACCGTGAACAAGGGGTCCCACACCCCTTGTTTATGTGTTAAATATCTAAGGCATTTATCTTAGCTTGCAAGTGGATGAGGTTGATGATTAATTATAACACTTAACCACTAAGTTTACTAGCACTTTACCCATCATTTTACACCTTTACTTTCATACACAAACTCTCTCATCATCTTCATCCATTTCACCAAGAACACCCTCAAAAACCCATTTTATTTATCACTTTCTATGACGATCAATATGATTTTCTATGGAACCTAAGATGATCTAAAGAACTTACAAGTTAAAGCAAGTGTTTTTCATCCACTCAAGAACCTTCAATCATCAAGATCTTCATCCTCTTAGCTCTTAATCATCCTCTAGATCATCCCTAGCCTAGTGCTAGAAGTAAGCTTCTAAATCTATTTTTTTATATATACTTATTTATGTTTATGATTGTTATTATAACTAGTAATAACTAAATAATCATACACAAAAATATGAAGATACAAAGAAGCTAAAATAAAAATCATGATATGTATATGTGTGTTTATGTTGTGATTTAAGAATTATTACTTACATGTTTGATCTTGTTATGATGGATATCATAAGAATAACTTGTTAGATGATGTTTAAAAACATGATCTAACAAGTATACATGTTTATGTTAAAGGGTTTTAACATAAAGGTTTAAATGGATGATCATAACCTTTGATCTTGTGAAAGTATTTAAGGTTTTTCATTAAAAAACAATACTTTTATAAGATTATGAAAACAAACATACAAGATGAGATTTTTATAAAAGTGGTTAAAACTAGAAGTAAAGCATTGATTTGAACTAGTTAGCATATGTTATGATCATGTCCAAAACCCTACATGATTTTGAGATCATCTTGATAAGTTTATGTTATAAAAATCTCATATGTTTTATTAAGATGTTATGAGTAAATTGATGGTGATTTTGAAAAGAAAATGATATGTTTATTAAACATGGCTAAATGATTAATACAAAGGTTATATGGCCAATTTTTCTTAAAAACTTTAAGTTAAAAGAACCAACATTTTTGGTTAAATCTTTACAAGATTTAAAAAGTTTTTACAGAAAGGTTTTTATAAAAGAAAAGATTAGATAAATATATATATATTTTTGAGAAAATATATATTTGTTCACTTTAACAAATTATGTGATATGCAATATTTGGTGTAATAGTTATATATAACAAAATTAGGAACTTGAATCAAATGTTATAATTAAACCCAAGACACTTTATAACTAAAGTGTTACAAAACTACACATAATTACGCCTTAAAAACGGGTTACGGACAATCCGAAGGATCGGACACCATTTATGGTCAAAACGGACGACGAACGAATCCATAAACGAATCGCCAATCCGAGGAGTTACTACGACGTTTAGACGATCTTTCGACACGAAAAATAAATATGCTATCGATAACAAAATTCGGATGTTGATAAACTTATAAAAACTATAATCTATTCTTTTAACTAAAAAGCCTATACTTAGTGATTTCTTTTATAAAAATGGGCTATGTTTATACAAATGGGCTATCTTTATACAAATGGGCTATCTTTTACAAATGGGCTATCTTTTAACAAATGGGCTTAACTTCATAATGGGCTTATCAAAACTCATGGGCTAAGCCCAATACCAAATATATGGTCTAAGGCCCAATAACATTAAGCCCAATACTATTTAGGCCCAACACTATTTAGGCCCAATACTATTTTGGCCCAACACTATTTAGGCCCAACACTATTTAGGCCCAACACTATTTGGGCCCAATAACATTAATTCTTGGGCTAAGCCCAATGACACCATTATTGGAAATTCAAGTATACAATTGATACATATAAGACACGAAATCAAGAGGACTAGATCCGACTATATAAGTTACAAGATACAAGATTACGTATATATATATATATATATATATATATATATTTGGTGAAATATATATATATATATAACAGTTTAACAATTCATACATCTAATACACAGTTCAACGAACAACAAAGACATACAAGTCTTACACACATTTAAGACAGAAGACTTGTACTCAAGTCATTTACAAAGACCGAAGTGTCTAACATATATAAGAACATTTGTAGGTCGCAACATCTTTCAGGACGACCACGCGTAAGATCACGAACACGTACCATACACGGACGCAATACTGTGAGTTCATGTCCCCTATTCATTTAAATTTTTTACAACTTTACAACTATCAAGGAAAATACATGTTCAACGTATGTTAAAGTTAGGGAATGAAACACCTTAGATCATGTGCGAATTAGGGTTATACATCTAAGCACCATTAATCCAGTTTGGACCTAGGTACAAGTGGTTAGATCTAATGGGTTTTGGCGAGCCCCACTCTTGGTCGTGGACCCATACAGAAGAGTGCTTTTGTGTCCCAGTCGATAGTAGTCGACATAAAAATCGTCTACGGTTGGATTGCTTCCTTTTTCGTCACACATATTAATGTCCTTGCAAAACATTAATGATCAACAATTTCATTGACGCTTTACATACTACAACTTACATTTTAAATACATCTTTTACAACTAAACTGCATGAATTCTCCAACTTTTGTTGATGTTTTCCAAACTTCACATGTATTTCAGGGAATTAATGGACCAGGTCGGGATTCTCAGTCAAGATAACAAGTACCAGAACTCCATGCCATCTTTTGGAGGGTTTAACTATTATATTCTGCCTCTTTGCGGAAATATGATGGTTAAAACCTTAGTAGTTTATTTTCATGTTGATGTATGAAACAATAACACTTTACTTTTATGTTAATGGTTTGTAACCGACACACTAAACTTATGTTGTAATCTTTTGAAACACTTATGTAATGGTAATGGAGTATGTTTTATTCATATAGTTTGTTCATGTACATCGATATTTATGCAATGAAAACCATACAGATCACACCTCGCGCTTCCGCTATGAGCGGGTGTGACATCCTATCCCCCGGTTTAGGATCCGATTATTAACATAGTTACCTATATTAGGTGCCGTTTGATTCTGTGATCCTACGAGCTTTATTTGGTCTTATTTCAAAGACTATTAAGCAATCCCAAGTGAGTACATAGTCCCCTATTTTTCCGATTTCAAATATTTTGGGGTGATACACATGTGCCTACTTGTTACTTTCATGCTTTCATTGTTTTTTATGACATAAACATGCTATGTTCACCTAGTACACATATAGTACATGATTTCAATTATGTTTTGCTATGTATGTTGACTGAGCATGCTAGCACATTGATTTCATAGACACTTTGTTGCATATGTTTACTCAGCATATGGACACATTGATTTACAATACATTTCTGCTGCATTTGTTTACTCAGCATATGGGCACATTGATTTCATGAACATTTCTACTTCGTATGTTTACTTAGCATAATTAGTACATGGTTTTCACATAACATGCTTACATTGGTTATGACATTTGGTATGTTTAACGGGACAATAATACATTCATTAACATTGATCACGTCGCTCGGTAGTTTGTAATTGTACCATAGGACATGACAAATCCCGTTCCTCGCTTCCTAGGTTTGTTTGGAAGTAGAGAATGACAGAATCCGAAAACATTTTTGATGAACCTTTAACTTGTTAAGGGTTTTTCCGATAGTCTCAAGGCTTGAATGTATGCGATGAACATATCCACATAAATGTTTGTACCCATAAAGCATTGGTTTTGCAAAACATAACTTTTGATTTAAACTTAGGTTTTATTCAAAGACATTGTTTTGTACATTTTACATATGGTTTGAGTAAATACTCTTTATTCACCATACATGACATTTGGTTACACATTGACACTATACATATGGTTTGAGTGAATACTTTTTACTTGCCATACATAACATTTGATTATACAAGACATGGTTTACATTTGACATTTGGACATTGTTTACACATAAACATTTTGACATTGGTTTAAACAAGACATTTTGGGTGGTTATTGATAAGTGATTTAAATAACGAGGCGTGTGTAATATGATAAAAGCATGGTGGATACGTCGCTGGTACTTCCGATATATAAGTGCTTTTATGGTATTACATATCGTAGCGTTATCTAAACCACTTCGACAAAGACATGATACATTTTATACAATTGTCATATTTTACACAAACTCATTTTTACTTGGTTATTTATTTAACCATGCATTATTCTTTTATTATCATATGATTTTCACATCGATTTTCATATGATTTGATAAAAGAAAACACTTTTTAAAGGTTCATGACTACTTTTTGTTAAACACTTCTTTTAACTACAAGTCATGAATCCTTTATCAACAAAACCTATGTATCTCACAGGCATTTTTATGCTGACGTACCTATTTTCACATGTGTTTCAGGAGCTAATGTATGAGGATGATCATGATACACTTAGGCGGACTTGGGCCTCAGTGACTTAAAATCAAGCAAGACAAGTTTAATTTATGTTACGTTTTACGTTTGAACAAAGAAAATGTAAACATTAATTCTAATAAAACTAAACTTTAAGTACCATATGTTATGAAACAATGATTCTATTACTCGACTCCCCGACATTTCCGCCGCGGTTTGTTGTTTTACGTGGTTGGGGTGTGACAGAAGAGTTGGTATCAGAGCTCATGGTTATAGGGAATTAGGTTATTAGTAATGCACCTATACTATAACCTTTCTAGGACCCCTAACACAAGTTATCTTGTGTTTAGATTTTAAAACAATAAACATCATCTATCCTTAGGTGATTACCAAAAACAAAACATGATGGATGGCACAAAGTCAAAAACGAATCATTGATCTTTAAGCCTATCCAAATGTTCAAAATCTCATCAAAGTTTCGGTCTAAATAATGTGAACACGTGCAATCTGGAAGGGTGGGTGCCTGTACCCTGAGTTTTCTGTCTAAGGCTAGAGTGTTCGTACAAATCCGCAGTATTGGAACAGTCACTCTTACCTGGGAACTCTTGGGGTGAGTGTCCACTTATAGGCTAAAGCATGTCTTCACGATACATTATTATGACCCATTTACTTTGATTAGTCACTATGTGTCGTTTGTTTGTTTTGAGATAACAAACAAATGACCAACATCCTTACTTTTTGTCAATATTTATGACATCTCATTTTTTTCATCATAACATCTCACTCGTTTTCTCATGTTTCCTCTTTTAGAATGCCTCCTCGACGAAACGTTCAACAACCCGATGCCAAACAGGCAACTATTATAGCACAGCAGATGGCTGCTGTACTACCAAATCTCATTACTCAAATCAACCAAGCCAACAACAATAACATTAATGCACCTGCTCCGTGCAACTTTAAACAGTTTAATTCGGCTAAACCACTCAAGTTTAGTGGTTCTGAAGGAGCAACTGGGCTTCTACAGTGGTTTGAGAGTCTTGAGAGCACTTTTTGCCATGTTCAGTGTCCAAACAATGGTAAGGTCGAGTTTGCTTCTAATGTGTTTCAAAAGAGGGCTCTCACGTGGTGGAATGGGTTAATGAGAGATCGAGGGGCTGATGTTGCTTTGGGTCAAACTTGGGAGGAACTTAGAGCTCTAATGATGAAATAGTTATGCCCTCGTCACGAGCAGAGGGCACTAGAGGTTGAGTTCCATGATCTAAAGCAAGACAGTGGTGAACACCGAGCTTACACTGACAGATACAAGGAGTTAAGCTTCCTCTGTCTGACAATGGTCACGCCTTTGGACAAGGCGATTGAGAAATACATAGACGGTTTGCCAGATCCTGTTCAGGATATCGTCACTGGCAGTAACCCGACTACAGTCCGACATGCCATTGAGCTAGCTTCAACCCTAACTGACTCTCAAGTCAAGAAGGGTAAACTCCACAGAAAGGGGGACAAGAAACAGAAACAGTCTGATAAGACCAAGGAGCAAAAGGGTAAGAAGGCTGAGTCCTCAAAGAAATCAAGGAAGCGTAAGGCTTCCAAGAATTTCGTCGTTACAACACAGACTAATCCGGAAGCTCCTAATCAGCCTACATAACCTGCTGCCAAGAGGCAGTATGCTGGCAATGCACCTCTGTGCAAAAAATGTAACAGCCATTATCAACCACAGGTACAGTGCCGCATTTGCACTAACTATGGGAAATCGGGTCATCTTGCCAACACCTGCCGCTTTGCTCCTAACCAAAATCAGGTAGCACAAAACCCTGCACAGTAGCCTGCACGACCTCACTACCCGCCTGGTTCATGTTACAATTGTGGGGATTTGACCCACTATAGCAACAATTGCCCGAAGTTGGCAAACGCAAATCAGGCACAGGCTCGTGGTCAAGTCTTCAATATGAATGCAAATGAGGCGCGTGCAGATAACGGAGTGGTGAATGGTACATTCTTTGTTAACAACCAACCTGCTTCTGTTCTTTTCTATTCGGGTGCCGATAAGAATTTTGTGTCCTTAGCTTTTGAGCCTTTGCTTTCCATGACTAGAACAAAACTAGGAAAGCCCTTGACAGTAGAGGTAGCTAGTGGCGATGCAACTTGGGAGCTTCGATGTAATAGTGGGAATGGATTGGTTAGCCAAGTACAACACTGAGGTGGTTTGTTTTGAGAAAATTGTTTGTGTGCCGCTTTCGACTTGTGAGATCTTAGAGGCTCGTGGTGAGAAACCTGCTAGTACTCTTAAACTCATGACGTGTACTCAAGCCCAAAAATACCTACGAAAGAATTATGTGGCCTTCTTGGCACATGTCGTAGAGGAGAAAGGCAAAGGTAAGACTATTCAAGATATCCCTGTTGTTTGGGATTATCCTGAGGTATTTCCTGAAGAATTACCTGGTTTACCCCTAGCACGTCAAGTTGAATTCCGTATTGATCTTGTACATGGTGCTAATCCTATTGCTAAATCTCCATACCTTCTTGCACCATCTAAGATGCAAGAATTATCTAAACAGCTTCAGGAACTTTCTGACAAAGGATTCATTCGTCCAAGCTTCTCACCTTGGGGTGCTCCTATCCTATTCGTTAAAAAGAAAGATGGATCTTTCAGAATGTGTATCGATTATCGTGAGCTCAACAAGCTCACAATCAAGAATCGATATCCCCTACCTCGCATTGATGATCTCTTTGATCAGTTACAAGTGCTACTTGCTTTTCAAAGATTGATCTACACTCTGGGTATCATCAGCTTCGTGTACTCGAAGAAGATATTCCCAAAACAGCATTTCGCACAAGATATGGTCATTATGAGTTTACTGTTATGCCCTTCGGTTTAACTAATGCTCCTGCTGTTTTCATGGACTTGATGAATAGGGTTTGTAAGCCTTATTTGGACAAATTCATCATTGTTTTCATTGATGATATTTTGATCTATTATAAGACACGAGCCGATCATGAACAATATCTCCGTCTTACAATGGAACTCTTGAAGAAAGAACAACTTTTCACCAAATTCTCCAAGTGCGAATTTTGGCTTAAGGAAGTTCAATTTTTGGGACACATTGTTAACGAAAAAGGTATACATGTAGATCCTGCCAAAATCAGCGCGATTAAGGATTGGGATACACCTACTACTCCTACCGAGGTTCGTTCATTTCTTGGTCTCGCAGGTTATTACCGCCGTTTTATTGAAAACTTCTCCAAGATTGCGATTCCTCTCACAACTTTAACTCAAAAGAATAAACCTTTTGAGTGGGGACCCAAACAGGAAGAAGCTTTTCAGACCTTGAAACAGAAACTCTGTGATACACCTATCTTATCTTTACCCGAGGGCAACGACGATTTTGTCGTATATTGTGATGCGTCTAACTTGGGTCTGGGATGTGTTCTCATGCAATGAAACAAAGTCATAGCATATGCATCAAGACAATTAAAGGTACACGAGAAGAACTACACGACTCATGATCTTGAGTTAGGTGCAGTAGTTTTTGCTCTCAAAATCTGGAGACACTACCTGTATGGTACTAAATGTGTAGTGTTCACTGACCACAATAGTCTCCAGCATATTTTCAATCAGAAAGAACTAAACATGAGGCGAAGACGATGGGTTGAACTTCTAAACGACTACGATTGCGAAATTCGCTACCATCCTGGTAAGGCGAATGTCGTGGCTGATGCATTGAGTCGTAAGGAACGTGTCAAGCTTCACTGTGTTCAAGTTCGATCTGATATTCAAACCCGCATTTCTCAGGCTCAACATACTTGTGTTACACAAGACTTGATGGGTAAAGAATTACCATATCATATTAAACCTGAGCTTGAACTAAAAGACAATGGATTATATTATTTCATGGAGCGTTTGTGGGTCCCAAGTCAAGACAATCTCCGCACCTTGTTAATGGATGAAGCTCAAAAGTCTCGTTATTCTATTCATCTTGGTGCAGATAAAATGTATAAGGATCTTCGAACCCAGTATTGGTGGCCGGGTATGAAGAAAGACATTGCCTTGTACGTATCCAGATGCCTTACTTATCTCAAGGTTAAGGCTGAACATCAACATCCCTCTGGATTATTGGAGCAACCAGAGATACCAGTTTGGAAATGGGAAAACATTGCTATGGATCTCATTACCAAACTGCCACGCACTAATAGAGGTCATGACGCCATTTGGGTAGTCGTTGATCGTCTTACAAAGTCAGCACATTTCTTACCAATCCGTGAGGATTTATCTACTGACAAACTTGCTAAAATCTATGTGGATAAGATTGTATCCCGACATGGTGTTCCTTTGAACATTATATCTGACTGAGATGCTCGATTCTCGTCTCACTTCTGGAGAACCATGCAATCTGCCATGGGAACCCAACTTAATTTGAGCACAGCTTATCATCCTCAAACGGATGGTTAATCTGAAAGAATAATCCAGACACTGGAGGATATGCTTAGAGCTTGTGTGATTGATTTTGGGGGTAGTTGGGATTCACATCTACCGTGATCGAATTCTCCTACAACAATAGTTATCACTACAATATCAACATGGCTCCTTTTGAAGCTTTATACAGTCAAAAATATCATTTACTGGTCTGCTAGAATGAGATAGGTGAAGCTCAGCTTACTGGACTTGAACTCATTCTAGAGACTACAGATAAGGTCAAGAAGATTCGCGATAACCTACAGACAGCTAGAAGCCGTTAAAAGTGTTATGCGGATCGACGATGCAAGCCCTTAGATTTTCAAGTCGGTGATCACGTCCTACTCAAGGTATCCCCTTGGAAAGGTGTGATTAGATTTGGAAAGAAAGGAAAACTTGCACCACGATATGTTGGACCATTCAAGATCTTTGAAAGAATAGGAAAAGTAGCCTACAGACTAGAGCTACCTCCTGAACTTGGAAATATTCATCCAACCTTCCACGTGTCCAATCTCAAAAAGTGTTTGGCTGATGAAAACCTCCACATACCACTTGATGAAATTCGTGTTGATGACATGATGCATTTTGTCGAGAAACCTGTGGAAATCATGGACCGTGAAGTCAACAAGCTCAAACGCAAGCGCATACCAATTGTCAAAGTTCGCTGGGAATCTAAACGTGGCCCAGAATTTACTTGGGAACGTGAAGATAAAATGAAAGCGAAATATCCACATCTATTCTCACAAGTTTCCTCTAAATAAATTTCGGGACGAAATTTTCTAAAGTAGGGGAGACTGTGACATCTGTGCTTGTGTAATCATTGTATAAACTCTGAACAATTCAATATCAATAAAACAATGTGATTTGATCCCAATATCTGTTTATTTATGTTTTACATTTTGCACGTTTTGATTTTTGTTCGATTTTAAACTCTACTTCGCTTTCTAGAAAGTTATAAGCAAACTGATGCGTAAACGTAATCAGTTTAATGCAACAAACATTTTGGAATAGTGACATAAGCTTAACATACCTTAAATAACCTTTACATAACTTAGAAATAAGTTTTGAAGGGTTTGGTATGGCAAAAACAAGTTTATTCGTTCACAGGGACTATTTGCGTCAAACCGCAAAAGTCTGCCGATTCGTATAGCAACGTACATTCTGAAACATGATCATAAGCTAAACATACCATAAATAACCTTAACATAGCTTAGAAATAAGCTTTGAGGGGTTCGGTATGCGAAAATGCACTTATTTGATCACAGGGACTAAAAGCGTCAAAAACTGCGTAAGTTTGCATTTACGCGCATATCTTACGTTCTGATCATATCTGGACATCCAAAAAATTTTTGTAATCATTAAAATATTTTATTTTAGTGATGGGAATGCAAAAATACCATTCGTCGCGTAATTTGGATCGTTTTCGCGTCCGTTCGAGTTTTCGTCGTAATTAACCGAATAACGCGACTGTACGACCAAAAAAACTGACATCCGTGATATTTTAAGCATATTTCAAGGCCCCTATACTTTAACATCCTTTTAGAGCCTTGAAATTGGGTTAACAACAGTTAAACGCGTCGAAAAACAAGTTTGGAGGCTACAGGGACTTGTTCTGCCAAAACATGAAAGTTCTGTCTGACCTGCCTCGCGCCACGCGCCAGACCCAGGTGTTCTTGGCATGCCACATGACAGAACCCTGTTGACAGCAGCTTCTGATCAGCTTCCAACTCAGTTCCTGCTGTTTTCCAGCCTGGTTTTTGAGATCTTGTGGGTATTTTGTGTATCCTCCAAGGCTCTAATTCATGTCCAAACACTTGTAGGGCCATGATCATTCCTTGGGCAACACTTAATCCACTTGGCAAGATCTTGGAACCTCTTAAATACTATAAATACCCCCTTCCATTCACTTCACCAAGTTGCTCATTCCTCAATTCTTCTCTCTACAACTCTAAGTGAAGGCTACCATTCTTTGGATGCTTTCTACCTGAGTTTCTAGTTCATTTTTTCAAGCATTGGACTCTTGTAAGTGTTCCTTCATGCTTGTTCATTTATTTCAAGCAAGAAAGTCAAACAGTGTTTGACTTTCAGCTTTGACCATTAATTGGTCAAGACAAAGTTCAATTGAACTTTGCAACGTGATCGTAATCATGATGGTTATAATCCCTAGCGATTATACCTACTGATTACCACATTGACTAGTCGTAGTGACAAGTCAAAGTTTCGGTCAAAATGCACGATTATGTGCATTTTGCGATGAAACTATTTTCGGGTATCAAAACACTTTGTTTTGATACCAAATCAGTTTTCTAACTTAGTTAAACATGTTTTAACATGTTTAACTCATCACTTCTAGTTTAGTGCTTATTTAGGGTCGTAAGTCAAGTGGTCTCGACAATCGCTTAGACTTTCGAACCCAACCCGTTTGGTCGATCATTAGGATCCGACCAAACATATTTTGTGACCATAGTTATATAGGGAATAACCTACTGAGGTTATACCTTATGGTCACTTAGGTTGGTTAGTTATACGTTAAGTCGCTTATATGCCCATTAAAAATGAACAAAATGCCCTTTTTGCGCATACTTCATTTTTAACATATATAATCAAACTTTTGACATCTAAAGTGATTTAATAACCTTTTTAAACATATTTGGGCATGTAAGACTTAACATATGACATAAATAACCATCCGACCTTAGATTTACGCAAACGATACGTTAAAGTAGCTTAAACTACCTTAACGGGTCGAAACGGGTCAAAAGCACTTGGGATAACTTTCTAATCAGAACGTTAGGTCTATTAAATCATGCCATATGAGTTCCAATACTCATTTGATTTATAGAACTTTATTCTATCCTATCCCCCGGTTTAGGATCCGATTATTAACATAGTTACCTATATTAGGTGCCGTTTGATTCCATGATCCTACGAGCTTTATTTGGTCTTATTTCCAAGACTATTAAGCAATCCCAAGTGAGTACATAGTCCCCTCTTTTACCGCTTTCTAATATTTTGGGGTGATACACATGTGCCTACTTGTTACTTTCATGCTTTCATTGCTATTTATGACATAAACATGCTATGTTCACCTAGTACACATATAGTACACGATTTCAATTATGTTTTGCTATGTATGTTGACTGAGCATACTAGCACATTGATTTCATAGACACTTTGTTGCATATGTTTACTCAGCATATGGACACATTGATTTACAATACATTTCTGCTGCATATGTTTACTCAGCATATGGGCACATTGATTTCATGAACATTTCTACTTCGTATGTTTACTTAGCATACTTAGTACATGGTTTTCACATAACATGCTTACATTGGTTATGACATTTGGTATGTTTAACGGGACAATAATACATTCATTAACATTGATCACGCCACTCGGTAGTATGTAATGGTACCATAGGACTTGACAAATCCCGTTCCTCGCTTCCTAGGTTTGTTTGGAAATAGGGAATGATAGAATCCGAGAACATTTTTGATGAACCTTTAACTTGCTAAGGGTTTATCCGACAATCTCAAGGCTTGAATGTATGTGATGAACATATCCACATAAATGTTTGTACCCATAAAGCATTGGTTTTGCAAAACATAACTTTTGATTTAAACTTAGGTTTATTCATAGACATTGTTTTGTACATTTTACATATGGTTTGAGTAAATATTCTTTATTCACCATACATGACATTTGGTTACACATTGACACTATACATATGGTTTGAGTGAATACTTTTTACTTGCCATACATAATATTTGATTATAAAAGACATGGTTTACATTTGACATTTGGACATTGTTTACACATAAACATTTTGACATTGGTTTAAACAAGACATTTTGGGTGGTTATTCATAAGTGATTTAAATAACGAGGCGTGTGTAATATGATAAAAGCATAGTGGATACGCCGCTGGTACTTCCTACATATAAGTGCTTTTATGATATTACATATCGCAGCGTTATCTAAACCATTTTAATAAAGACATGATACATTTTATACAAATGTCATATTTTACACAAACTCATTTTTACTTGGTTATTTATTTAACCATGCATTATTCTTTTATTATCATCTGATTTTCACATCGATTGTCATATGGTTTCATAAAAGAAAACACTTTTTAAAGGTTCATGACTACTTTTTGTTAAACACTTCTTTTAACTACAAGTCATAAATCCTTTATCAACAAAACCTATGTATCTCACAGGCATTTTTATGCTGACGTACCTATTTTCACATGTGTTTCAGGAGCTAATGTATGAGGATGATCATGATACACTTAGGCGGACTTGGGCCTTAGTGACTTAAAATCAAGCAAGGCAAATTTAATTTATGTTCCGTTTTATGTTTAAACAAAGACAATGTAAACATTAATTCTAATAAAACTAAACTTTAAGTACCATGTGTTGTGAAACAATGATTCTGTTACTCGACTCCCCGACGTTTCCGTTGTGGTTTGTTGTTTTACGCGGTCGGGGTGTGACATGTTGGAGGTTGAAGAAGGAGAATATGACTAAAAGTGGTAAAGACAAGATGGTTTAAGGAAACCTTTTTAAGAACCTACCTTTTTCGGTATCTATGTGAGATCTGGAAGGATCTTGGCCTTTTAGGAATGGGTCCAAACATTCTCCTCATGGTTGACTTTATAGAATGTGACAACATGTTAACATGGCCCCATGTCATGGAGGCACAGCCCTGTGTCACCTGCAATGAGTTAGAGAATGTTGTCCGTCAGTGAGTACGGGCCATGTCAAGGGAGACATGGCCCCGTGTTGGATTAGTACGGGAGGCACGACCCCGTGTTTGTCTAACCGCCCCATGTGGCCCGGTGTTTGTGGAACACGGTCCCATATGTGTTATGGTTTATGAAGTTTTGTCTAGTTATTAAGGATTTATGTTATTATCTGCGGGTTCTTTACTGGTCGGGACAACACCGAAGTGTCGTATGAACCTTAAGCTCTTTTGCGGGATACGAAAATGCAAGAGGTTATCGGAAAGGAAGAAACCTAAGCTACGATCAGGTGGGCGAAACCAACCTTTATTTTCCTTATCTAGGCTCTTGTTAAAGAAGGTGTGAGTCGACTCGCTCTGGTCTATAAAGTCTATGGCGCGGGCCGCTGATGAGTCATTCATTTCTTGGTCGATACAGGGACGACTATCGCTTTCATTTTGACAAGGGTATGGGGTAGATGCGAAGAGCTTAGAGTTGGCCTCTCCTAAATGTGTTTCCACCGATTCCTCTCCTTCTTTATTATCCTTAGATGGATAACGTGCCTTCATCATGGATTCTATTTCTTTGAGTTTTTGGAGGATTCGATTTTCTATTTGACATAGATCTTCCGAAGTTATGTCTGTTTGAAAAGAGAGTTGATGGCATTTAGGTGGATTGTAGGTATTATTTTTACTCCCACCCATCTTAAGGTGATCGTTACAGGAAAACGATGGGTCTATGTAGTGGGGATTAAAATTTAGAATGGGACATTTTAGATCTTGATGAAATCCACCTCATAGTTGGCACCATTCACCGTACGAGTGGAAGGGGTAAAAATAATCATTAACATCCATATTCGCCCGACGATGACTTGACCGTCGGGATGAGACGGTACTATTTCCTAGAAACTGTTTGATAGACACGACCTTATGTGGTCGTCACACGGCCCCGTGCTAAAGTTTCTGTATGGCAGAAAACAGTTTTATGTAACTAGGAATCAGGCACGATCCCGTGTATGATCAGGCACGACCCATGCGAAATTTGCAGAAAGTACAAAAATGCTGAAAAAAGAAAACATAACTTAAAAGAAAAATATAGAAGAGAAAAAATGATTAGGCCGTCGATTATAAACTTTCTTAAAATCCTTGTGTCCCTGGAAACGATGCCAAAAACTTGACGTGGGTGGGGCGTTATATAAATTTTAATATATTTTTAAGCACTTTCACTCATTTATCAAGCTTTTAATTTATAAAACACGATATAACACTATCACTCTGTACAACACGCTGGAGCAAGTGCACCCATCGTTGGCGTAGTATAGTGATGATGGTAAGATACCGAGGTCGTCCAAGGACACAAGAGCTTTTAATGCCGAAATACCATCAACGTCTAATCTAACCATATTTTGAGAAAAGATTTTTAATAGTTAAAATAAAGAAAGAAACTAAAATGATAAAAGAAACAAAAAGACAAGATAGAATCACTTGGTTCCAACTTATGTTTTACGTATCCTTTGATGATTTCCGCACTTTGGGTTTATCTTAGTTATAGTGGCATGTCCCTCTTTTGGAGGCAACGCTACCCTTGGCCATATTGGTCTGAGTAACTAGGGATACAGTTCGCAAGGCAGGTTTAAAGTTTTAATAGTAGTTTATTTATAAGGGATTCAAGTCGTTCTTACTTCCCCCGATTTGATGCTATTTGCCTCAAAGGAAGTCCTAATAAGCTTGAATCAAGTCCTCGCATGATCTATACACTGAACGAAGCAAGCACTTTACCCAAACCACCCTTCTAACCCCTTTCTAAGCTGTTAACACGCTTTATATAGACCGTAAAGACACGAATGAGTGAATCAACAAAACATGAAGATATGATAGAATAAAGTTCACTTTCAATATAAAAAACTAGTAATTAAAGTCATTAATACAAACCCAATTAAAAAGCTAACAAAATCTTGGAAATCAAAAGTAATACATAAAAGACTTGTCTTGACCTAGTGATGTAAGAGATTAGCCAATCATGGCCTTTGTTTGACAAAAAATCTTACGATCATTCATGGATCCCGAGACTACTACACACTCTAAAGATGGATGATGGAAGAATGTCGTGGATGATGATGGTATTATGGTAGTGGAGTGGTGGCAGCCGTGAGAGAAGTGGTTTGTCAAGGGATTGATTGTAATTGAACCAAACACCCCTATTTATAGCTAGAAACAAACAGTTTATATGGCCATGTGCCTCCTTCTTCTCTATCTTCATTTAATGAGTTATGTAGGGCTAGCATAACGGGTCAACCCGATCTATTAAGACACGAACACGATAAGGCACGAACCCGAAACATGTAAACACGAACACGACACGAAATCTTATCGTGTCAGATTTTCGAAACACGAACCTGGTAATAAACAGGTTACACGAAACGACATGTTCAGACACGAAAAAAGTACAAACATATCATACGACCTGTTTAAGACACGAACACGACCTGTTAAGACATGAACATGACTTGTTAAGACACGAACACGACCTGTTTAAGACATAAACATGACCGAGATTGGGGAAGCTGTGAACCGAATTGGGAATGGTGGTGTTTGTGCGAGATTTAAAAATTAGGGTTTGGATTGTGATAAAAGAATCGCGCATTCCTAGGTCCCACGACTGATGACCCATGTCCACACCCACATATATTATATTTTTAATTTTTAATTATTAACATGTACTTAACGAGTCTTAACAGGTTAACGGGTTTTAACCTGTTTAGACACGAAACATGTTAAGGTCTTATTATGTCGACCTGTTTTAGGCACGAAACATGTTAAGGTCAAACTCGAAACATGACAACTTCGTGTAGGTTCGTGTTGTGTTATTGTGTTTGTGTCAGAATTGCCAGTCCTACCCATGTGTCAATGACACGTCCCCGTGGCCCTTGTACTTGCTGTACTATCCACGATTTTGCATATCTAGGGGTTGACCACGGCCCGTGTCTATGGGACACGACCCCGTGTCTCTTGTCTGATTCTGTTTGTCTTTTTCTTCATAGAATCTGGAGTGGGGCACGACACCATGCCTTGGTGGCACGGCCCCGTGCTTGTCTTCTGATTTGTTGTTTTTTGTCTTGTGGTGGAGCTCTAAGGGTCGGTATGATGTATCAACTTCTCTTCTTTTGTATTTATGTTGGTTTTTTCTGTTAATTTGTTCCTTTTGTACACTTAAGCTCTTTAAATCCTGAAAATCAAAAGTATACAAAGAAACACACTTTTTCTAACATTAGTACTAAAAAGGGTTGATTTTCTACCTTATTTGATATAATTTATATGCTGCATTTAGTGCATATCAGTGGTGGTGGGTGTACGGTGGAGGTGGAGGTGGTGGATTGAGGGTGACACTGGTGGTGGATTTAAAAATATTTGAAAAGGTATATATAGTTGAGTAAGCTCCTAACCTTCCAAGTGGTGATGTTTTCAAGATCTAGGAAAGCATGGTGACAAAGACGTACCTTGCAAATAATAAATTCTATAAGTTAATGGTATCAAAATCAATATATTTTTTATTATACAAAAGACCCCAAAATCATAAGACTAAAATTATATATTTTATTTAAGTGTTTGGTTGTTTGGTATTGGAGTAGGATCAAATAGAAACCACAATTCGTCTAAAAATTGTAAGAAGCATTTAAAAAGTGAAATGTGACATCCAACCAATTACATAGAAATGGTAAAATAATAACCTAAATAATATTAGTTATATTGAAATGCCTATAATTATGCTAACGAGCAGTCAGTTCTTTATTGGGTCCACCTTTTGTTTTCAATTTGCTAATATAATTCTCCACAAAGAAAAGTGTTGATATCATTCACATATGTGCTAAAATCAATTATCTTGTTTATTTTACATATGCTAATATAATTCAAAAGTGTTACTTTTAAGTATGTGTTGTTTTGGTATGTGCTAGTATAACTTTTTTAAGTGCTAGGATTTCTTCTCATGGTTTTTAGGATAAATATGTTTTGTACCGTAACCATCCCTGTTTGGTATTTTCATTATTATATATATGTTTTAGGGTAATTTGTGTCTCTCGAAGTTTCTCTTCTCGTGTAGTATTTTCACGGATCAAGCTAACGCAAATAGTGAGCAGGTCTTCCTAATTCACCTTTTTTCAACTTAAATGTTTTGGGGTGTGACATGTGTCACTTATCTCTTATGTTACATATTTCATTTATCAAATGCATGCATAAGCTCAATGTGTAGTTATGTGGTAGTTGTACTTGTTTCACTAATCATTTAATATTTTGTTTCGCTAATCATTCACGCACATGGATCCTTAGGATGATCGGTTCCCCAATACCATGGGTCGTAGGTTGGTATCGCCACAGCATAAGATTCACTCGTCAGTGGGCTTGAGTCTCGCATTTATCACATTTGACTCTATTGATATGGTGTTTCCTGGGAAGATTTCCTTTCAAAATCCCAAGTTGTGACACGAATCACAGTTTAGGCATCCTTGAGGATGTCATACGACTCAATTTGCCAACTCCCTTGTGTTCAAGTCATCCGGGACAAGGATTTTTTTTACACCGCAATCCATCTTCGATATGCCGTTATATTTTTTAGCTTCATGATGTAATACTCGTATCACTTATGAAAAGCTATCTCATGCACTATCATTAACGCACTCCTGCATCTCTGGCATCAAAAAGTGATTCCTCTAACAGGCTATTCAGCCCTTACCAGGAACGCTACCACCTTAATCATATCTAAACCTTACTTTTGATATATCTTAACTTGAGCATACCCTCAGCATCTCTAAGACTCTTGTTACCTGACACACTCAACAATCTGATTCCAAGATTTGAGTTCCTAGTGCTAATACTAACCGATATCGCTTTCGTCTATGAAAAAACCCTACACACCATCCTACATGAGCGGTTCCTCCAAATTTCGGGATGAAATTCCTGAAAGTAGGAGAGACTGTAACATCTGCAAAAAAACAGATCCTTAAACCTTACTCATTTTGTAAACCTGTCCCTTGTGAGAATTTATAAAAAAAGATTATTTTATATTTATTTGTATTTTTTATATTTATTAATGTTACATTTGTGTATAAATAAAAATGGAACTAAAAACATTAGTTTTAGATATGTTACAGTCTGTTCCGTTAGTATTTTACAAAGGAATCACTTAACTAGGTTAGTTTTATAAGTTAAATCAAGTTACAAGTTAAGAGGTTAAAGTTCTAATTAGTATAAAATTATTTAAAGAAGGTAAGTACTAACTAGGTTAGTTATTAAATACTAACCGGGTTAACATAGTTATATAAGTGCAAGGGCTAACGTGCAATTAACAAAAACTAGTTAAATGAAAAGAAAAGGGGTTAGGGTGGAGACGGGAGTCAAACCTGCAACCTCCACCCGGAACGGTATCAACACAACACAACACCCCACAACCACCGCGCCATAGCTTAGTTTTTGATAAGATCTAGGCGCTAGTTATATTTATAAATGCTAAACCTTTAGAGAACTTGAACCCCAAAATTCAATTTTTTGTTGTTTTAACAAAGATTTTACATTTTAAATTTTCCTAGATAGTCCTAATACTAATATATGTCGAAAATACGTCTTGATTCAATCTTAAACTTCTAAAATCGAAATCACATCTTGATTCACTCTTAAACTTCTAAATTTTAAAGAAATCAAATCTCCATGAAAGATGTAAAGATTTCAAAATCTTTGTAACCCAAATTCGTCCACCTTAATAACCCTAACCTGACCTAAACGATTTCTTTATCTCTAAAACACAAACCCTAGCCTCCAATTCGTGCAAACAACCTCTACAACTCGCGAATTTAAGCAAGAAAGTTTCTAGGGCTTGTAACTTCAAGTCTCCATATCTCCTTCAATTCTCAGTCAATCGAGGTAATTCTTGAGTCCATTCCACATAAATTTTCGAGATCTATAAAACCCCTCTACTAATTTCTGTGATAGAGGCCTTCTTAGATCCGTTCGTAATTTTTTAGTGTCCTTAGTTTGGTTAAATTTGGGCTTTTGATATAGAAGTTGTGTTTTGATTAAATTGATGAGAGTTTATTGTTCATAAACATAATAGAAGAACTCCTACAAATTTTGGGAATTTCCGGTCATGTTTTGAATTTATTTAATGTTTTAGTCATATTATAATCATATAAAACTAAATTAAAATATGTTAATTATTGAAAATAACTTGGTAAATATTACCTGTATTTTCCAGAAAATATAAATTTATTTTATTAAAATTCTAAATATATTTTATTTATGTTTTTACAATAAAAGTAATCGTTCTATATTATTTGTAAAAGTATCTTGTCAGGAAAGCTCCTAACCTTCGAAGTGAATCATCCAAGATCAAGGAAGCCATGGTGACACAAGACACACACTTACAAATAAAACGAATAGGTTAAATTAATTAATTATTTAATATAGTTAGTGTTAGGAAACTTTATTGTATTTGTTGTTGAAAATTGTTTAAGTTACTTAGAATTAATTCCATCAACACGAACTGACCGAGGAACCATTCCAGAAGCACTAAATATGAAGACCGAGAAATAAAAAATCAAGCTTCAAATTCTTTGATTAAAGATCATGACAAAACTACAAGACTTCAAAATGTTAGCGGGAGATTATGGAGTTTACAAGATACAAAGTCAAAGAATTGTGTTAATAAGATGATATATATTATAGTAAATTACAAAACTCATCCTTTATGTTTACACCAGATTGCAAAGTGTATCCTTTGTCTTTAAAAAGTACAAAAAACGTACTCGATGTTTGCAAACCATTGCACGTTATGTCCTTTAGCCCTAACTCGGTTATTTTTCATAGTTAAATCTGACCAAGTGGACCCCACATAAGGGTATTTTGGTCATTTTACCCTAAATACTTAAATACATAATCAAAAAACTCATATATCCCTCTCTCTCTCTCTCTCTCACTAGACTCACTTTCATCCCTCAACTCCTTCTCCCTCTGCATACTGTCTCTCTCTCTCTCTCTACAATCAGGGCCACCATCACCTATAGCAGCACCGAGCAAAGCTCTGTCATCGCACCACCACATCCATCGCACCCTGAAGGCTGCCATTGTCGAAACCCTAAATCCAGATCCACCGCCGCCGCCGTTCGTTCTATAGCTTTGCCGCCGTCGTTCGTTCCACAAGTCTAGATCCAAAAGCTGTCGTGCACAAATGGCTCAATATTTCTGCTAATAGTTCTAATTACAGTGTAGTGCTGATTCTGATAATAGTGGTTGTGATCCTATTGGTGCAGATTAGATAATTAGATTGTTGTTTTTATTGTTTCTATGATGCTGTGTTTTGAGTTTTGAAAGTTAGGGTTTGATTGGATTTTATTTGCAGAGGCGTTGTGTTGTCGGTTGAGTGATTCCGATGATATATGATTTTGAAGTTAGGTTAGTAGTTTAATGAGTTGACTTTTGTGAAGAAAGGGTTGCAAATCGGTAAGCTTTGTGTATAAGTTTGAAGACAGCTTTTACTAGAGTTGTTACAGTTGGATATATTATCATAAATACTAAATAGGGAATTAAATTTTAGAAGAAAACTGATGAATCATGTGATAAATTGATTCGAATCACGTGGTCTCGTTGCTGTTTCCTGAATATGTAGGTTGGGGTTAGGGGATGGCGGTGGTTGGGTGGTGGTGGAGATTGTGCGGCGGGGGTGGCCGGTGGTGGAGGTGCAATGGTGGTGGTGGTTGTGCAGCAGGGGTGGAGGTGTTTACGGTAGTGGAGGTGCAGTGGTGATGGTGGTGTGCGTGTGGTGGAGGTGCAGTGGTGGTGGTGGTGGTGGTATGGTGGTGTGGTTGAGAGAAAGAGATATGAGGGAGAGAGAGAGAGAGAAATAATCAGTATATATTCTTTTGTATGTTTTGAACAAATGTTTTAATTTTCTAATTTTATTTATCAAATATATTTATATAAATGAGTAAAATTACCAATATGCCCTGATTAAACATTAAAATTTAACTGAGTTAGGGCTAAAGGACATAGTGTGTAAGGTTTTGCAAACATAAAGTATGGATCCCGTCAACTTTAAAGACAAAGAACATAATTTGCAATCCAGTGTAAACATAAAGGACGATTTTTGTAATTTACTCTATATCTTATTAACACATTAAATATATTTTCTATAAAAAGGCTTTCATAAGAAAAAGAAATGCATTCATCAGAAAAGAAAAGGAATCTTTTCTTTTGAGAAAGCATTGATCAGAAAAGAATCTCAATATGTGAAAAGCTTTCACATAAAAGAAAAGGAAAACATATTAATATGTGAATAGCTTCATCCGAAAAGAAAAATGCAAGTTGGTGAACAAAGAAGATAAAGACTCTTGGCACACATACCAACATCCTATCAACCAATCACAATTGAGATAGGCTCATGGAATTCTCTATAAATACATAATTCCTTCGTAGGAATTATGTGTGTCTTGTAAAGTTATATTCTCAAATAGAGTTTTTTTTTTGTGTGAGTTTACCCCCTGGTTTGGCCCAGGGGGTGACATTCAAGATTCGAGTTTATTCTCGGATCGACCACTTCTTCTTTGTTTGATTCCGCCAAACAAAGATTAATTCTTATGTTCATAGAATGATTCATTAATTTTATAAGAGTTAATCATTGAAGAAATCTCACTCTCACTGTCTCTATTTTTATTCTTTGAATGTTTATATACTTCACAAACACCAGTCTCTACGATCGAAGAAAGTTACATCATTTGAACAGGGTCACAAAAAGGGACCAACAAGTGGTATCAGAGCAGATTGGATAAATTATTTCCAAGATCCCTTGTTCCTGTAAGAGAGACGTATATTCATGATCTGCCAAAGGTAAAAGAAAAAACTTTTTTTGCAGATCTAAAAAAAATAAAGTATGTAGAAGAGTTATTATTTTTTTCTGTTATTTTCATTACTTTTATTACTATAATTATTATTATCTCTATTAGTATTTTTTTTCTTTCTAGTATAAAAAGATGTGTAGAAAAATGATATAAAAACACCAAAAAGGGAGTTAAACAAAGATAAATGAACTTTAGTTTATCAGAAAGAAAAATTTTGACATCTAAAAAGAAAGTTTCTGATAAAGGAAAGTTTCTGATAAAAGAAAGTTTATTTGTATCTTATCTGATGAAATAACTCCAAATTCTGGTTAGTTAATCTTCAAAAAAAAAAAGGTATGATAATGATTAAAAGGGATAAAAAATTGTGTGAAATTTTAGAAAACAATAATTACTATTATCTTTTAAAAAGTTTCACAAAATATTTTTTGAAGAAAAGAACAAAGACTTGGGGTTGCACCAGAAAAGCATGTGTAAGTGATATCTCTAAAACTCTACTTATTCCCTCTCACACAAAAAAGGTCAGATTTTCTGATGCGTTCGTCAGATTTTCTGATGATTTCTGATGGGTTTAACAGATTTTCTGGTAAAAAAAAAAACTTATCAGGATTTCTGTTGATGTCATCAGATTTCCATCAGATTCTATCAGATTTCATTAGAATTTCTGTTAAAAAAATAAAAAAATAAAAAACTTTTTTCAGATTTTCTGATGATGTCATCAGATTTCCATCAGATTCTATCAGATTCCATCAGAATTTCTGTTAAAAAAACAACTTTTTTTCAGATTTTCTGACGATGTCATCAGATTTCCATCAAATTCTATTAGATTCCATCAGAATTTCTATTAAAAAAACATCAGATTTCCGATGAGGTCATCAGAATTTCTGATGTTGTCATCAGATTTCTGATGAGGTCATCAGAATTTCTGATGATGTCAACAGATTTTCTTGTAAAAATAAAAAAAGGGAAAAATCAGATTTTCGATGCGTTCACCAGATTTCCATTAGATTCTCTGATTCGAAAAAAAATCGACGGTTCAAGATCATTTTTATAGTCTTGCATGGTTTGTTATTTTTTGAAGCCTCATCAATCGATAGCCTAAACACTTATCCTATATTGGATAGAAGATACTTATATCCTATGTGGTGGGGATACAGGATATACTGCATACATTTAGGTGGAATTATAAATCGAGGTGAAGAATTATAACAAGGAATGAAATATAATCAAATGATCATCCATAAAAAGTCAGACACTTGCCAAATAAACTTTCATGCCAATCTGCTGAAGATACAGTCAACGAATATCTCTAAAAAGGTGCTTACATGATAACGTAATAAGAAGTAAAGAAAGATACATCTTCAACAAGTTTATTTTTTATTTCTAAGTATAAATGCATTGTTTGTATTTTCAACAACAAATAGGGGATGACTAGTTAAATTAAAAGAAAGGGGGTTAGGGGGGAGACGGGAGTCGAACCCGCGACCTCCACCTGGTACGTGGTCGAAAACCGGTGTTTTAGCATGTTTAAGTTGATGTTTTTACATAACTTTTAGTTTTGAATATCCTACTTTTGATTAGGATTGTGTTTTGCAGGTCTAACGGAGTTTAAGGAGCTATTCGGGAGCTATACGGAGCATCAGGACGGAAAACGGGTCAACCGGGAGCGAGAAATGGAAAAAACAGAAAACACGAAATGGAGAGGCCGTCGCTGACGCCCCACTAGGCCGTCGCCGACACCCCCCAGATTGTTCCGTCAGGTAAAAAGTGCGTAGATAGTATAATTGCGCGTCGGAGAGTTTCTGAACATCCAAGGGCCGTCGCCGACGCCTTAGCAGGCCGTCGCCGACGCCCTCCCCTGATGATGGACGCTGAAATTCGAATTCCAAGGTTAGGGACGAGTTATATTGATTATTTTGACCATATTTCGGGGAGTTACGAGTTTTGGGAGTTCAAAAACATATCTTGGGGCCATCTAACATCATCTCCTTCACCTCTAACCTTCCTCTAACCTCTAAACCATCATCAAACACATTTCCTAACCCTAACTCACCATCACCATCACCATCACTTCACCCAACCTTTCCACCATCACCTTCATCCATCCACACTCATCATCCAAACCCTAACCTTCATCATTCATCCAAGACTCAAGGTCATGGCTCAGTGTTCGTGTTCGTGTTTGTCATCCGGTGGTCGCGTTCCTTCAACCATGAGTGGCTAGTCTCTTCGGTTTCACCCCGATGTAGATTATTGTAAGATTTTCTAGGGTTTATACATTTGTGTATAGTTTTATTTTGTGATAAGTTGTTTAGTATTTGAAACCTTTGATAATTGTCTTGCATTTGTTTCGAATTCGTAAATTGTCGAGTGATGATAAAATTTCACTTTGCGAAACGGTTATTTGCAATCATGCCTTATCTTAGGTTAAGATTTACATGTTCTTGGTAAAGAAGTGCATTGCGGTCCATTGTCTATGACGTTGATAGCTTTTGGTACCTAAGCCATGTGACACTAAATTCGTTAATCACTATATGCAACTGAATCAAGTTAAAACATGTAGGAACCCTAGGTCTTGCAATTATCGAACCGGGTGTGATCCGTGTTCCCAATTCTTGTTTTCAAACAAGTAATCTAGTTTTTGCAATAATTAAGTAATCAATTCTTTTATAGTTAATAGTAACTTGTCGGTTTACTCCGATACCATTTTCAACCAGCCAAATATATGAAGAAAATTAGCAAGCTTCATAAGTAATTTGTACATTTGTTTGTAAATATTTTAGACAATCAAACAATTAGTGTGATACTGACCACATGCTCTTCATGGATACGATACTCGACTTACCCTAGCTGCCTAGGTTAATTGGGTTTTTGACTGATCGGGACGACACGGTCTGTTAAAATGGCGTCGCTGCCAGGGAGCTAGTGCGCTTAGTATTTCATTGCTTGTTTGATTTTAGTTTTTAGTTTTCTTCCTTGTATTTCTGTGATTATACTTTGGGTAGTCGAGCTTGTTTGTGTAGGTACATGTTTTGCAAGCACCATCTTTCATTATGGGTTGGGTAGATGATGACCCGTGTGAATGTTGCGGGAGCCAAGAACATCTATTAAAGGATTGTTCTGTTTTCTATGAGAAGGTTCAACCATACAAGGATAGGGAAGACTCCCTCATCGGATGGTACGGAATATGAAGATCTCAAAGGTCCATCCTCACCTTATCCATACGTTAAACCATATCCACCACCAAATCGTCAAGAATACTACCACCCTGATACGGATTACCATTACGAGCAAGAGTGGGATTACAACAATTATGAACAAGAGATTCCATATTACTTAAGTTACCAGGAGGAGTATGTCGATTACTACCATGAATACCATCAGTCCGCATACAAGGTCCCACAAGATTCGATGCATTCCAAGTTTGATGCTCTCATAAACATGGTGAAAGAATATCACGAGGATATCAAAGATATAAAGAAAGCAAATGAATTAAGAGATAAAGCTCATGAAGTATTGGTGATGCAAGTGGGTCAAATAGCGGAGGAAATAGACCAAATTAAACGCGAGTGAGATGATTTGGCTAATGGTGTTGTGGTTGATGATGATGTGGTGAAAGAGGTTATGGATCTTCTGGAGCAAGAAACTGAATGTTTGAACCGAACTAAAGACATAACACCAGAAGATGAGTCAGAGGCGAAAGAAGCCCAAGTTCATCCTTACCCTTCTCTCATACTTATTACTCCAACCAACAAAGTTGGGGATGAGGGTTCGGGCATAGGGATTCGAAAGGTGGCGTTGCAAGACATTGGACAGTTTGTTAAGAAGAGGCCCCAAAGTTGTTTAATATGCATGCCGAGTAAAAGAAAAAGAGAGTGGATTCGGCATGCCAACTACAGAGCGTATGTTGGAAACTCGGTAGGCAAATGTTCACTTAGACCACCATGAGAGGCAAATCAGGTATGATTGTTGTATATTTTGTATTATTTTTCGTTTTATTTTTATTGTATCCATTTTCTTAGATAAATGAACGTTGTGGGTGTGTTCCCTATATGACCCTCACGAGACCTACTTGTCCTCCCGAGCTATCGGGAGGTTTAAAAGGGCTTGTTGCATACGCTAAATGCAACTGTGATTCCAACGAAAGTGAGTTAGGTTTTGTTATTGTTGTAAATTATTTTTCCACAAAATAAAATTGAAATAACGAATGACTTGGTAAATCTTTTATAAAAATGGTAGAACGGGTAACTAACAAATTTTGATGGTTGTGAAAAGCATGCTTCTACACAAGGGTTTAGATTTGTAGGTACACTATGTTTGTCAGACGACCATTTTTATTGAAGAGTGAAGAACACACGAGGAACAAGAAAAATCCAGGTGCATTCGTTTCTTTTTCTTTGATTATTAGTTAGTTAATAAGTGGAATGTAATTTGTATATTATTGACCGGGGTGAAATTTTGGGAGTTTGGTCATGTCACATCCCTTGGGCGTTTTAAAAGCTCCATTCTTACACATTGAGGACAATGTTGACCTCAAGTGTGGGGATGGGGAGAAAAAGTTTTCGGTTTTGACCCTTTCATTTACACATTGAGCACAGTGTTGACCTCAAGTGTGAGGATGGAGGAAAATTTTCAATTTTTTTTTTCAAAATGTCTTTGTTTGAGCAATCTAAAAAGCACAAATAACTAAGTCAATGAGGGATGACACAACCCATTTGGTCTTTTGTCATGGTCAAGTTCAAGTTATTAACTATTAACATGACAGGTATTTAGCGGGTGGTTATTTGGGGATAGTCTGCCTAAGAAACTAATACATTATGCACATCACATACCATACCCTTATTACGTGAGATTTTGAACTACTTTTACATATATATATATATATATATATATATATGTATATATATATATATATATGTATTTGTTTCAGTGGAGCATTAGTAGCATATTGTTGAACTTGCAACTTTTGATACGTTTAAGAACATAGACCGAATACAAGCACAAGAATGATTAAGGCATTAGGTAAACTTTTTCCCTTTTACACCATTTATCTATCCTTACCCAAACAAATCCCCTAGTCGCCGACTTTGAGCCTAAACCTTTCTTTTGACCAACCCATTTAGCCTATAACCATTAAACCTTTTATTTTTAACCCGTGTGATGAAAATTCGATGTTAGGATTAGTTTGTTTGTAAAGTTGTGTCTTACATTATAAAAAAAAGAAAACGTCATGAAAAAGAACAAGAAAATTGTTGACAAAAATACAAAAATATGTGTTTATAGTTTGTTGAATAAAAGGTTGAAACTGTTGCCCTCTAGTTCGATGTTTGTAGTTAGTTGTGTTTAGAGTAGTTGTTTTGTAATAAAAATCGAGTTTTCATCACCTTAGCCACTTTAAAAATATTCTATGCCATAGCCTTAGCCTAGCCTCGTTACAACCCTTTAAAGCCCTTTTGACTTGTGCTTTGTAGTCATGTTCAGTGGTGGAGAATGATTGAGTTGCAAGCTTATTCGGGTACGTTTTCTAATCGGTTTGCGTGATTATTTCAAAAGTGTTGACGCATCATTTAATAGCCAATTTTTGAACCAAGTGGAGAGAACATTGCGAGGGATGTGCATGATTTGTTAGTTTCAAGGGCGGGTTAATCTTGGGTAACCATCTTTATGCGATTATTCACTTTACCGCTAAATGTTTTGAAAATTGTAAACATTATGAACGGGTATGACATTGGACCTTAACTTATGTCTCGAGAATGGGATGTGTGTTTTTCGTTCGACCCACGTGAAAGTGAAAAACAGATTTGCTTGAGGGCAAGCAAAAGACAAGTGTGGGGATGTAATACATGGTCAAAAACCGGTGTATTAGCATGTTTAAGTTAATGTTTTATATAACTTTTAGTTTCGAATAGCCTACTTTTGATTAGGATTGTGTTTTGCAGGTCTAACGGAGTTTAAGGAGCTATACGGAGCATCAGGACGGAAAACGGGTCAACCGGGAGCGAGAAATGGAAAAAACAGAAACACAAAATGGAGAGGTCTTCGCTGACGCCCCACTAGGCCGTCGGCGACACCCCCCAGATTGTTCCGTCGGGTAAAAAGTGTGTAGACAATAGAATTGCGCATTGGAGAGTTTCTGAACATCCAAGGGCCATCGCTGACGCCTTAGGAGGCCATCGCCGACGCCCTCCCCTAATGATGGACGCTGAAATTCGAATTCCAAGGTTGGGGACGAGTTATATTGATAATTTTGACCATATTCCGGGAGTTACGAGTTTGGGGAGTTCAAAAACACATCTTGGGGCCATCTAACATCATCTCCTTCACCTTTAACCTTCCTCTAACCTCTCTAACCTCTAACCCATCATCAAACACATTTCCTAACCTTAACTCACCATCACCATCCTATCATCACCCAACCTTTCCACCATCATCTTCATCCATCCACACACATCATCCAAACCCTAAACCCTAACCTTCATCATTCCTCCAAGACTCAAGGTCATGGCTCGGTGTTCGTGTTCATCATCCGGTGCGGCTAGTCTCTTTGGTTTCACCCCGGTGTAGATTATTGTAAGATTTTCTAGGGTTTATACATTTGTGTATAGTTTGATTTTGTGACAAGTTGTTTAGTATTTGAAACCTTTGATAATTGTCTTGCATTTGTTTCGAATTCATAAATTGTCAAGTGATGATAAAATTTGACTTTGCAAATGGTTATGTGCAATCATGCTTTATCTTAGGTTAGGATTTACATGCTCTTGGTTAAGAAGTGCATTGCGTTCCGTTGTCTATGATGTTGATAGCTTTTGGCACCTAAGCCACGTGACACTAAATTCGTTAATCACTATATGCAACTGAATCAAGTTAAAACATGTAGGAACCCTAGGTCTTGCAAATATCGAACCGGGTGTGATCCGTATTCCCAATTCTTGTTTTCAATCAAGTAATCTAGTTTTTGCAATAATTAAGTAATAAATTCTTTTATAGTTAATAGTAACTTGTCGGTTTACTCCGATACCTTTTTCAACCAACCAAATAAACGAAGAAAATTAGCAAGCTTTATAAGTAATTTGTACATTTGTTTGTAAATAGTTTAGACAATCGAACAATTAGTGTGATACTGACCACATGCTCTTCGTGGATATGATACTCGACTTACCCTAGCTACCTAGGTTAATTGGGTTTTTGACTGATCGGGACGACAAGGTCTGTTACCACCCAGAATGGTGTCAATAGAATGGACCACAATCACTGCACCACAGCTTCGTTTGTGTTAAGATCTAGGTGCCCGTTGTATTTATAGACGCTAAACCTTCAAAGCTGCATCATCTTCTTTGTAGCCAACGAGAACTTGACCCCCAAGATTCAAATTTTTGTTGTTTTAACAAAGATTTGATGTTTTAAATTTCCCTATATTGTCGTAATACTGATATATGTCAAAAACACGTCTTGATTCACTCTTAAGCTTCTAAATTTTAAAGAAATATAATCTCCATAAAATAATTCAAAATCTTTATAACCCTAATTCGTCCACCTTAATAACCCTAACCTGTCCTAAACGTTTTCTCCATCTGTTAAATGCAAACCCTAGCCTATCGACTGGAGCTACCTCCTAAACTTAGGAATATTCACCCAACATTCCACATGTCTAATTTAAGAAAGTGTTTAGCCGATACTGATCTTCACATCCCCCTTGATGAAATCCAATTTGATGACACAATGCACTTTGTCGAGAAACCAGTGGAGATAATGGACCGTGAAGTCAAGAGACTAAAGAACAAATGAATACCAATAGTCAAAGTTTTCTGGGAGTCCAAACGTGGCCCAGAGTTTGCTTGGGATCGTGAGGACCAAATGAAGGCGAAATATCCACATTTGTTTTCACAAGTTTCCCCTAGCTAAAACTTCGGGACGAAATTTCCTAAAGTATGGGAGAATATGACATCTGTGCTCTGTAAACACTGTACGATGTAGAACAATATCAAATATTAATGAAACAATGTGTTTTGGTCTCAATATTTTTTTATTTGTGTATGACAATTTCACGTTTTGATTCTGGTTCGATTTCAAGCTCTAAATCACTTTCTGGAAAGTTATACTCAAACTGTTATGTAAACGTGATCAGTTTAACGCGATAAACATTCCAGAATAGTGACATATGCTTAACATACCTTAAATAACCTTCACATAACTTAGAAATAAGTTTTGAAGGGTTTGGTATGGCAAAATTCGATCATAGGGACAATTTGCGACAAACTGCAAAAGTCTGCCAATTTGTATAGCAACGTACACTCCGGAACAAGATCATAAGCTAAACATACCCTAAATACCCTTTACATAGCTTAGAAATGAGTTTTGAGGGGTTCGGTGTGCGAAAATACGCTTATTTGATCACAGGGACTAAAAGCATCAAAACTGCGAAAGTATGCATATGCGTGCATATCTTGGGTTCTGACCAAATCCGGAAATCCAAATTTTTTTTAATCATTAAAATATTGTATTTTAGTGACGGGGATGCAACAATACCATTCGTTTCGCAATTTGGGTCGTTTTCACGTTCGTTACGATTCCGTCCTAATTAACCGAAAAACGCAACCGTACAGCCAAAAGAACCGACATCCGTGACATTTTTAAGCATAATTCAAGTTAAGTATACTTTAAATTGATCATGGAGCTTGAAAATGGGGTTAACGAGTGCTAGAAGTTCCGAAACGCGACGAATCAAGCTCAGGGACCAAATCTGCCATTTTTGAAAGATCTGCCCCTGCTGGCTGCTTACGGACCGTATGCAGCAGGTCCTTGCGGTCCGTAAAGCTTGCCCAGAAGCTGTTTTTACATCAACCCATTTTTTTCATGTGTGTATGCCAAGTTTATGTAATCCCCAAGCATCAAATCTGGTCCAAACACTTGTAATCATCTCCTAAAGCCTTGCTAAGCACACAATACACTTGTCATCATCCTATGCATCCACAATTCCTATAAATAGTAAGCATATCCAAGGCTTTCAACTTGCTCATTTTCTTTCTATCTTCATCTTTGCTCTAATTGAGGCTACCACACTTGTTGGAGGCTTAATAACTGAGCTTTCTTAGTCCTTTTTCCAGCCAAGAACACTTGTAAGTGTTCTTTCATGTCTTGTTTATTTATTTCAAGTAAGAAAGTCAAACAGTGTTTGACTTTCAGCTTTGACCATGATTTGGTCAAGACGAAGTTCGTTTGAACTTTGCAACGTGAGCGTAATCACGATGGTTATAGTCCCTTGCGACTATACCTACTGATTACCACGTTGACTAGTCGAAGTGACGAGTCAAAGTTTCGGTCAAAATGCACGATAATGTCCATTTTGCGACGAAACTATTTTCAGGTATCAAACACTTTGTTTTGATATCAAATCAGTTTTCTAACTTAGTTAAACATGTGTTAACATGTTTAACTCGTCACTTTTAGTTTAGTGCTTATTTAGGGTAGTAAATCAAGCGGTCTCGACAACCGCTTAGACTTTCGAACCAGACCCATTTGGTCGATCATTAGGATCCGACCAAACATATATTGTGACCATAGTTGTATTGGGAATAACCTTCTGAGGTTATACCTTATGGTCACTTCGTTTAATTAGTTGTATGATAGGTAGTTTATATGCCTTAGGAAAATAACCAAAATACCCTTTTTGCGTATAATTTCATTTTAAGCCTATGTAACCTAAATTTTGACACTTAAACTGATTATGCAACATTATTAAACATGTTAGGGCATATAATACTTATCATAGGACTAGTTAGGCCATCCGAACGCGCTTTTGTGCAAATGACGCGTTAAAGTAGCGTAAACTACCTTAACGGGTCATAACGGGTCAAAAGCACTTAGGATAGGTATCAAATCATAATGTAGGCTTTGTTAAACCATAACGTATGAGTTCCAACACTCATTTGGTTTACAAGACCTCATTCTACCCGATCTCCCGATTTAGGCCTTGATTATTAACATAGCGATCCGATACTAGGTGCCACTTGATTCCTTGATTGCCCGAGCTTATTAGTACACTTAATCGAGGATACCTTGCAATATCAAGTGAGTACATAATTCCCCTATTTTACTACTTTCAATTGTTTTGGGGTGACTCATATGTGCTAAATGCTTTTCGAGTTTTCATAAACACATGCTATGGTTTGTATAAAACCCGACGATTTCAATATTGTGGACGAACTTGTTGGTGCGTTAATACATAACATGAATGACATTCATTAACAATGATCAAGCCGACCAGTAGTATATCATGGTACCATAGGATCTGACAAATCCCGTTATCGGACTATCGCCATGGTTATGGGGTATTATGGGTAACGACAGAACCTGATGATTTTAACAAACCCTTTGGTGGTTTGTTAGTCGAGTTAAAGATACCCTTTGGTGGTATAGTCGAGTTAAAACACAGGTTTGAATGTATACATTAAAAAACGACCAAAAGTTGTAATTCATAATTAAAACACGGATGATTTGAACGATTGAACGATGGTTTAAAACACGAACGATTTGAACGATTGAACGATGGTTTATAACACGGACGATTTGAACGATTTTGGACGATTGGTTTATGGTAATTGATTAGATAACGGGACAGGTGTAATGTGATAAAAGCATTGTGGATAAGCTGCTGGTACTTCATATATATAAGTGCTTATATCACATTACATTTCGTAGCGTTATCTTGATCATTTGGACGAATGTTTTCAAACGATGTCACACTACGAGGTTTACTTAAAGATATAAACCCTACGATTTTTATTTTCAAAACGATTTACTACTTGGTTTTACAATGACAAATGTTTTCAGTCAGGATTCATTGCTACAATGGTTTTGGTATTACTTATATCAACTCATGAAGTTGATAAAACATATTGCAATATCAAAACACTTTTTAATTTCAAGGTACATACTCGACAACTCTCGTAGTTGGTCGAGGTATTGCAATATAAATTCAAAGCCATGAATTTAACCTACAAAACCTATGTACTCGCCGGCATTTTTATGTTGACTGTTTTTCACATATGTTTCAGGTTTTGTTACGTGACGATTGTTGATTGCGTGCCAACACATAGGATGGACGCAGACCTTAGTGACTTAAAACTTGAAAGACAATTGTTGTACTTATATGGTTTATATCAAAACAATGAGTCTATTAATGAAATAAAACAAAACTTCAATTACCATGTGTTGTGAAACAATGATTCTGTGACATGACTCCCCGACGTTTCTGTCGCGGTTTGTTGTATTACGCGGTCGGGGTGTTACACCTTGTAATCTCGAGACTTTGATCATAATGGAAATTTCATCTTATTCACAGTTGTTTATTCATACATACATAATACATGATCAATCACGAATTTGCGTTTTATATACGAAACCAAACATACTTTATATATATTTTGTGTTCGGAATTGTTCATACACATTCATACTATACACAAGCTTATACATGCCTTGAAATGCCCAAAAACAATTATTATGTTAAAGATATTGCATAAATGAACAAACCACCAAACAACAAGGGGAAAATGCAAAATTCAGAATCTGACATGCCTTACGAACCGCAAGGCATATGCCTTACGGTCCGCAAGAGGGCTCAGCGCGGCAGAAAGTTGGCCAGCTCGCGAAATATGACTGTTTTTCACCTTTTCCACCTTTTTTCACCCCCAATTGCCTTCTAACCTCGTTAAAACTCAAATCCTAATCCCCCACTATAAATCTAAGCCTCCCACACCTCATTTTCGCTTTCCTCACTCTAATCTACTATCAAAACACTCCAAATCATCAAGTACTTTGCAATTTTTTGGCAGAAAGTTTCAAGCACAAACGTAAGCTTTCAACTCACTTTTTCCATCTTTTCTTCTTGTTTTCTTATTTCATACCACCTGGATAACCTATAGGAATGTTTCTCTAAGTTTACCATGGTAAACTAAGTTGGGACATCACTATATTTGAGGTCAAAAGTTGGTTTAAAATTTTGTTTTTAACAAAAACTCTTTCAAACATTGTTCGTCCTCCTTCATTTCTTGAACATCTTCAAGTTACCACAAATCCCCTTGTTAGGATAGGTTGGATTGAAGATTATTACAGAAATGATAGGTGTTTTAACTTACTTTCTAAGTAACCAAACAACTTCCAAGTAACAAAGTGAACAAGACTACACAAAGTCACCAAACATTATCCATGTTTGGATTGCACTCGTCTAGTCAAGTCACTTGGTTGTTTAGGTGACTTAGATGGATTAGATACTTCCATTTACATTCTTGTACTATGTTCCATGACCATCCGAATCATCCATGTGATTATTTGTGCATTAGTGAACAATAGGGTTAATGGATTCATCCAACCCATGCATGACCATACTTGACAATCTATGACTTAGACTTAAAACTATAACTATATACATATGTATAATATCTAATCTGAAACAAAACAATGGTACTTACCAAAATAATGGTAGGATATTATGTGTTAAGGTGGATAATATTTTAGTTCTTGATTCCTCAATTGGACTTCTAATGGTTGAATTAGTACCCATGGAAAACGCACTAGACATAGTGTCCAAATGAGTGTCTAGACAAAAGATGTACTTTTGTATATTTTATACTTATATATTCCCAAATCCGTTCCATCATCGAATCCATAGGCTCACACGCCTTCGTTTATCCTTTTAGGATAGCCTCGACATTCCATTCTTTAAATCATTCAAGGCTCACTTTGTGGAAAGCATTTGCAAACCGTGAGTATGCTTGACCCTCTTTCGTTTTAAACCACTTTTAGGTGTAACATGTATAATCTATCAAATTCACAAGAAACACACAATCAATTTTATGCAAACACAATCCATTAAAATATACTACTTGTTATACTTGACGTTTATACATGCTAGAATACATTCATGCAATCTACTTGTCATTAACTTCGCGAGCCTACCTTAACATGTATAGCGTTATAGGAGTTGCACACCGCCCATTTTGGGGTCATTGTCAAGTATTCTATCATAACGCTCTTGGTTACTTGTTGACAAGATTACGCTAGTGGACACTTTGATTTAACACTTAGGTTATGCATGCTAGTATGATTGTTAAACTTGGTATAAAAAATTGCCATGTTGGATTTGAGACTTTTATCATCTATGCTATGTAGATCAAACTTGTATGTTCACCGACCTATTTTGTGTTGACGGATACTTTAATACATGTTGTAGGAAATTGGTGAAGAAATCTCAAGAAAACGATTAGGGTGGACTAGAAACGCACCAAATGTATCGTTTATGTATTTCTTTATTTTTACTCATGTTTGGATCCAAGTTGTTGTACTTTCTCTTTCGAAACAATGTATTTCTTTTTAGTATGAAATGAAATATGGTTTATTAAATTATTGTCATTTTAATACGTTAGATGTTTTGAGCAATCTTGTTCATCTCACTCCGATGTAACATAGAAGTTGTGTTTTGATTAAAGTGATGATAGTTTATTGTTCATAAACATAATAGAATAACACTTGCAAATTTTGGGAATTTTCGGTCATATTTTGAATTTATTTAATATTTTAGTCATATTATAATCATATAAAACTAACTTAAAATATGATAATTATTAAAAATAACCTGGTAAATATTATTTGTATTTTCAAGAAAATATAATATACAAATTTATTTTATTAAAATTCTAACTATATTTAATTTATGTTTTTACAGTAAAAAGTAATCGATCTCTATTATTGGTAAAGGTATCTTGTAGGGAAAACTCCTAATTTTTCAAGTGTTGTTGATCATTGATTTCATCCGGATCATCCAAGATCAAGAAACCCATGGTGACACAAGACACACACGTTACAAATAAAACGAATCAGTTAAATTAATTAGTTATTTAATATAATTGATTTATACAAAAATCCCCAAATTTATAGATTCAGTTATGTTTATATTTTTATTTGTGTTTTAGTACTTCGTATTTAATATATTAGGGTAGTTTCGTCATTTGGAGTTTTCTCATTCTTCGTACGCTATCTCAAGGAATCAAAACGCAACCCGTGAGTAGTCCTAATTCCCTTTTTTTACAATTTAAATGTTTTGGGTGCATTATGTGTCATCTATCGTATTAATTCATTTACTTCAAGTATTTCATTTATCAATACATGCAAAGTTCAATGCTTAATTACATGATAGTTGTGATTTGTTTATTGTTTATATCGCTAACCACTATCACTAATCTGTATCGCTAATCATTATTCACATGGATCCATCGGCTGACTGGTTCTCCACGGCCATGAGTTGTAGCCTAGTATCTCCACCACATTTAGATTCTCTCGTTAGTGGGATTGAGTCTCGCATTTACCACTTTATTATGTTTAACACGTTTTTATATTTACCGCAATTTTAGATCATCGTGTTGGTTGTTTAGTTGTGTTTGATTTAATTATTGGTATTACTTATTATTTTCATTTAATTACAGTTGAATCGCATGTTAACATTTTTAAACAAATAAACAAATAATTTTATTTAAACAATAGATTTACTCACCAATTTATGTTGACCCAAAAAAATATTTTTACACGTGATACAAGCAAACATGTTTGAAGAGTTGATGATGACACGTAGGGATGATGCCTTAGCAAATAAACAGGATTATTTTATGTCATGTATTGGTTTGATGGATTATTTGAATTTAATTTGTTTTGCGACATCTGTTAATTTGATCACTAATAGTATTTAACTTTTAACTAGTTGTCATGAGCTATGGACAAATATCATGCCCCAATAATCTAATCCATTGCGGTTCGGGGTGTGACAAGTACAATTTCCTGAAGCAACATTTGTTGCTAATTAGTAGTATGGAAATGTGGGGATAGGGAAGGAGTGGAAGGGTGGGGAAAAGAAAAGCAAGAAAATCTCCTCTTATGAGATTCAAACCGTGTGCTTAGAGTTAAGAACAGGGAGCCTTACCACCAGGCCTTGAGCTTATTTTGTTGTTTGTGTCCGTCTAATATGTATATCTAATGGAATATAATTTATGTAAATATAGATAGGATCATATTATTGATTTTGTAATTATCTCTTCCCTAAATTGTGGGATTGTACTTTGTATATATATTATGTTATCAATGAGAGAGGAATTCAATTGAGCCATATCATTCTTCATGGTATCAAGAGCCTAAACCCTAAACCTCCCTCTCTTCTTTTTTTTTCCTTCCCATCACTGCCTAGACTTCTCTTCTTCTCGGCCGGCGATGTCGTCTCCCACAATCCATCCCGCAGTCACAGTAAACAACATCAAAAACTTTATCCCTTTGATCCTTGACAGCCAAACCGAACACTACAATATGTGGGCCGAGTTATTCGTCCTCCACTGCAAAGCATATGATGTGTTTGATCACCTACAACCTCGTGAAACCGCCACCTCTTCCTCCACCGCCAAAGACCCATCTGACAAAGACAAAGATAAACCACCGGCCCCCAAACACACCTATCTTGAGTCGTGGGAACGGATCGATTCCGTTGTTCTATAATAGATCTACGGTACCATCTATCCAGATCTCATGCACACCATCATGATCACCAACACCGCCGCCTACGACGCATGGTGTCGCCTCAAGAACCTGTTTCTTGACAACCAAGTCGCCCGCACCATCACAATCCAAAACAAATTCTTCAACACCCGCCTTGACCAATTCCCCAACATGGCTGAATATTGTCAACACATGAAACTCCTCCATGATCAACTCACTAGCCTTGGTTCCACCATATCCGAACTACAGATTCTCACCGGCTTAACTGATCAATACGAGAGCATCTCTCTTATTCTTAAGCAAACTCAACCTCTACCAGACTTTTACAATACCCGTTCGCGCCTATGTCAAGTTGAAGAACGAAAAAACGCCCAAGCCAAGTTATCCGCTCAAACGGCCGACACCGCCCTCCACATCACAACTGAGCAAACCAACCGAGCACTTTCCGATAACCGAAACCCCAACCGGTCCGATACATCTTCTGATCGTGGACGCGGCCGAGGCCGTGGATGCGGCCAAGGCCGTGGACACGGCCGACGCCGTGGACACGATCGCTCATCTTACAGACGTGGTCGGTATTACCAATCCAACCAGTACCCGCAAAACTTTTGGCCGCCACCTCCATGGGTCACAAACCCATCGCAGCCGCCCTCTTGGGCCCAATGGACTCCTCCCCCCAGTCCATACCCGTCTAACCCGAACCCTTCCCATTCGGCCCAACATCAACAGCAGTCCTCGGCCCAAGGGATTTTAGGCCCGAAACCAAGCAACCAATCAGCGGCCCAGTCGTATACTACAGGCTATTCTCCGACTGATATCGCTCAGGCTCTTTATAACTTGGCTCTCCATAACAACGATTCATCTTGGACTATGGACACGGGTGCGTCAGGTACGATGTCTCCTCAATCTGATAAGTTCCCCTCTATTTTTAATTTTGGCATTATTCGTAACATTATTGTTGGCAACGGCAAAACCATTCCGGTACTTGGACAAGGCAACATAACCCTTCCCCCACCTTTCCCACCATTTAAACTCAACAACGTTTTATACGCACCTAATCTTGTTAAAAACCTTATATATGTTCGTCGTTTTACAACTGATAACCATTTGTCTGTTGAATTTGACCCTTATGGTTTTACTATGAAGGACCTCCAGACCAGGAAACCTATCCTACGGTGCAATAGCTCGGGGGATCTCTACACTCTCAGTCCGTCCAACATCACCCACCTTACCACTGCTTCCACTTATGTAGCTTTATCTCAAGACATCTGGCATCAACGGTTCGGTCACCCAGGCCCAGCCATCTTACAAAACTTAAAAACTTCTCATTATATTTCTTGTGGTTCTTTGAATAATAAAGTTTGCACTGCTTGTATTTTTGGAAAACATACTAGACTTCCTTTTGTTGCATCTAATACAAGTACTTTTATGCCATTTGATCTTGTTCATAGTGATGTTTGGACATCCCCCATCATTTCTAATGGGGGCCACCGTTACTATGTTTTATTCTTGGATGATTATACCAATTTTTTATGGACCTACCCTATAGCTCACAAATCCGATGTTTTTTCCATGTGCACTAAATTTAACACCTTCATTCAAACTCAATTTGGAACCAAAATTAAACAATTTCAATGTGATAACGGACATGAATATGCAAACAATCAATTCCATAATTTTTGCACCATGAATGGAAAGCACTTCAGATTTTCGTGTCCTCACACATCATCCCAGAATGGTAAGGCCGAGCGAAAAATTCGCACCATAAATAACCTTATGCGTACCATTTTGGCCCACTCCTCCACCCCGAACATCTATTGGCATCACGCTCTTGAAATCGCAACCTACCTCCTAAATATCATCCCAACCAAAATACATAAGTTTCAGATCCCCACGCAACGCCTATACCATTGCTTACCGTCCTACGATCACCTTCGTGTGTTCGGGTGCATTTGTTACCCTCTCATTCCACACACAACCATACACAAACTAGCCTACCGCTCCTACCCATGCGTGTTTCTTGGTTATCCGTCGAATCACCGGGGATACAAATGTCTTGATCTCAAGACCCGAACTATTACTATTAATCGCCATGTTCTCTTTGATGAAACCATTTTTCCATTCTCTAAATCACACAAACCAACCTCTCACACCTACACTTTCCTTGAAGTTTCCTTACACCCATATTTTCAACTCCCCTCTACCATACATACCACTGATCCACCTGATCACCCCACCCCATCTCCTTCGGCCCACACCCAAACTGTCCCACCGCCCCACCTTTCTCCTCAGCCCACGTCCCCACCTCCCACACCCTTTTCGGCCCACTCCAGCCCTCCTCCCACATCCCCACTGCTCACTTCACCTACGGCCCAATCCAGCTCCACCCAAATCCCAGCCGACCCACTGAACCAACCCCACCTCTCGTCTCCAACCCACATGACCTCAAGCCCAACCCCGAACCCACCTCCCCCACCGCCAACTCGCACAATGCACACTCGTGCCATGTCGGGTATCTCCCAACCAAAACAAATCTTTACACTTTCCACAACCACCATCTCCCCTATCCCTAAAAACCCCAAAGATGCCTTGTCTAACCCGAAATGGTATAACGCCATGCAAAACGAATTTAATGCCTTAATTAAAAACAAGACTTGGGAACTTGTCCCGAGACGTCCTGACATGCATATTATTCGTAGCATTGGCTATTTCACCACAAATACAGGTCCGATGGCACATTGGAAAGATATAAGGCATGACTTGTGTGTGATGGAAGAAATCAAGAGGTCGGTATTGATTGTGGCGAGACCTTCAGCCCGGTTGTTAAACCGGCTACAATTCAGACAGTTTTGACATTGGCTTTATCGCAGTCTTGGTCTATTCATCAGTTGGATGTCACTAACGCTTTCCTCCATGGAAATCTTACCGAGACTGTGTATATGTATCAACCAATGGGATTTCGACACTGAGACTATCCTGAACATGTGTGTCTGCTTAAGAAGTCTTTTTACGGGCTTAAACAAGCACCGAGGACGTGGTACCAAAGATTTACCGATTTCGTCACTTCTATGGGTTTCTTGCAGAGTCGATGTGATAATTATCTCTTCACATATCATCACGGGGGTGACATTGCGTACTTGTTAATTTATGTAGATGATATTATTCTCACCACTTCTTCTGATTCTCTTCGATTGAAACTAATGGGCAGCCTTGCGGCTGAATTTGCAATGAAAGATCTTGGACCTCTCAGTTACTTCTTGGGCATTACGGTTTCTCGCACCAGTCACAAAATCTTTCTCTCACAACAATCTTATGCTTTGGATATTGTCAGTCGTGCGGGTATTTCTTCTTGTAACCCGGTCGCAACTCCTGTTGATACAAAACCAAAGGCTTACCTCGGGTATTATTTGACGATTTCCACTCCAGTCTCAACATTCGGCCACCTCTTGCTTCGACTGCGGGGGTGTAATGGAATGTAATTTATGTAAATATAGATAGGATCATATTATTGATTTTGTAATTATCTCTTCCCTAAATTGTGGGATTGTACTTTGTATATATATTATGTTATCAATGAGAGAGGAATTCAATTAAGCCATATCATTCTTCAATATCTATGAAAATTAACTCTTGAAAATTAACACTAGTTAGGAGCCTGACACGTGGACCAATCACATACCGATCTTGTAGATATCTTCATATAATTTTGATATTATATATAAGGGGGGACAGGGCGCCCCGTGGTTATGAATTGTTCACGCGTGGAACGTTGTGAAACACCGCCGCCACCCTCCTTTATAACTTGTGGAATGATATAAGCGTGATAGTGAGCACGCGTGGTGATGTTTGTGGTGGTGAGTTGTTTTTCAATGGTAGATGTTTGTGTGGTGAGTGATGGACATTTCCACCAAAATCCATCACTAGTGATGAAATAAAGCTTGATGATGTGGCGGAACTTGATTGAATGTTGTGAGTGATGAGTGCGTGGTGAGTCATGGGCGCCCCTACCCCCCCTAATATTCGAGCTAAATGCTGGGTTGGACCTCATGGATTACAGAGTTGGTCTCAAGACTTTAATAATTACATAGTTGAACTTGAAGATTATAAAAATGTAACACGAGTAAGCCACATGGTTGCATTTTCATAACATAGATAGTCCTTACCAGCTAACATCGTCAGATACTCCAGTTAAATCTATATTAAATTACCAAACTACCCTTAGTTATATATTAAAAAACTCAAGTATATCTTATATTAAATGTAGATGCACTATTGTCTGTAGCTTTCGTCTGTATGTAGTCTATTTTGTCCTGTTAGTGTCGTTGTATAGTTTTGTATGTGTTTTATATTATAACTGGGACGAAACGGAATTAAACGTGTTTTGTAAAGTCCATCCGGATGGATGGAGTCCATCCGATCGGATGGAAAGCTGATAGTTTCTCCCAGTTAGAGCTCGCCTATAAATAGGAGTCATGGGTCTCACTTGAAAAAAAAAACAGTTCTGAACTCAGAGGCGAAACTCTTGCATTTTCTCACCGGAACTTTGTACTTTCTACTACATCTAATGAGAATGGAAGCTTTGAACTGTACTATCGTTGTTGATCTTACTTCTATATCGAGTTTGGATTCCGCACTCTCACGGTGATCACAGATCCGACCTGAGCGAGTTCATTCAAGCCGAATTCCCGGTCCTCACGTTAATCTAATTTAAAAGGCTTAATAAATAAAACTAAACTAAAAAACTTACATACATAATTATATACCCTACCCAGCCCAACCATCCCTCCTCACTGTTAGGACCGAGCGCACACACGAACACGAACACGACACCGAAAGCAATAAACGAACACGGGGATTTACGTGGTTCGGTCTAAACTGACCTACGTCCACGGGTGACAACTAGGATATTTTATTGAGGTGTTAAACATTACAAGTACATCATAATATTTATAAAGACTGATCTAGGGTTTATCAAACTTGTTCTCCAAGTTAAGCCCATGTAGGGCCCATAAGGCCTACGAACCCAACAATCTCCCACTCGGAGGCCTTGAAAGACACGATCAACTGCGCTCCAATGTACTTCTATAATCTGTCAACGGAAACTCTATGCTCCATCTCTAGTTGCCACCAGCCTTCTCGTCAATTAACCTGAAGGCTCGTTGAAGCTCCCACTGAGCTTCAACTCATCAGTCACTACTCGTGACTCGTTCTCTGTTCCTTCCGGCTCCTACTTAAACGAACTGCCGGACCTTGAGAAAAACTTAGAACTAACACTCTCCATCGTAAGCAGGTAATTCACTGGAGAGACTTTCACCACTGGAATACAAGTTCTTTTAACCCATTGTCGTTTGGGAGATCTGACTGAAGCACTGCATGTGCTCCCACTGCCACGAAAACTCTTGACTGGCTTCTCTGAACCATTTCTAGCACGTTCAACCTGAATTTGACCTGTGACTCTGGGTTTATCTCCTGCAAAACAAACCTTCTTCTGCCCCTGAGATTCTGTGAACTGAATTTTGGTCTTCTTCTGAACTGGGATGGCCTCTCCCTCAGGCGGTACACTAACCATATACAATGAGCCCCTCTTCTTGCCACGTGCAACCACTAGATTTCCCTTAATTACCTTCCACTGTCCACTACCTAACTTAACCTCGTGACCCTGATCATCCAGCTGCCCGACTGAAATAAGCCTTTTCTTCAAGCCTGGAATAACTCTCACGTCTCTCAAAGTCCAAGTAGATCCAACTGAAGTAACTAAGTCAATATCACCCATGCCTGTGACATCTAAGACTTCATCATTCGCAAGTCGTACCTTACCAAAATCCCCAATTTTAAGATTCCGTAGTGCTTCACTGTTGTGGGTAGCGTGAAATGAAGCATCCGAATCCATAACCCAGGAATCCACATTGCTCTCCACACTACAAATCAAAGCTTCATCATCTGAATGGTCTACTACAACGTTAACTTCTTTCTTTTCATTTGGACATTGATTCCTGAAATGTCCAACCTCTTTACAGTTCCAACAGGTTACATCATTCCGAGCCCTAGACTGACTCCTTTTTCTGTTCTTGCTGCCACTACCTCTGTTATTCTTTCTTCCTCTACCAACATGCATTAAGTCACCCGATGACTCACCTGAATTTCTTCTTCTGACGTCTTCGCCCAGAATAAGATCTCGCATCTTCGCAAATGTGAACTTACTCGTATCTGAAGAGCTCGAAACTGCAGTTACGGTTCCGGACCAACTATCGGGTAATGAGGACAATAACAATAGGGCTTGGACCTCATCATCGAACTTGATATTCACAGACACCAACCGAGACAAGATCGAGTTTAAGTTATTGATGTGCGCTGTAACTGAATCACCTTCCCTCATCCTAGTATTCACAAGCTCTCGAATAAGATAAACCTTGTTCGCTGCAGAAGGCTTCTCATACATATTCGATAATGCTGCCATCATTCCTCTAGCTGAGGTCTCCTTCTGGATATTGAATGCAACATTCTCCGATAGAGAAAGCGTTATCACTGCTCTGGCTTTCTTATCCATCCTATCACAATCTGCTTGTGGCATTTTTTCTGGCTTTTCATCCTCGAGCACTACATCTAAGTCTTTCTGACAAAGTAATGCTTCAATCTGCATCTTCCAGCAACCAAACTTCTTCCCGTCAAACTTTTCGATATGAGTTTTTCCGTCTTCTGCCATGATAAACAAACACGACTAAACGAAAATCTGAAATCGAACTAAACCGAAAACCAACACTGAAACAAACGGAAACAGAAAACACCCGATTCAAGTTTCTTTGATCTTCAAACAAACGGTTAAACACCCGCTGGCCAATCTGGTGGAAAAACTGATCTTCAAAAAACCTAACTGGCTAGTCGCTAATAACTTTTGGCTACTGCCCTTTTCGGTCAAACTGAAAAAATCCTTGATCAACCCTTATCCTTTTACTTTCTTTGAATCGCACAAAAAACAAACAACAAAAGTTGTTTGTCGTGATTCTTTGGTAATACTAGTAATTCAACCACAAACAAAAAAAAACAAAGTAAATAAATCACAATTGCACTTTGTCCTTTTCTACTGTGATACAAACGTAGGGGGTTTACCTCTTTGTTTTTATTTATTCGATGGGAGCCATACAAAGAAAAAATACAAAACCTTTTCTTAAACCTCTGCTCGACGAACAACAAAACAAAAAACTGAGCTGACGGCGATTAACTGGGTTTAATAGCTACGACTGCCGGCGACTAACCCTAGTTGATGAACTTTTCTGCGATCGTGTTTCTCTTGTGTGTAACGAGCCGTAGCTCTGATACCAGTTGTTAGGACCGAGCGCACACACGAACACGAACACGACACCGAAAGCAATAAACGAACACGGGGATTTACGTGGTTCGGTCTAAACTGACCTACGTCCACGGGTGACAACTAGGATATTTTATTGAGGTGTTAAACATTACAAATACATCATAATATTTATAAAGACTGATCTAGGGTTTATCAAACTTGTTCTCCAAGTTAAGCCCATGTAGGGCCCATAAGGCCTACGAACCCAACACTCACTTTCACACACCATCGTAGCCCCACCTTCAATTTACATTTCAAATTGATTCGTGCTATTCTGGTATTTTATTTGCGTGACGAACCAAGAATTAGCTCCTTTACTCATCACCATTAAAAATAATATTTTCTAGGCATATAAGCATGGAACAATTATGTTTACACATGGTGACAATTGTGAAGAAAAAAAAGGCATAAATCCTTATGTTCTTCCTGGTAACAATTTGACTAAGGCATAAATCCTTATGTTCTTCCTGGTAACAATTTGACTAAGTGCCAAATAAATCATGATATTCGATAAATTAAAGAAAATACAATCTTCTTATCTACATAATCACTTTTTGAGAATAATAGGTCATAGATTTTTTGCATATGTATAAATAGTTAAATTCTAATTTATATAAGTTCTAGTGATTGTGAGAAATTGGTAGTGGGGTCTTGTATTTAAAGCGTAGGAGGCTAGGAGTGGTGTGAATTTAGGGAGTTTTCTTTATCGGTGACTTCATATCATTTTGCCTTTCTACTTCAATGCATTCATTTCAGATTTGAACATAAAACCGTTGAGCTTTGTACGTCATGCCATTATTACCCCTATCCACATAAAAGAGGTTTGTTTGTTCTATTGAATACGAAGGCACGATTATGTGGTACACAACAAAGTCTAAAAGACGTTAATACAAAGTGGTTTGAATACTATTTGATTTAACTACAACACTAGGTATCCCGTCATATTCAGAGCAAGGTTGATGATTAAAGCCTTTGACTACA